>OZ029920.1:4232011-4365685 GCA_964023275.1 Norana najaformis | reverse complement strand
GACTCGTCACACGCCTTCATATGCCAAGGCTAAGAAACGTAGTTGCCAACACCTCCTACCTACACATTGGTTTCTACCTGTGGCCTACCAAACCCTTGGCCCCATAAGTAAGGCTTCACCCGTATCAAAACACTTGGTCATTACTTAACTGGTGTCGGAAAAGAAAAGCAAGACTTCATTCATGTATTAAAGACTTTCTATAGCCATCCAGCGCTTTTACGCAATTACATTACTCCACAGTTTCATTGAGCCAACGAGAAGCGATGATTAGCCATCGTAGTTGTAATAATAATAATAATAATAATAATAATAATAATAATAATAATAATAATAGTAGTAGTAGTAGTAGCAGTAGTAGTAAGAAATTGGCGTGCAAGACGTTTTGGCTGGATCAGATTATTATTTGATAACCTCATCTTAGATTCCCTTACCTTCCCTTACCGTCCATTTCGTTGGCTTACCTTTGGACTCTACCTTAATCTTACCTTACCTTACTTTACCATGCCTTATCGTATCCTACCTTGACCTTGCCCTTATATATATATATAATATATATTATATATATAATATATATTATATATATATAATATATATTATATATATAATATATATATTATATATATAATATATATATATATATATATATATATATATATATATATATATATATATATATATATATATATATATATATATATATATATATATATATATATATATATATATATATATATATATATATATATTAAAACCCAATGATTAATTATAAATAATAATGTCAGTAATTAAATATCTGAACGTAGTTAAACATTGCAAATTAGTTACAAGCAGCAATCACTGATATGGACTTCGAACTGGCCTACAGAAAGACAGACAGACAGACAGACACACGTACGGACCGTCGGACAGAAGACTCTCCTCTCATGAATTAAATTTATTATCGGCTTAATTTGTTTGCACCTGAACTTTAGTCCTCTAGCTATGATAAAAGAGTTGATTAGTCTGTACTCCGCTTTAGTTTACATGTAGAAATACGACTTGAAAATATTGACCAACGGGCTTCATAATTATGTGGTCGCATATAGTCGGTCATACGAAGCCCATATGGGAATGTTATCAAATGGGCTTATCAAATGTTGATTTTGAGAATGGTATACGTACTCCTACAAGCAATGTCTTCCATGTGGTCTAGTAGTTTGCATGCTGGATTGTTAACCCAGTGGTTCTGGGTCAAAATCCCCGCCGCGAGAAGAAGGCGTTTCATCGTTTCTGGTAACGTAGCTTACCTAGCGAATTCAGAGGCATAAAGAGAGAGCCCTGGTCGTACCGTAATGATGCGAAAACTCTATGGCAAGAGGGAGGACCGCACACTCGCCGTCATATGCCGAGGCTAAGAAAAAAATGAAGTTGCAATCCATACCCATGGCTGCCCCACGGGGTTAGCTTAGTGAACTGCGCCTATTCGACCTATTCCAACAAGCTCACATACGCATTAGAATAATGTTGGACCAGCATCGTCCGACAGTATACCCACGAGCTTTTGTGTTCGCTGGCTCGGTGCCAAACACTTTATCACCTTACCTTACGCTACCTTACCTTATCTTTATAGTTGTTTGATTGTTATTGCAGTGAAAGCCGTCGGCGCCTCAGCCGTAAAATCGTTCACTATTAGGACGACGTCTTTGTGGACAACTCCGATAAAGGCTGTGCTTGTAGACTTAATAAACAATTTCTTTGGATGCAGACACATTAAAAAAATTGTTATAGGCTTAATCTATTTGCATGTGAACTTTAGCGCTTTAGTTTACAGGTAGAAGTACGACCTGAAAATATTCCCTTACGAGATTTATATGTCCAAAGAGTTGTCCCATATGATCGGTCATACGAAACCCACGGGGAATGTTATAAAATGGGCTTCATATGCAGATGAATATTCACGAGTAAGACAACATTATTAATCAAGTGCCAATATGGTCCGGCACATAACAAACCGCATCAGCAAATACAATTCAGAATTTATAAATGCAGCCTACAACATCAGTGTTAGAGCACATCGATCCAAGACCATACATCAATGTCTGTTAATCGGCAGGAGGGTTCAAGATCAGGCAGTTTCATTTGCATCAATTGCTTTAAGGCTACATATTCTCGATATTGAAATAAACAGGTTCATATCTCGTTAATCACTTTGTTAAAGTCAATTTACCAACAGCAAGTACAGGGATTATTGTAGGCAGATGATTGCGAGTTTTCCACTTGGGCGCTTCGTTATTCACAATACTTGAAGCTCTTACGTACATCACGTATGTTTTAGGAACGGGCTGAAAAATACCATGCTTCTTAACTTCTCCGAGTTTTCCACCAATTACAAAGATTCGTCCATTACCAGAAACCATTCCAAATATGACCTGATTTGTTTCAAACTGCTGTCTTTCTTGCCAAATCTTTTCATTCAAGTCAAGAATGAAACATGTGTCATGGTTCAGAAGTATTGCATAATTCTCCCATAACACACTTCGAATAGAATGGCAGGGACGTGGCAGTGGCAACGAAAGAAGACTGCAGGTGCTTTCGATGGGGTTGTACACCTGCACACAATCTAACAGTTTCCTATTTTTATCTACTCCTCCGAAGACGTAGATTGAACCTTTGTGGGCAACACAGGCTGCGCAGTAAACGCCAATCTTCAACTGCCCAACCGTTGTACAATTTTCGGTCAATGCGTTGTAGGCTTCGATGTTGTCCATCACAATGCTTTCAACACTTCTCCCGCCACAAATGTACAACGTTTCGCTAATGAAATCAGCACAGTGATAATTTCTTCCTTGAACCAAAGATCCGCATCTCCTCCAACCAGAATCAAAGCTGTATTTCCATATTTCGTTTGCAGTTTTTCCGACTCCTGTGAGATACATTGTGTTGTTGCAAACGGCAGCTGCTGCAAAATACTTCGCTGTAGTGGGTTGGTCTTTGAAGCCTGACACTGCTTCATTGCAACGATGTAGGTTTATCTTATATGTGATCAAATCTTCACCAATCGCTACAACAATGTCTTCCGATTGTCTGACGTTCTCTGTGCGAAAAATTAAAAGACATTCTTAGAACGCAACAACAACTGAAAAGCAACAGAGTTCATAGATTTAGGTCGTCGCTCCTTTATTGTGCACTCAACAATAAGAGATTTCAGGGTTGCGGTTCATCTTAAGAATAACTAACTGTTGGCAGACTTTATTGAGAAACAGGTTTGCTATGGAACTGGAAAGAATTCTTTATTCTTCAAAATGACTTTGAAATGCAATTCAAGTGGGATTTTGTCTACATTTAATTTAACATTCTTTCAATTTAATATTCACTCAATTTGGTTTTTATTCGATCTAGTATCCATTTCAATTTAATATTCAAACATTTTAGTGTTCAGGAAAATTATAAATCATGCCATACATTATTCATTCAATTTGATATTCACTCAACGTACTACTTCCTCAATTTATTTCAATTTAGTATTTCTGGAACTTGGCATTATTTCAATTTAGTATTCATTCAATTAAATATTCCTTTTAACAAGTTGCATGAGAGAAATTGTCACTTATAATTATGAGCCTTCTGCATTCAGCCTCGAAACCTAGTCTTCGGTTTAAAATGTCTCCATCGATTGCAACTTGATTGCATCATATGACAGAGAACAAAACAATAAAATACATTACAATACAACACATATGTCGGAAAACGATGTAAGGAAAGCGTATGTTGATGCTAAGAAAAGATGATTTACCCTTTACACTTCCAATGATGTTTCCATTCGCTGTCCGTAAGAAACCGTCTAATTCAGTCGCCTGGAAGGTAACTTCAAATGAAACCCTTGGGCGCATAATATACGCCTCGTGGTCTTCCCCTAACTCATCTGCTCTTCGAAGTAATTCATCTTTGCTTCGACAGACTTCTGTCGCAGATCCTTTTGATCTCAATTCATCACAATACTTTGAAAAGCTTTCCAGAATTGCAAAGCGTCTGTCCAGTTCCTCTTCCTCCATCTGAATTTCTTTCAAATGTCGATTCTTTATTTCATTTAACGAACTAAGCAATGATTGAGTGTGTTCGTCTATCATGTCCTTAAGCTCCTTAGTTCTGCGCAAAATTTCATTCTCTCTTGCAGACATTTTCTTGAGAAATTCCTCTTCACTTTCCATTTTCTTTCTCTGAGCCAGTAGCTCTTCCGCAAGCGTTGATATGGTGTCAGCGTTGCTCTTAATACTTTGACGGAATTTATCTTCTACTGTATTTATTTCTTTGCAGTCATGTGTTCGGTGGGTTTGAACAAAACAGGAGACGCAAACAACTTTCTTGCAATCGACGCAATATAAGTCTAATACTTTTCTACGATGAATATCACAATTCATCACCTGTAACGACTTTACTACCTCTTCTTCTCCAACCTCGCTTCCTATCTTTACCACTTCGTGATTTTGCGATACTTTAAATGATTTATGCATTTTGCAACAACCTTCGCAAAAGTTCTCCTGACAAACGAGACATCGCATTGTAGCTTCAGGTGTTTTTGCTTCAGTGGCATCGTTGTTAGCTTTGCAGATGTCGCAAGGAGGAGCCATTTTCAACTGATTTAATGCATTTCTCACTTCTATTAAACTAGCCATGAAGAAATTTTTCTGTACACCTTGAATTCCCTCATTTGGTATGCCGAATTCTTTCCTACAAACTGGACATTCAATTTGATCCCCAGGTTTTTTGTTTGATTTTTCGGCCAAATCTTGTAAGCACTGGAAACAAAACGTGTGAATGCAAGGTAGCATTCTTGGATCAGTGAACGTCTTTAGGCAGATGCAACATTCAATTATGTCATTCAATTGAGTCATTGCACGATTCTTTTCGGCCGCCATTCGACTTTCAGGCTGGTATGCTAAAAACATAGGTAATTTAGTAAATGTTTTTAATAGAAAGAAATTCATCGCTATTATTCTGAAGAACCAGTGGAGTTGATAACCGATCTATATTGTTTAAAAAATAGTTGTCTCCTAATTGCTGTGTATATTATTTATGTGATTTTCAGAAAACAGTGCTTGCTTTCGTTTTCGTAATTGCTCTTGAATCTCCCAGCATGCTAGACCTAAAGGCCATATTTTATAGTTACATTTCACAAACTTTATATAATATAAGTTATAATCAAATGATAGTTACTTTACATTTCTATCACTACAAATGCTTAATACTAAGCAACATTGTTCCCTCGGTATGAAAGTAAATTCTTCGTCCTTATGTTGTTTAGTCAGAAAGCTTCCTGGATAAATATTGCGAGGGGAATGTTACCCAATTTTAGAAGAAGACTGGTACCCTATTCCTGAAAAGATTTTAACTATGAGACTAGACTGCTGCCGTCGTGACGCAGCTTTCGTGTTGCTCTGAGAAATTGCGAAGATTTACATTACAGCGAGGACAGTAGAATACCGGAATTTTGGTTGTCCTTCCCCTTCACGCCAATAGTTGTATGCCGTGTGTGGAATGCAACTCAGTGTGGAATTTTAACTCGTAAATTAAGCAATGTGGAAATTTTAAATTGTTTGTCATAAGTATGCTAAGCCTGCTTTTAAAATCAGGCTGAAGACTAGACCTACTGTAATTTGTGAGCGTGCTTTATGTACTGAAAGTGTAAGTACCTGTCTATCAAGTACTTTAATGCCAACCAAGTGTCTAGATGACTAAATAACTAACAAGGACAGTAGAGTCAGAAGCAGACACACAAGAACCTTATCCGAACCTTGTTCTCACAACAGATTCCTATTCACGTATAAACAAATTTTATTGCACTGCAGAAAAATCCATAGGGACTTTTAAAGAAAATTTAATGGTACGTGTTTTCTCTGGTCCATCCTATAAACATACTTTAACAGATATATACTTAATGTTGAATTTATGAAGCGCCAAAATATGTCACAAACTTCTTTGCAATTACTTATGTAGGCTACAAGTATTTAAAAACCAATGTCAGCCGTTGTTTCCGCGGTTGAATTCGAGTCTACGTGTTGGAGTTAATTAGCAAGTCTGATGTAGATTTCGCACAGACATAAAACTGAGCCACATTAACCTTCCCTTCAAAAATAACACGCTGCTACGTGTCGACATACACAAAAATGTTGTTTCGGGGCTGACATGGGCATGAAATGTAAAGGCTTTTACTTTCTTAGCTACGGCATATGAGGGCGGGTGGCCATTCATTTTCCCTCGCCGTCTGATCTTCCCACAGACAAGATACTGTGAGCATTCTCATTTAATAGCTGAGTTCACTAGAAGAAGAACATGGATCAGAGATCTTCCATGGTATTTCCTCCATGACAGGAATATGTATATTTGTGGAACAATGGACTCATTTTGCAGTAAATGTGCTTCACCTGCTGACAGTTTTTATCGATGAACGTTCGGCAGTGTGCCCTTAACAGACAACGCAGTAGGTTTCTAAATCTATACTGTAGTATTCAGTTTTAATGGTGTCTTTTGGCTGTAAGTGCCATTCACATCGACTTAGGCTTAATGATCGTCATAAGACTAGGAATGTATAGCTTTGAATAAGCGATTTAAAGGTGCATAAACAGAGTTAAAATATATAATTTTTATAATACATGTAGATTAATAGGTAATGTTTAGACACCTTTATATCGCTTCTTTCCATTGTTATATATCTCTTAGTTTCGTTTATTCACCAACTTTATTCACTGACTTGTTTGGGGGTAGTGCCAGTCCCAAACCTGGATAAAGGAGGAGGGCGACGGTAACGGCCCTTGATGCCATAAGCTGTCGTTAAACTGCGAAACTACTTAACTTCTCATGACGACAATGCATGAAGCATAACTACTTCAAAGCGACACGATTTGATCTGGCGGCGATCAAGCGAAAATCAAGAGTAAATAACGCCGAAGAAAGCGAACTAAAGGTGTGGGACAATTCGAATGAAGTTCTCGACAGATTCAGGTGTAGTGACAGTGCTCGATTTATAAATGCTTTAAATAAATAAATAAATAAATAAATTGAATTTTGATGTTTACTGACGAACGACATATGATGTGATTGGATTGATAAATGAATCTAAATTGGCATCGTTTATTTTACAACGCAGTTGTGTTAACATGTACTTTAACAAAACTTTAAGATGAAACTCGTTATACATAATTTCGGTAAAAGTGATTGAAAGGTGTTTAAACGGATTCTGCATTTTCTTAGAATTGTCAAGTGTTAACGACATCTTATGGCAGCCAGGGCCGCTGACTCGACCGTAACTTACATTGCATTTTTCCAGTTTGAATTCTTTGTTGTAGTACGTCACTAATCGTGTGAAAAATACCTCAAAACAGTAATAACAAACTATAAAACAAACTCTACATTAGCGCCATCTTGTGATTATCAGAGCGGTTTACGCCAACATTACCCCATCATACTGTTTTGCGAGCTGCTAGTGGTAGTAGTAGTAGTAGTGGCAGTAGTAGTAGTAGTAGTAGTAGTTGTTGTTGTTGTTGTTGTAGAAGTAGTAGTATCGTTGATATCCGTGTCCTTGGTAGTCGTCAGATGTCGGTAAACACTCGCTGCTAGCAGTACTATTAGGTAAGGCTTAAACACCTTTAAATCGGAATTTCCGACTTATATATAGTTGTATTTCTCTTTGAATCGCTGATTACGCTGGACCCGGAACCATGTAAAACGAAGTCGACGTAAGCGGCCTTGGCTGCATCGGAACTGACGATCTTCTTAAAACTAAATACTACTAAATTCTGGTAATAACTGGATATGTTTAGGCACATTGAAATCGCGTATTCCCGTGTTATATATACTCTTCGTTTTCGTTCAAACGTCAGCCCATAATTAACACCAACGCTAATCATCTTCGTTATGACTCAACATCCTTAAACATAAACTATCCACGAATTACGAATTATTTTTTGACGAAATTTGAATGTACAGAGAGGTCGACGTCAGCTGCTCTGACAGCCACAAGATGTCGTTAAGCAATTGAGAATAATATTTTTAATGCTCTGCTTCGACACCTTTAATCGCTTCTTCCCATGTCACATAAATGTCACTTTCCCATAACATTATTGCCAAACTCCGCCACTGCCTTGTTTGGGGGTAGTGCCAGTACCAAAACCTGGATAAAGGAGGAGGGCGACGGCAACGGCCGTTGATGCCATAAGCTGTCGTTAAACTGAGGACCTACAACTAATCGCCGATGCATTAGAACACATATTACTTGCATGTAAGAAACAAAAAAATATCAAATAAATTAAGATAAAAATGTCATGACAAGAAGGTGGAGTTTACCATAAAAAAACATTCTTTCAATTCGAGATGTTAATCTTGAGGCTTTCAATATTGTTACGAAAATAAATATTGGTAAGATTTTGTAAATAATCCATGTAATTATACTGTAAATAACATACATATTATTTGTAACTACAGTTTGTAAATAGAGCCTACATATTTCTGATAACCTTGATGGATACTATAAAAATTCTCCCTATCAAGATTTTGTGCATATCTAGAATTATATGCAAAAGTAATTTGAATTTGTATATTTATAAAGAAGGCCTATTTGAAAAAGGTCAAAACACTTGTATTAAATATCTAGTTTAAAATACATTGTTAAAAAAGTGTAGCAGCAAATTAATTTTGCATATGAAGTTTGTTGTAAATAACTGATGCATATATATATGCATATATATATGTATCTGTATGTGTATGTATGTGTATATATATGTATGTATATATATATGTGTATATATATCCTAAACCATGTAAATTTCTGTTAGTGCATGTCATTCTTTATTGTTAGAAAAAAGAAATGGCCAAAAAATAACGAAAAGAGCCTTTGCGGCCACCAAAAAAATGTATAATTTAAAAAAAAAACAAACATAATTTGAAGAGGAAAAACAGAAAAGAGCTGATATGGCCATCAAAAGAGCCGTTAAGGCCATCAAAAGAATCAAAATGGCCACGTAAGATAGCCTGGAAAAATCTAAGTGTCGAGAGGAACCACGTGGCCATTTTGAAAATATATATTTGACAGTTTTAAAAGAATATATATATATATGCATATTTTAAAAAGAAAACTGTAAAGAATTCAACGCCAAAAGACCGTCATCAAGACAAGAGGGTCCCCGTCATCTTCACAGAATATCTAGACGCCAAAAGAAACACCAGGAACCCAGCGAAATACGAACTGAAAATATCAAGACGAAAGGACTAAGAACAATAACAGATAATTATAATCAATAAACATTACCTAAATATGAATTTTAAAAACGTCCACGGCCATTGTAGACAAGATATCGTTAAACTTTGGAAATAATAAAAAAATCGCCAATGCTAAGAAGTGAGATCTACGGGTGAATCAGGGACTTTGTTTGCGGCTGAACTATCCGTGTGCGAGTTGGAAAATCTCTGTCCAGTCCCTTTCAAATGGGAAATGGCTCACCGCAGGGTAGTGTTATGTCCTGTTCATCATTCTACTGAACAATATTCCTGAACCGACAAATGGTATAAAGTCGTCGCTCTACGCAGAAGACAGTGCCATATGGCGGTCCAGCCACAAGATTGAGGTAAACGAGCGTGAACTCCAGAAGAACCTGAACTGAACCGTTGAAGAATTCTTCGACAACTGGGGTTTCAAGATTTCTACGAGTAAGATTGTTGCTGTCTGGTTTCATCGCGGACGAAAATCGAAAGTAGAACGACCTAGTCTCAAGTTTGGCTCGACGAACCTGCTCTTTGAAAAATGTCAAGTTTCTAGGAATGGTATTCGATCAGTAGCTCGACTGGACGGCACACCTCAACTATATTGTAGACCGGTGTAAGCCTCGTCGTAATCTAATGGCAGCCGTGGCGGACGCCACCTGGGGAGCCTCAGGAGAAACTCTGCTCGTGATGTACTTGGACTTGATACGATCGATTACTGATTACGGGCTTCATACGTCCAACTCGTGTTCCCATATGGTCGGTCATATGAAGCCCGTATGGGTAGGTTAACAAATGGGCTTCGCATGCATATGAATATTCATGAGTAAGGCAACAAAATTAATCAACAACCACTTTTGTCTGAAATATAACAAACCGCATCAGCAAATACGATTCAGAATTTCAGAGACCGCTTATGAAGACAGCCGACAACGTCAGTATCATAACACATCGACTGAAGACCATCCACGTCTATTGATCGGCAGGCGTGTTCAAGATCAGCCAGATTCATTTGCCTCCAGTTACTTTAGGGCTACATATCCTCGATGTTGAAATAAACAGATTCGTGTCTCGTTGGTCACTTTATTAAAGTCAGTTTACCAATAACAAGTACAGGAGTTGTTTTAGGCAGATGACTGTGAGTTTTCCACTTGGCCGCTTCATTTTCCACAATGCTGGAAATTCTTATGTACTTCAAGTCATTTTTATACACGGGCTGCAAAATACCATGCTTCTTAGCTTCTCCCAATTTTCCACCAATTATAAAGATTCGTCCATTCTCAGCAACCATCCCAAAGAAGTCATTTGTTTTAAACTGTTGTCTTTCTTGCCAAATCTTTTCATTCAAGTCAAGAATTAGACATGTATCATGGCTCAAAAGTATTGCATAGTTTTCCCATAACACACTTCGAAAAGAATGGCAGGGACGAGGCAATGGCAAAGAAAGAAGAGTGCAGGTGCTTTCGATGGGGTTGTACACCTGCACACAATCTAACTGTTTTCTAAACTTATCTACTCCTCCGAAAACGTAGATTGCGCCGTTGTAGGCAACACAGTCTGCCCGACTGGAGCCGAACCTCAACTGTCCAACCCTTGCACTCTTTTCGGTCAATGCACTGTAAGCTTCGATGCTGTCCATCACAATGCCTTTTTCACTTCCGCCACAGATGTACAATGTTTCGCCTAAGAATTCTGCGCAGTGATGTTGTCTTCCTTGAACCAAAGACCCGCATCTCTTCCAACCATAAGCCAAGCTGTATTTCCATATTTCGTTTAAAGTTTCTCCGAATCCTGTGACGAATATTGTGTTGTTGTAAACGCCAGCTGCACCAAAATACTTCACTGTAGTCGGTACGTCTTTGGCCCCAGACACTGTCTCATTTGGACGATGTAGGTTTATCTTATATATGATAAAATCTTCACCAATCGCTACAACAATGTCTTCCAACTGTCTGACGTTCTCTATGGGAAAATTCAAAACACATCCTTAGAGTGCAACAACAACTGAAAAGGAACAGAGTCGCTTATTTTATTGGTTACTTATCAATAAGACATTTCAGGGTTGCGGCGCATATTAGGAATAACTTACTGTTGGCCGAACGGACAGAGAAACAGGCTTTCTATGGAACTGGAAAAAATTCTTTATTCTGCAAAATGGTTTCGAAATGCCATTCAGGTGGGATTTTGTATTCATTTAATTTAACATTCATTTAATTTAACATTCATTTAATTTAACATTCATTTAATTTAACATTCACTTAATTTGGTAATCATTGTATCTAGTATTCATTCAATTTATTATTCAATCATTTCAGTATTATTAAAATTGACAAACATTCTATATAGTAGTCATTCAAGTTTGTAGCAATTTCATTTGATATTCACTCAATTTAATATTCTTTCAATTATTTCCAATTTAGTAATATTTCAATTTTATAATGATTCAATTTAATGAGAATCTTCACAAGCTGCTTGAGAAAAGTCACAACTTATAATAATAAGCTTACTGCACTCAGTCTCGAAAATTAAGTTTCGATGTTAAATGTCTCCATCGACAGCAATTTGAATACTGTACATCACACGACAGAGAACAATACATTAAAATACAATGCAATACAACGCATATGTCGGAAAACGATGTAATAAAAGCGTATGTTGATGTTAATAAAAGTGAATTACCGTTCACATTTCCAATGATGTTTCCACTCGTTGTCTGGAGGAAACTGTCTAATTCAGTTGCCTGGAAGGTAACTTCAAGTGAAACACGTAGGCGCATAATGTATGCCTCGTGGTCTTCCTCTAACTCATCTGCTCTTCGGAGTAATTCATCTTTGTTTCGGCAGACTTCGCTCGCAGATCCTTTCATTCCGAGTTCGTCACAATACCTTGAAAAGCTTTCCAGAATTGTATAGCGTCTGTCCAGTTCCTCTTCCTCCACCTGAATTTCTTTCAAATGTCGATTCTTTATTTCATGTAACGAATTCAACAAGGATTTAGTGTGTTCGTCTATCATGTCCTTCAGCTCCTTGCTTCTTTGCAGAATTTCACTCTCTGTGGAAGCTATATTCTTGAGAAATTTATCTCTGCGTTCCGTTTTCTTTCTTTTCAGGAGTAACTCTCCAGCAAGCGTTGATATTGTGTCAGCGTTGCTCTTAATACTTTGACGGAATTCCTCTTCCACTTTAGTTACATCTTTGCAGTCATGTGTTCGGTGGCTTTCAACAAAACAATAGACGCAAACAACTTTTTTGCAATCGGCGCAATAGAAGTCTAATACTCTTCCACGATGAATATTACAATTCATGACTTGTGACATCATTACAACCTCTTCTTCTCGAAACTCTCTTCCCATCTTTAGGATTTCGTGATTCTTCGATTCTTTAAATGATTTATGCATTTTGCAACAACCTTCGCAGAGGTTCTTCTGACAAACTAGACATCGCACTGTGGCTTCTGATATTTGTGTTTCGGTGGCATCATTGCTTGCTTTGCAGATATCACAAAGAGGAGCCATCTTCGGCTGATTTAATGCATTTCTTACTTCTGTAAAACTAGCCATAAAGAAATTTTTCTGGACACCTTGAATTCCATCGCTTGGAATAGTGATTTTTTTTCTACAAACTGGACATTGTAATTCATCTCCATGTTTCTTGTTTGACTTTTCGGCTAAGTCTTGTAGGCACAGGAAACAAAACGTGTGAATGCATGGTAGCATTCTTGGATCAGTGAAGGTTTTGAGACAGATGCAACATTCCGTTATGTCATTCAGTTTTGTCATGGCACTGATTCTGTCGGTAGCCATTCTGTGATATCCTATAAACGTTACACAGCGAATAGATGAATGTAAAAATACGCTTTTTCAATAGCGACCATTTATCACCGCCCTGTTCTTCTTCGGTGAATTGTTAGGGTGAAATCCTTTAGCACCGGTGCCCGTTTGAACGCGTGCCACAATTTTGAGGTCCTCGTTTACGGACTATGCTAGTCCGAAATTCAAATCTCTGAAATATGCCCACGATCGGTATTTCAGCTCGACGAATCTGCTTCCTCACGCACGTCTTGATATAGGCCAATGCTTTGATCAATCTAATCTACACAATTCTATAGCGCCGTTATCATAATACCCAAGGCCTCAATCGATGGTCGCTTCTTGTCCTAATCGCAATCAAAAATCAAAAACCATTGAAGCCGGATCGAATTACGATGGGGATTAAGTTTCGACCTAAAGGTAGATAAATAGAGCAATATTGAACAATATAATGGAGATCGTAGAACTAACAATATTGTGATTGAATTCTTTGGAAATCGTAATGCATATTTATTTAACTTCTCAATTTACGTTTATTTTTTAATACATGCGACCATTCTGAAAAGGCGACGCTTGGCTTTAAGGATATATCGTTTCGTTTGTTTTCACTTTCTCAACTTAACTCGCACAAAAGTTTACTTGTAGTTCCAATGTTCAACGACAACTTGTGACATCAAAGTCTTCCTTTATCGGACTGACGCTACCCGGGTATGGCAGTGGCGGGGTTATCGCAGCTGCCCGTGACTTATATAGGTCACCGATGTTCTGCCTGAACCATATATTTCTAATTCTATAGCAGTTCATAAATATATTATGTTACTAGTCTTATGTTAATCGTTGATTACTGCCAATATGAAATAAAACCAAAATAATCCTTACCCCAAGAGAGTTTGAAAAGAAAAATACAAATTCTTTGTATCTAAATTCCTTCGACTGAAAGAATGAGCACATGATATCGGAAGCTTGCATAATTAGAGACCTCTAATCTGAATGACTGGTGCCCTGCTTTCACTGATGGCCGCCTCCGATCATAGCTCGATAATTTTAAGCCACTTTAAATCAAGCTATTAGGCCCACTTGAGAACATACATGCAAATGTAGGCTAGTGGAGTATTTAGGTATATCGGCCGTGGCCTGATTAAGCAAAACCCACACTAACAGCTTCTCTCTCCCTTCTCTCTGTGGTCTTCTGACAACCGGACTTGGTTTGTGACACTGAATTTTGGAAAACCGCACTGACTTAACGCAGCGCTTGTGAATAAGCTGGTACCCTGCGCTTATTTTTAAGTAGCGCTTTAGAAATTCCAGACACTTAATATAGCACATTCTTGTACCTCACAAAAGCAGTGTCTACGCACCCTAAATGGTGTTGAAGTTCGTTGAGAACACAACTTCATCTCTAAACGATAAATGCTCGGATAAATGGAAAAGTCACCACCGGCGGGAACTCACACACAAGTAGAGCTCAATCAACTGAGATCATGTACAGACTTATCACGACAAACAATTATGATACCAATTGCGGCCTTCGAAGTAATCGATAGTAAGTTGTTACTAAAATTCTGAATGACGTGAGATGTTGAAGATGGTGATGAAGGGGATGACTGATTATGATGCATTACGTGTTCTTATATTATCTAATGTTTCTCGATTTAAAGGTGTCTAACTAGACCTTATTAATCTTAGTAGTCTATTACAGTAGTGTTCAGTTTCAGCGATGTTTACGTGCCACCATTGCCAGACTTACCTCATACATTTCTGTCCATAAACTCAGCTAAGTCTAAACAGACCTTCATACCTCCTGACTCCGGAAACTTTTAGCCAACATTCATAACACAAAACGAGGCGCGGTCTACAATATTTACGTAGCGCCTTCGTCCCTCTTAAATACACTGTAGTTATGCCTGGTACAGTATCTCCTGGCAAATATATCAACCTGGTTTAAGAAACAAACTACGTAAGACAGACAGTAATTAGTTGTAATTTTAATTGTATCGTCGTGTGTTTGACGACATCTGGTGACTACCAGAGTCGTTAACGTCGGTCTAGATCAAGTAGTATAACCTTTTTGGTCTAGACTGACCTCTAAATAGATCAAAACAACACCGCAGCGTTGCGAAATTGAAGCATATATCCGCTACTGAAAACGGATTTTAAGGTGTCTAAGCGTTTTATTATACTTTTACTAGTATCGTCTCTTTACTAGTATGTCTCGTATGGAGTGTAACACTATATGGTTCTGAGACATTGACTATTGGAAAGCCAGAAAAGGAGAAACTAGAGGCATTTGAAATGTGGATATGGAGAAGACTGGCCAAAATCAGTTGGAAGGATTATAAAACCACTAAGGAGGTGTTACACTTGGTACAAGAAGAAAGGACACTGGTCAATACAATAAAGAGGAGACAAATGAACTGGATTGGTCACATACTGCGTGGAAATTCTCTCCTGAGGACAGTGATTGAAGGAAGAATAAAAGGAAAGAAGGCTCCAGGAAGACCAAGAAATATGCTGTTGGACTGGATGATGGATAAAGAAGGAAGACGGGGCTACAGAGAAGTTAAAGAAAGGGCACAGAACAGAGAAGAGTGGCGTCGTTGGACTCTTAGACCTGCGTAACGGCAGAACACTGAAGAAGTATCGAGTGTTTACCGACATTTTGTGGCGGCCATGCCATTGACGTTAACTTCACCTTTCTAAGATTTTTAATGTAATACCGACGTGTGAACGTAGTAGCTTTAGTCGAATGTGTTTTAATTGAGTCTGAAAGAATATTGTTTTATCTAATTCTTAGCGACATCCTGTCGTCTTAAATAGCTGTTGATGTCATCCTCCTCCTCCTTGAGGCTATGAGTTCTGTTGGGCGCAAACGAGTAAGTTGATCTCTGCCTGTCTGCCTGTCTGTCTCTGTCTCTCTCTCTCTCTAACGCGACTTTTGGATGACGATGTTAAATTTCGGATAATTACATTTACATTTACAAGAATAGACTCTTAAGGAAGACCACATGTGAATGTCGCTGGAATGAATAGATCGCGAAGTTTAGGGTTGTGTAATCGACCTTAAGGATATTTGGTCGACCAGGCAAGGACAAGAGAACAAAACTATAATCGACGGACCCTCAAGATAGACCACATATGAGGATTAGAAGGACTGAACGAGGTAGGTAGCTTCTGTTGATTAGCGTCGCCCTCCTCCATTATTTAGGCTTGGGACTGGCACCCCCTGTCTAAAGGCAGTGGAAGAGTAACCATGGAAGAAATAGCGGTAACACAGATTTAACGGAAATGGAGGTTACATAATGTCAGAATAACATGATTTAAAGGTGTCTAAATGTAACCAATTCAGTATTATTAGCAGTTGTTCTGTGGCTGCCGGGATCAGTCACGTCGAGATTTAATTTTCTTCTGAATATTCTGTGTAAAATGCAGTATGTAGGTAGGTATCACTCGACACTTATATAGCGCCGATTGAGTGCTTTACAAGAGCGACCACTGCGCTAGCCAACAGTAGGTAGGTAGGTAGATTCTGTTTAACGTGAAAATGCTATGTTTAGTTTATGTTTTCTCTTTGAGTCTCTGGGCTGAGTTTAATATTGAAGTGGCGCTTTATATATGTGAAATAACATCTACATTTACAACGACTCTGTGTTATAACAAACCGCTTCTGAACAATTTCTTATGTCTGCCAGAGCCGTTCACAATTACGATATTGTTTAGCGACTACATCATCGATCAAACAAAATGATATGTATAGATAATCTGGAAAGCCTATTAAAGGTGTCTAATAATGCACAACAACTGTTTTTAATAAATTTGAGTGGTAAACGACATCTAGCGGCGCCCAAAGATGCTTACTTTGGAAAAGTACCTAATTTTCACAATAGCATGTTTTTATAGTAATAAGAATCTAGCCGTTGTAGTGATCATCTACTACCAAAATCAACATAGTCAACAAAATCAACTGGCATCACCATTGTCGTCATTATCGTCATCATAGCCATAATCGGAATGAGGTCATGTTCGTTATCATTATAAATTCAAGGCCACTCTGCCCCGAAAGTTTTTTTAGAACTTCGCTCATGGAACAAAATTTTCAATTTGAAGTCGCTTCAACTTATTATGTGGTTTCAGTCGGAACATCTTATATATGTGCCATTGTAATATAAATGTGCTCAAACACCTTTAAATCGATTCTTCAGAAGCTATATAAAACGGATTTTGGTTGAGTGGGCAATATCTTGACGTTGTCAACCAATTTAACAATTATAAATCTAACAACGGCTGTAGCAGGCTCAAGCTGTCTTTAAAGACACGAAGTGAAAACTTACACTCTGTTTAAACACCTTTAAATCGCTTTTTCGATGCTATATAGTTATCTCTTTCGTTGAATAGGTACTCCACCACTGCCTTGTTTAGGGGTAGTGCCAGTCTCGAGCTTGGATAAAGGAGGAGGGCGACGGCAACGGCCGTTGATGCCATAAGCTGTTGTTAAACTGACAACTACTAGGTACTGCTGATTTTCGTTTAATAGACTTTTTTCCATGTGTGTAACATGTAAAATCGAGCAAAGGCCGTGACAGCCACAAGCTTTTGTTAACACATCATACGGAGTCGTCTTGATACAGTAAAGTCTTCTCTTCTTCTTAAAGCTTCCGTGTCTGTGCATGTATCCGCACACATACTTGATTTAACGCCTCTATTACCTCAAGAAGAGCCATCTACGCGAGCCTAAGTGATGTTTAGGTTTACTAAACATGTCAAGTACATTTGTGAGAAAACTAAGCTAGTACTCTTACTCAATACATCACTGCCGCTCAAAGTCCAACCAATGGATTCCCATCTGTAATAATTATTATCCAATATTTGACGACATCTTGCAGCTGCAGTGTATGTAATTCACGGTATCCGATTGGTTAGAGCACTGGGCTTATATGTAGGTCACGGTATCCGATTGGCTATAGCACTCGGCTTATATGTAGGTCACCGGCAGCCGATTGCTTAGAGCGCTTGGCTTGTAACGCGAAGAGTATGGGTTCGAACCTCCTCCTCTGAGACGGTAACTGTGTACGTACGCACTTTGAGCAAAACAACTGTTCGGGCCATCAGTGATGCTAAACGATTTTCGATGCTAAGCCAGAATCCGGAAGGAGAATGAGCGACACGCCTATCAAAGCAATTTGTTTCATTATTTACACGGCCTTTAATATGCATTAAAATCGCTAGATTAGGACCGTTTGCCTCTAAAGAATACACATAAAACATTGTTCCTGATGAAGTTGAGCAATTATAGCGGAGGTAGGGATGTTGGGAAAGGAAATACGGACATCAGTATCTTGAACACGGTTAAAACATAATTTATTAGAATACTCGTAATAAACTCGAATGAAAGAAACAGTGAAAGAAACAACCTAAATCTTACACTATTATATGATTCTGAAACTATTTAAATGAAATTAATTATCATTATTATTCATAAGCATTTAGCTTCGTGACTGGTGGATTCTGGCAGCCCACCACGCACGGGTCTGGTTTGAGGGGTGTAGGCATACAACCAAGGGCGCATCATCATCACCACCACCACCACCACCATAATCATCATCATCATCAACGCCAACAACAAAAGCAACAACAACCGCATCAACATCAATATCATCATCACCGCCACCGCCACCTCCAGCATCATCATCATAATGTTATCTTCCTAATCGTTATATTTTAAGACTACTCTCGACCATGATGCAGTTTTGAATTTCGCCCATGCAAGAAAAATTGAAGTATTATAATAAATTATTATTAGTAGTTCTCACTGTATAACAACATCTTATGGCGTCAAAGGCCGTTGACGTCGCCCTCCTCCATTTTCCAGGCTTGGGACTGGCACTACCCGACCAAAGGCATTAGCAGAGTTATTAAATTAAATTAATTAATTAATTGTTAAATTAAATATTTTGGCTTCCAGGGTCCTTGACGTCAACTCCATCTTGCCGCAAAGAACGTTACAACAATGATACCTGTTTCTTATATTATCTAAGAAGAAGCAATTTAAAGGTGTCTAAGTTCAGAACGGAGTTGAAGGTGCTACTATTCAAGTAGCATTCAGTTTCAACAACGTTTACGGACCACTAATTTCGACCTCACTGTATACCTTCCACTGTATAAATCAAACTACTTATGCTTTAGATCTACTGACGTCGAAGAATTCCAAAAATCTTATCCTGAGTCTTCCTCTTCCGCTTATCTTTCTTCTCGCTTCAATTTCAAACAACATCCACCGAAGCCGTCCGACTGTCCGACTGCCTGACTCCTGGATCTTGACCTGGAACCGAACCCTTTTGCCTATCGATTTTGTTTTGACTGTGCGCCTATGAGTTAGATTTCGTTGGGCGCTGTAGAAATCTTGGACTTACGATTACGATTACAGTAAGCAAACATTCAATATCACGATATAGCATCATGTGTTTAACGATATCTAGTTGGATGCTCGGTCTACATTATTCATTAAGTGCATTCGCCCTCTCAGAGGCAATAATTATCTGTGATGCATTATCGCATGGCAATATATCAACCTGGACTTAGAAACAAATCACGTAAGACAGAGAGTAATTATTATTCTAATTATATAGTCGAGTGTTTGACGACATCTTGTGATTGCCTGAGTCGATTAACGTCGACCTTGACACGCTGCTTCATTGCAAAATCGAATCCTTTGGACAAAATGAATTATTATAACTAAAAACGGATTTTAAGATGTCTTCAGCATAGTAATTTTTGCTAGAGATGGACCTTGAGAAGTTTATTTTTGCGAGCATCGGGTGTTGAATATATAGAGCGGATGAAATGTGTTTAAAAGGTGTCTAAAAGAGGATTTTTTTATTTTGGGTTTAGCGACATCTTGTGGCCGATAATCGCTCTTGACGCCATCTTCATTCTTCTTGATGACTAGAAGGACTGAATGATGTTAGCTGTTCTGTTTAACGGAGCTGTTTCATTACAAGGGTGATTAGCGTCGACCTTCTCTTATGGTTGGGAAAAGCGCCATCCGACTAAAAGCAGTGGCGGAGATTTGCGAAATAAAAATCGAGCGCTAGGATTACAGGGCATCGGCAAATGCGATTTAAAGATGCCTAAAAAGAGTTATGTATAATATTTATAAAAAAATATTAAATTACGTTCAGACACCTTCTTATCATTTAGACACCTTTATATCATATCTTTCTGAATATATATATATGTATATATTCGCATTTCCGTTCGATCACGAGTTTATCTGCAACACATTAAGTTGTCGATGTCAACGGGCCTGTTACCCACCCGATGCCATTTGCTGCTACTAATCACTAGTTCTTCTCCACATAATATTTCTACATGAAGATGTAGCAGTTTATTTCTACAGAATGCGTGTCATAACAAATAAGATTATCGTCCCCATCCACCTTCATCCAGGCCTAGGACTGGCACCACTCGAATAAAAGCAGTGGCGAAGTTACCCTGTTTTAAAGGTGAAGTAGTTTACATAGTTTTATTGTTGTTGTTTGTTGTTTTTAAAAGTAATTTAAAAATTATTATTATATCGAACTGCTCATGATATGAGTGTCAGTGTTGTCAGATAGGAACGCCGAACCGGAGACGTCAGTCTTTCCACATTTCGTTGAAACCCTGGCAGAGAGTGAAGTCGTGCTGGTTCTGTGCATAGTCCACGAATTGTTTCAATTCAAACTCGCAAGGGTTGTTCTGGTTCTGTGTGTTTTGGGGTTGAATGTACGCCTGTTCTGCTGGGGAGCAGGGCAGGTTCTGAATGCCCACCACTGTCTGTCATCGCAGCTTCAATTCTGTGACGAACAGCTGATCCAACAGTAACACCTGCGGCCTCTGTGGCCATTTGTGCGAACACACCCGGCTGCCTTGGTTGGCCAACTTCAGACGGTGCTGGAGGTGGTGCAGCTGGAGCTGTTGGTGGCATCATTATGATTACTATTATGATTATTCTTCTTATTATTGTTATTAATATTAATTAATTCATTACTAATATCATTTTTATTAACATTCTTATTTTCTTGTAACATCAAGTAAGAAATTTGATGGTTTATATTGGCGATTAAACGAAAACGAGATTTATGTTGCAAAGATTAATGCAATTTAAAGGTGTCTAAATGTATAGCGGAATATCATTAGTAACTTCGGGGTTTTAACGACATCTTGAGGCTGTAAGTCAATTTAAGTCTACCTTCTTGTATATTTGGAGGAAATATTCCCACATTTCAGCGTTTAATGAAGTCAGATTGAAACTGGTTGAATAGTTGTTACAAGTGTTTTAACGCCATCTTGCGGTTGCCAAGGTCGCTGACAATAATCTTATTCTAAAGCATAGAGTAAGCTAGTTCAGTGTACTAATGTCATTTAGATCTACTGACACCAAAAATAGATTTTTTAACTACATGTAAAACTAGATATATTATCTTAAACAACATCCAGCATTACTACTGCTGGGCTGTTATATTCAACTGTTGCTATGAAATATTTACGTGAAGAAAAATGGGATTATTTATAAGGCTGGAAGACACGATTTAAAGGTGTCCAAACAGGGCCAATTAGTAGAAGCAGCATCGAGTGTTTACGCGTATTGAGACTATGAGTTCCTATGACGTTTCTTTACCTCGATTAAATCAGGTGAAAGTAATTCCCGATTACTGTAGCGTTAGAAGAGACACTTCTAAATAATTTCATAGCAGCCTTCGGAATCAAAGAGAGAGAAAAGGGGATTTAGGTACATAACTTGGATCAGAATCCGTGCTTATGCAATACGTTGCTTACTCCATTATGCCTAGGATTGGTTCAAATTGGTTTGCATGTAATTTGAAAAACACTGATGGAACCAATTAAAATGTTCCATCAGCTATCCAAAATTTGACCTTGACAGCAAATCCAGTAATTAGTCGCAACCCAATTTTATTTAAACGTTCGTGGGGAAGTCCCGAATAAATGAATCTCATATACTCGCAGACTTGCCCTTTTCAGCTCTTTGCATTCATTTTTAATAAGGTGATGAGTGAATGCTGATGAAATGTCGGATTATTAAGTTTCGCGTGATTAAATGTCGGTACACGCGCCTTTGAGGTTGTTGTTAATTGCGCGGGTTATAAATGTCTGTTTAATTAAATACACCTTCACTTTTTTAAAGTAAGAATTATTCCCAAATTTTGGCGCATCAATGAACAGTTCTGCAAATGAACTGGCTTTGCTAACTAACCCTTAATTAACACCATTTAGGATCGTGTAGATGGCGCTTTTTTAACGCACAAAATCGTTAATAAAGTGTGCGGATAAATGCACAGATATTGAGAGCTGCTGAAAAAGAAGACTTAATTAACACGACTTCGAATGATGATGGTTTGATTAACTGTAGCTTGTGGTTGCTACCGCCATTGCTGACATTAAACAATCTAAGAAAAATGGGTTTAAACGATTATCCGGTTTATATAAGATAGGCTAAAGCGATAAAAAGGTGTCTAAATAGAGTTAACGCGCGCAAATATATCATCAGATTTGCAGCATGTACCAATTTGAGGCGAATTCGAATTGAAAATTTGTTCCAAGAGCTACTAGGTTCAAATTTACTTCATAGAGGAGAGCGGCTTCGAATTAATAATAATAGTGACGATGACATTCTCATGATGGTTATGATGATAACTGTAATCGTGTTATTGTTGTTGATGGGGCAGTGGATGTGATGATGGTGATGAAACCACGACGACGAGGTGCTTAATAGCTATTAAAGGATGCTATTCTACCGTGACAATTATGTACTTTGCGAAGTAAGTTGGAGGTCGACGTCAGCTGCTTTGGAAGCCGCAAGATGTCGTTAAACACTCAAATTTGTTAATAATAATTGACACTTTTAAAATGAATTTCATGACCTTATATATAGCTATTTTGCAAAATCGAGTGTTCTTGTATATGATCTTGTCAAAGGTTGGGTGAAGTTGAACGGCCCTAGCGCCACCCGTAAGAATTTGTTAAGAAATCGTAATTGTTATAACACCTGCTTTGGTTAGCTCAGGTGGCGCTGCTGTAAGGAACTTAAAAGGCGGTATATAAAGTGTCTATATATTTACATACCTACTGTTACACTAATACAGTATCAATCGTGTGCATTCTATTGCTATTGCTTTGCACCTATACATTCATCAGTTCCGTTTAAATGTCGTTAAATGTTTCACCACGATGGATTTTATGGTAATTTTCAATGTAACACCTGTGTTCTAAAATCTTATGTAATTTAAACGCTTTTACATCGGCTAGGTTAGATTGCAGCCATGATGCTCAAGGAATCAGTCGACGGTAGTTCCATGCAGCTATAATATCAAGTTAAATTATGGGTGATGTCAATGTCAACGACCCCATCAGGCACAAGATGTATTTAATCACTTTATATTTCTACTGTTAAAGATTGCTGTATTAAAATATTTCTTCTTCTGCTTTAAAATAATTCTATTCGGCGTCGATATGTCTAATCGACACAAGCGGACTAAATTAGTTACGCATGCGAAGTATGGTGAGGTCGACATCGGGGTGAGACAAAGCAACAATGGAACCAGTTTGGACAGCAAATAATTTCTCACTCAATGGAACAAACACGAAATGGGTTCATTACTTCAACTAAGGGCCTCCAACGGAACATCTGTAAACATAAACAGCATCGTGTAAAAACACATTCAATGATGTCCACGCCACCCGACATTATTTGCTAATTACTTAAGCAGCAGATGAATATTCATGAGTGAGACAACATAATTGATCAACTATCATTAGTTTCCAAAACATAACAAACCGCAGCAGCAAATACAATTCAGAATTTCAGAGACAGCTTATAAAGACAGCCTACATAGTCAGTGTCAGATTACATCGATCCAATGTCTCTTGATCGGCAGGCAGGTTGTCAGTTTCAGTTGCTTTCAGGTGCATGTTTTAGGGCAACATGTCTTCGAATATTGAAACAAACAGGTTCGTATCTCGTTAATCACTTTATTACAGTCAGGTGAGTGATGGCAATTAGACGGATTGGATTAGGCAGACGATTGTGAGCTTTTCCACTTCGCCACTTCATTATTCACAGTGCTTGAAGCTCTTATGTACTTCTCTGTCTGTCTGTCTCTGTCTGTCTGTCTGTCTCTCTCTATTTATCTCTCTCTTTCTCTTTCTCTCTCTCTATATATATATATATTCTCTCTGTCTCTCTCTTTATCTCTGTCTCTCTCTCCCTCTATATATATATATTATATATATATTATATATATATATTATATATATATTATATATATTATATATATATATATATTATATGTGTGTGTATGGACCAAAAATACCACTCCCAGCGGGTCCTATCAGTACTCCACCGATTATAAAGATTCCTTCATTATCAACAACCATTCCAAAACGGACTACGTCTTTTTTAATGTATTGTCTTTCTTCCCAAATGTTTTCATTTAAGTCACGAATTAAACAATTAAACATATGTCATAATTCAAAAGTATCGCAGAGTTTTCCCATAACACACTTCGAAAAGAGGCAAAGAAGTTGAGAGAATAGTCCAGGTGCTTTCGACGGGTTTGTACACCTGCACACAATCTAACAGTTTTCAATCTTTATCTTTTCCTCCGAAACGAAGATTGAGCGTTTTAAGGCAACACAGGCAGCCCAAATGGAGCCGAATATCAATTGTCCGGCCGTTGTACTCTTTTCAGTCAGTGCATTCTAAGCGTCGATACAGTCAAAGTCCATCACAATGACTTTCCTACTTCCGCCACAGATGTACAAGGGGTCGCCTTTGAATTCAACGCAGTGCTTTTTCTTCTTCGAACCAAAGACCTGCATCTCCTCCAACCAGATTCAAAGATGTATTTCCATATTTGGTTTAAACGTTGTCCGACTCCCGTGATAAACGTTGTGTTATTGTAAACGGCAGCGGCAGTATATGACTTCACTATAGTAGGCACATCTACGCGAGACACTGTTTCGCTCTGACGACGCAGGTATGTCTTGGTTTACATTTTATTCTCTTCTTTATAAGCCACAAGTTTATGGCTTTCAATTCCCTGACGTGTGCTGTAGGAAAATTCAATATACCTTCTAAGAGTACCAACAACTGAAAAAGCATCAGAGTTCATAGACTTAGGTCGTCGTTCATTTGTTATGCACTTACCACTTAGAGATTTCATGACTGCGGTGCATATTAAGAGTAACTGACTGTTGACCTACAAACATAGAGAAACGGGTTTCCTATGGAACAGAAAACATTATTTATCCTGCAATATGGCTTTAAAATGCAATTCAAGGGGAATTTTGTATACATTTAACTTAAAAAAATTAATTCAATTTAATTAATGTTCACTCAATTTGGTGCTCATTCAATTTAATATTCAATCAGTTTAGTATTCATTAAAGTTACAAATCATTTAATTTAGTATTCTCTTACTTTTCTATACATGTAATTTGGTATTCAATCAATTTCAATCAATGTCGCCCTCCATAGCATACATCACATGACAGAACAATACAATAAAATGCATTACAATAGAAAACTTATGTCGGAAAACGATGTGAGAAAAGTGAATGCTGATGTTATTAAAAAGTGAATTACCGTTCACATTTCCAATGATGTTCCCACTCGTTGTCTGGAGGAAACGGTCTAATTTGGTCGCCTGAAAGGTAACTTCAAATGAAACACGTGGGCGTTTAATATACGCCTTGTGGTCTTTCTTTAGTTCATCTGCTCTCCGAAGTAATTCATCTTTGCTTCGACAGACTTCTGTCGCAGATCCTTTTGATCTCAGTTCATCACAATACCTTGAAAAGCTTTCCAGAATAGTAAAGCGTCTGTCCAGTTCCTCTTCCTCCACCTGAATTCCTTTCAAATATCGATTCTTTATTTCGTCTAATGAAGTCAACAAAGATTTAGTGTGTTCGTCTATCATGTCCTTCAGTTCCTTACTTCTGCGCAAAATTTCACTCTCTCTTGCAGCTATTTTCTTGAGAAATTCCTCTTCACTTTCCATTTGCTTTCTCTTTAACAGTAGATATCTAGCAAGCGATGGTATGGTGTCAGCGTTGGTCTTAATACATTGACGGAATTCCCCATCCACTGTATTCACGTCTTTGCAGTCGTGTGCTTTGTGACTTTCAACGAAACAAGAAACGCAAACAACTTTCTTGCAATCAGCGCAATAGTAGTCTATTACCTTTAGGCGATGGATCTCACAATTCATCACTTGTAACGACTTTACTACATCTTCTTCTCCAACCTCGCTTCCTATCTTTACGATTTCGTGATTTCGCAACATTTTAAACGACTTATGCATTTTGCAGCAACCTTCACAAAGGTTCTCTTGACAGTTCAAGCATCGCATTGTAGCTTCAGACATTTGTGCTTCAGTGGCATCATTATTTGCTTTGCAGATATCGCATGGAGGAGCCATCTTCGACTGATTTAGTGCATTTCTTACTTCTGTCAAGCTAGCCATGAAGAAATTTTTCTGGACACCTTGAATTCCATCGTTTGGAATAGTGAATTGCTTCCTACAAACTGGACAATATAATTCATCTCCAGGATTCTTGTTTGACTTCTCGGCCAAGTCTTGCAGGCACTGGAAACAAAACGTATGAATGCATGGTAGCATTCTTGGATCAGTGAAAGTCTTGAGACAGATGCAACATTCCGTTATGTCATTCAGTTGAGTCATCGCAGGACTCTTTTCGGCAGTCATTCTATCTGTTGGCCGATCTCCTGCAAAACATATGAAGCTTAGTAAATGTAATTAATAGAAAATACAAATGGATAATATGATGAACGATCAGTGGGATTTATAGCCTACATTTATTGTTTTAAAATAGTTATGTTTCCGAATTGCGATGTATATTATTTATGTGATTTTCAGAAAACGGTATTTGCTTTCGCTTTCGAAACTGCTCTTGAATCTCCCAGTATGTCACGGCTATAGGGCATATTTTATAGTTACTTTTCAAAAAACTTTATATAACTTATAATCAAATGATAGTTATTTTACATTTCTATCATTAAAAGTACTTAGTAATGAGCAATAAGTAATGGTTACCTGCGTATGAAAGTAAATTCCTCGTCCTGATATTGGTCCGTCGTAAAATTTCCTAAATATGGCGAGGAGAAATGTTGCCCAGTTTAGAAGAAGACTGGTACCCTAATCCTGAAGCGATTGTAACTGTGGTACCAGACTGCTCTCCGTTACGAAGCTTTTGCGCTGTTCTGGAAAACGTGTATTATTGCGAAGATTTAGTTTTTAGCGAGGACAGTAGAATAGCGAAAATATTCTCTTACGCGCTATTAATTATGTGACAGTTGTCGACTGCAACTCATTTGGAATGTTTAGTTTGTCCATAATGAAATTTGGAGAGTTTGAATTGTTGTTCTTAAGTACATTAAGGTTGCTTGTAGAATCACACTGAGGACAAGACCTACAATAAGTTGTAGGCGTGCGTCATGTACTGAAAGTGTTAGTACTTGACTATCAAGTACTCGTAAGCCAATTAATTGCCTGGATAACTAACTAACTAACAATGGCAATACAGTCAGAAACAGAAACACCAAAACCTTATCTGTACCTGTTCTCACAACAGATTCCAAAGCATATATAAGCCAATTTTATTACACTGCAGGAATATCCATAGGCGCTTTTAAAGATAATTTAATGTTACTTATTTCTTGTGGATCATCCTATAGGCAGACTTAAACAGATTTAAACTCAATGCTGAATTTATGCAGCGCCCAAAATATATAACAAAATTTCTTACAATTACAAGTGTGGCATTCTCGGTCGGGCTAACAGTCTACGGGGTGAGGGTAACTCCAGCCCAGTTCTATGCTCAGAGCCACCCGCCTCACTGTCCCTTGTATTTTCACTGTAAAATGGCTTTCTCGTATCATCTTTTCAATAGTCTCTCTTCTCTCCAAGGAATGTCTAGGATGAGCCGTTTCCTTAAGTGAATCAACCCTGTAGCACTAGGTCTCGGGATCCGACTCTGCCTCTTCCGCGGTCGCCGGATGGGCAACGTCCTGAGGATGACCTTTACTCAGAACAGGGTTCGTTCTTTTTCCGGCAATAGTCGTTCCCTTCCTGCGTGAGGACTTTCCCGTAGCCACCATTCTACATCTCGTAACTCTCCCGCTGCCGCCAATATTCTGAGACACCAGTCGTTTTCTCAGTTCATGGAACAGGGACGCATAACAACGAGCCTTCGCGTCTTTCCGCCCTAGGCACATGAATATCGGGCGACGCATTTCTCGACTATCATCTATTTCACTTAGAGCCAAAACTGAAAACATTCCTCTTTCACAGATCCTATCCGGAATCTCCTTCTTCCCCTTATCTCTCTTTCCTTTCCAATCCCAAAACAACCCCCCATAGCTGCCACACTGTCTCTCTACCTGACTTTTGGATATTGACCTGGAACCGAACCCTCTTTGCATATCATTTTTGTTTTGACTGAGCGCCTGCGAAAAAGCTAACCCCGTGACGTGGCTTTTGTTGTGCGCTCTCGAAATCTCGGGATTATCATTAAGATTCAAGTATATGACTGTAACTACCTTTATGAGAGCGGACTCACCCTCATAAGTTTTGTCGATCCGAGAGATAGGAGGCAAGATGCCATCACATCCCTCATACAAAGAATAATGCTGCACTTGTAATGCGTGATCATAATGTAACTCATTGATATGTTGTGCAATAGAAAGAAATGTAAGGTCGGTTGTTCGACTTCTGTTGATAACATTATTGATCTGCTCAAAACGCTGACGATCAGTAGGATTCAAGGCTTCACCTAGGAAGTGAATAAAAGCGTGATTTAACGCCGCCGTTGCGTTGGCTGATTTAGTCTACGCCACTCTGCATTGAACAAAGGCAATCAATTTAAAGGTTTTGGCAAATTGATTCATTATTTATGTATTTATTTACCTAATACCCGATCGACTGATTGATTGAGTGACTGATTGACTAAAGACTTTATTGATTTATTTATTTATTTCTCTTTCTTAATTTTTAAAATTTTAATTAATTAATTAATTTAACTTATCAAAAATCAGCCTAATTACTTAGGTGACGTTTAATATGCATTAGGGATGTCTTAAAACCAGCCTGATATTATTACTAATATCGAATGTTAAACGACATCTTGTTCCTTTCATGACCGAAGACGTTATTTTACTCAATTTTTAAAATTTTACCTAAATTTGTCTGTTTCACCTAATTCTGGTCACAAAATCATTTTTGATGAATTAATGTTTATTTATTCATAAACGAAACTTCGTCAAATTATGAACCAAATTACTTAGACTTGCAATAGTTTTTCATTGCACTGATTGGAATTGTTGCTTTGGCGCTATTAATGCAACAACAACAGTAGCATATACAATGCAATAAAATACACAACAATACAATAGAATACAAAACAATAAAAAACAACATAATGGAATTAATTTTTAAACTAAATGATGCCAGTTTTCCGGAATAACAACAGATTCGTGTAGCTGGAGAAGGCCTCCACTGGCAGTCTCCCGCATCTTCTTAGCTATGTCGAGACAGAAGAACGAATTATGACGACGACGACGGCGATGATGCCAATTAAGATGATGAATATGACGACGAAATTGATTTCAACGACCAAAACGATGATGATGAAAGCGACAATTACGTTTACGGAGGAGGTCAAAGGGTGAACCTGATTCTGTTTCCAGTTGTCTTCAGTCCGACTAGGCCGCAGAAGTGACAAGGGTTGCGGATGCTGCCCCCGATGTCACTGCCCCATCCGAGGGGCGATCCATGGAGAGCGATCAAGGCAGACTCCCCTCCGCTCGATCCACCCGGACCCTGAGTCGGATCCACCGGGTTCAGCGTCGTTCCAAAGATCGGGTTCATCGTTGTGTAGCTGGGAAAATCTTCAGAAATATCTTATTTTTTATTGAATAAACATGACCATCCTCGCTCAGTTTTACATCATTTGATACCTCATTCGCCTATATTCCAATTTCACACGATTTCTTTAGTATTATTTAAAAGTGTTTAACGACTCCTTAAGGCTTCCAGAGCCGTTGACATCGACTTTACCTTACCATAGAAGCAATCATCGCCGGATGCAACGATTTAGAAAACAATATATTTATATATAAGCATCGACGTAACGTGATATAAAGGTGTCTAACCAGAGTTTATAATTTTGTATTACTTAGTATTAACGACATCTTGCGACTTTTAACGCCGACCTTACCTTACTTTGTCGTTGGAACTTCAATTTTGTTGCTTAGTGCATGTAGTTTCCAATGTCTGACGACAAATTATGGCTCAAAGGACATCGACGTCGCCTGCCTCCTGATTCTGTTTCCAGTTGGCTTCAGTCCGCCTAGGCCGCAAAAATAACAAGGGTTGCCCCCTATGTCACTGCCCAATACGAGGAGTGATCCGTGGAGAGCGATCACGGCAGGCTCCCCTCCGCTACAAAGGATATTGACGTCGCCCGCCTCCTTTATCCAGTCTTGGGACTGGCACTGCCCGACAAGAAGGCAGTGGGGTATTCTAGCGCTTAGACGAAACGGCAGAATAAATAACGTCCGAATAATCGATTTAAAGGTGTCGAAAATGACCCTGATATCAACGACATCTTGTGGCTGTCAGAGCAGTTAACGTCGACCTTTTTGAATTTTTTTTGCATACATGTACGTCTCACAGCGGTAATTGGTTTTGAAATCTGCGAGGAATTGAGGCAAACAGATGAAAAGAGGCAAAACTACTACTACTACTACTACTACTACTACTACTACTACTACTACTACTACTACTACTACTACTACTACTACTACTACTACTACTACTACTACTACTACTACTACTACTACTACTACTACTACTACTACTACTACTACTACCACTACTACTACCACTACCACTACTACTACTACCACTACTACTACCACTACTACTACCACTACTACTACCACTACTACTACTACTACTACCACTACTACTACTACCACCACTAATACTACTACCACTACTACCACTACTACCACTACTACCACTACTACCACTACTACCACTACTACCACTACTACTACTACTACTACTACTACTACTACTACTACTACTACTACTACTACTACTACTACTACTACCACTACAGTAGCATTTGTAATAGCAATAGCAATAATAACTGTATTCGTAATAATTATAGAATGTGTAGTGGTGTGCTATAATCTAGTGGTAAGCGTGCTAAACTGTCAATTGAGAGGTCGGAGATTCAAATCCCGCCAGGGCAGAAACATGTTTCGAGATTTCTGTTCCACTCACCCGTAGGCAACTCAGCTATAAATAGTTCTCAGTGGGAAGATCAGGCGGTGAAGTAGAGGACTGGGTAACAGCCCTCATACAGTGGTGTGCAAAAGTCTGGAACCACCTACGAATTTTGACATTTTTTCAACTTTATGACCTTTTACTGTAATTTTTTCATTACCCCCACTAAATTTTTTTGTGTTTTTCGTTATAAGGGATATACTTGGCTATTATAATCAACTTTTTGACCTAGTTTGGCCTTAATCTTCTAATTTTTTTGTTGAAGTTACCATGTTAATCGCTTAGCGTGTAAATCTCCTAATTTGTACACGTGTACGTACATCCCTAGGCAATAGTGTAAAATAATTAGTACATACATGTATGCTTTAAAACAGGTCACGTGTGGTCTGTATTCCTTCGTAATCATTTAGGTGGCCTTGAAAAAGGCCGTTTTGTGTGACCGTGGTGAATTAGTATTTGGTGGGCCACCCTTTATTCTTGATCACCTGTCTGCACCGTTTCGGCATCGAGTGCACAAGTTTGACGAGGTGATCATGCGTGACAACGCGATTCCAGGCAGTAATGAGCGATTCAATTAGCTCACGCTTTGAAGTTGGGCGCTTCTTTGAAATTTCCAATGCCACCTTGTGCCACAGATTCTCGATGGGATTGAGGTCTGGAGATTGCGCAGGCCAGTCAAGTGACTCAATCTTATGCTGACGCTTCCAGTTCATCACCAGTTTGGCTCGGTGGCAAGGTGCGTTGTCATCTTGGAACAGGAACCGGCCTGGAAAGAGCTGCTCCGCTGATGGCAACATGCACTTTTGCAGTATTGTGATGTACTTCGCCCCGTTCACCATTCCATCGACGATGTGCAAGCGTCCCACGCCACTGGCAGCCATGCAGCCCCAGACCATGATCTTCAGAGGATGCTTTACAGTGACATTGAGGCACTCAGGCTTGAACTGCTCTCCAGGAAATCTCCTCACGTAGGTGTGGGCCTGATTGCCAAACAAGCAGAAGGTACTTTCATCGCTGAAAAGCACCTTCTCCCACTTGTCACTTGTCCAGCTTGAGTGTTTCCGCGCTCACTCGATCCGTTTCTTCCTTTGTACGTCACTCATCAGTGGCTTGTTGCGTGCCTTGCAGCCCCGCAGCCCAAATACTTTCAGGCACCGACGGCGAACAGTTGATGAACTTGCACTGACGTGAGACGTGTCTGACCACTCACGCAGTAGCTGAGGCGAAGTCAACTTGGGGTTGGTCAATGACAAGCGTCGAAGAGCACGGTCCTGGCGTGATGTTGATACACATGGACGCCCGGACCGAGGCTTGTCTACCACCGAACCCATCGTGTTCTTCTTCTGCATGATTTTTACAACGGCGCTGTGACTGCAGCCGACTTTGCTGGCAATCTGGCGGCATGAAAAGCCTTCCTCCCTCAACACTGTCACACGAACACGATCCTCCAACACCAAGCCCCGCTTCTTCGTCATGGTCGATCCAGAAAGTGTAAGAAATCCAAAAGAGCGCGCCTATTTTATAGCTGCTGTCTTACCTAGACATCCTGGACTGTTATTGGCTGGTGAAAACTGCCTCCTGATTGGTCAGAAATAACGCGCGCTGATTGGAACATCTTGATCCAGTTTCATGCAGGATTTGTGAAATTTACAAAAGTTGTACTAAGTATGTTTCAGAACTTATACTTCTGTCAAAAACAGAAATAACTGGTATTAAAAAGATGATTATAATAGCCAAATATATCCCTTATAACGAAAAACACAAAAAAATAGTGGGGTAATGAAAAAATTACAGTAAAAGGTCAAAAAGTTGAAAAAATGTCAAAATTCGTAGGTGGTTCCAGACTTTTGCACACCACTGTATGTTGAGGTCAAGAAAAGTGAAGTCACGCACACTTCATATCATGGCTGCCTCAGTGCTAGCTCAAGGGACTGCTGTTCTTTTTGTTCATGGTTTCTGTAGACCTTTTAGGGGCGGGTGATAGTTTTGCGCCTCATCCCAACGTACACTGTCATAACATGCAATACTGATCGTCGGTGACAAGATTAGGCGGCGAGGGAGAAGGGTGGTAAACGCCCTTACTTGCCAACGCTATGCAAAGAAAGAATAACATTTCGTACCCTTGACTGCCTCATGGAGTTGACTTAAGGGACTTAAAGGAAGATTTAAACCATCTAGCGAGTGAAGGAAGAAAGATTTGAATAAATCACTAGTTGGCGTCATTTTATGCCAACCGATCCAGCGAACTCGCCTTAACTTTTATTAAACATAAACTTCACGCATATTCGCTGGTAGGACTCCAGATAGTAAAGCCGACGTTAATGGATCTAGCGGTAACAAGTTATCCTTAAACACTTCTTACTCCACCGTTTGCAGTTTCTGCTTCGGCCTTTCACTCAAAACTGAAAACATACCTCTTTCACAGATCCTGTATTGACACCCCTTCTTCCTCTTATCTCTCTCTTTTCTCCAACCCCCCCCCAACCCCAACCCCCCCCCCCCCCCCCCCGTAGCTGCCACGCTGTCTCTCTGCCTGACTTTTGGATCTTGACCTGGAACTGAATCCTTTTGCCTATCGATTTTGTTTTACCTGGCGTCTGTGAATAAGCTGGTCCCTGAGGCGCGGCTTTCGTTGGGCGCTGTAGAAATCTCGGAATTACGATAACTCCTATTTGCTACGGTTAGACACCTTTAAATCGCCTTTATTCGGTTCTATATAAAACTCATCTTCGCATAATTGCTGTAGTTGAACTTTGCCACTGACTTGTTTGAGGTTAGTGCCAGTCCCAAGCCTGGTTAAAGGAGTGGGGCGACGGCAACGGGCTATGATGTAATAAGCTGTCGTTAAACTGAGGAACTGCTACTAATCGCTGCTGTTCACAACAGTCATCGACAAAGTTCGAAGCTAAAGTCTGCAATAGCCAGGAGATACTCTTCCAACTGAATAGTAAATTTTAATACGAACGGATTATCAGTTATTGCAGAGAGCGAGGAAAGCCAACACGTGCCAGGTTAAAGGTCAAATATTAACGTTTTTCGGTACCGACCGTATGGCCTCGACCCTGCTAATTTTACATGAATAGTTACATTTCCGTCGAGTTTCCAGAATAAAACGGAAAGGGGACAGATCATACCACTCCGTGTTGACTACATCCAATCAAATAATTTGAGGGTTCGGAAAAATTGATTCACTCTTTACGCATGTATTTAGCTATTGCTGGTTTGACTGATTGAGTAATTCGATAGATCGGTCATTCCATCAATGATGACCATGACGACGACGATGATGATGTCGATCGTGATGATGATGATGATGACGATCATGTTGATCGTGATCATTGTGATGATTATATTTATTGGAGAACCCACGATGAGATGTATTACAACTGTAAAAAGATGCACTAATATTGTGAAATGCAGGTATTTTCCGTGTAAGATACTGGTCTACGTCGTCAGCGACGAAACCCCAGATTGTCATAAAGTACTCAAGTTTATTAATGATGATCGCCAGTGTTTAGACACCTTTAAATTGCGTTCACAGGCTTTATATAATCTTCATTATCGAAAATTCATTATTTGTTATTCAATTTCTCTATGCGTGACGTATGGTGGAAGGGGAGGGCTGTGGCAGCCATAAGAATTCGCTTCGTTACGAAGTCGAACAAGAAATCGCAAGAAACTGGGTTGAATAATGTTACACTTTACGAGGACACTTTGAAATTGCTTTTCCACGCTTTATATAGAGCATATATTCGTCAAATCGCTAATTCTATCGACCGTAACTATGAATATAAGGGAAGGTTGACGTTAACGTCGTCAGCCGCCATAAAATGCCTTTAAAAACGTGGTACTTCTACTAATATTAATTACTGATTTAAATATTTCCTTTGTAAATTAACCGAAATTTATATTTTCGGTCTCTGTACGTTAAAACGATAATGTAGATTCAAACAGCTTAGTTAAGGAATGGAAGGTGGGGCAAGATCAAAACATAGATGTTCGTGGCAGCCACAAGATGTCGATAAACACTAGATATTAATATGCAACCAGTTTTAGATGAATTTATTTTGGGCGCTGAAATTAAGGAATAGTACAAATCGTAAAGTAAATGTCGATTCAGGAAAGGTCGACGTCATTGGTCTGGCATCCATAAGATGTTGCAAAACACGAAAACACTAGTAAAAATGTACAAGTTAGACACCATTATATAGTTGTTTTAAGGCAATGTAAATACTTAATTTTTTGCTCACCTGTAGTATTTACGATTGCTACTGAAGTCTAACGTTTAGACAACTGTAAATTGAAGTGCCCGACATTATACACGTGTCATATCTGTTCAAGCGCTAGTCAGTTCCACCACTGCATTTAGTCCGGTAGTGCCAGTCCCAACCCTGAATAAGGGAGTAGGACGCCGTGAACAGCCTTCGATGCCATAAGATGTCGTTAAACACTGGAACAAAATTGAATTTCTTAAGTTATGTTAAAATTATAAAGTGTAATTTCACTGCTTATTTCATCAGGTTAATAGTTCCAATATTTCTCAAATAATGGAATCAACAAGTATTTCTTCATAGTGATCGTACACGCCACTCAAGTGTCGAGTTGCATACATACTGCTTAACAAATACTGGTGCATTGGACTGCAACTGCTTTAGAGAGAGGCGCGTATTTGGTCATAACGAAGATGATTAACGTTGCCCTCCTTCGCACTGGGATTAATACAGTGGCGGAGATTTGCGAGAGATTAAACGAAAATTAGAAGTATTTAGTCTCGAAAAAAGCGAATTAAAGGTGTCCAAACAAAGAAAAATATGATATTTATAATAAATAATTAGATTACGGTTAGACACCTTTAATTCGCTTCGTTTCATCTTGATCTTCAGTTTGTCCCTTCCGCAGTTTTGCTAGCGCCGGAAGTCTGCAGTCTGCATTATTCGGCATTGGTCTCACTGGTTTGGGTCGGGAGCGAGTTTACGTTTGAAGTGACGGTTTATAATTGTCAGACTACAACTAACATTACAAAGACTGAACCTTAGGTTGTTAAAATCATCGAGTGCTTAGCGACATCTTGTCGCTGACATCCTAGCTTATATCGACCTTACGCGTAAACACGAAAACAACCATGTACCCACTGAACATGATTTATAACGGGTAGATGCGCGATTTAAGGGTGTCGAACGCAGCATAAAACATTAGTTATATAAAGATTCAGTTCCTCTAGGAATCATAGGCTGTTGACGTTGATCTTATACCTACTTTTTAGGAGCGCCTGAGGCTGCACACATCTTACAGTTTTACCTTCTCATATCTAATTTATTTAATGTATTATTGTTCCAAATTTATCTTTATTTTTCTGCGTTGAACGACATCTTGTGACTGGCACGTTTCTTGACATTGATATCCCCTTACCTTATCTCTCGTTTCAGACTGCAACTGCAATCTTTAGTAGTAATTTCCAGTATTTAACGACACCTTGCGACTGCCAGAGCCGTTGAAGTCGACCTTTTCTTACGTTATCTCATTAATGAAACAATAAATATGATCTTTGGTTGATGTTTTTCTTTAAAGACGCTGCGTCATGACGATGATTGGCTTCGCCCTCCTCCTTTATCTGGGCTTCGGACTGGGACAATCGGACTAAAGACAGCGGAGGAGTTGCGCAAGAGAATAAACTAAAATTAGGAGTGTAATGCATAGATAAATAATCGAATTAAAAATGTATAGACACAGTTAAATAAAAAGTATATTAAAATGAGTTATTAGGTTAAGTTTAGACACCTTAAACTGCTTCTTTCCATCGATATATAAGTCTCATTTTCGTTCAAACGCAAGTCTCACTTAAAATTTGCAAGTTAAGATGTCGACACGAATGGTCCTGTTAACTACACGACCTCATCAGACAGTGGATACTATTATTAATCGCTAGTTCTTTTCACAACTATAGGCCCACTAATACTACGTGGTATTGTAGTAGTCTCTCCCTAGTGATGTTGCGTATTGACGAAAATTATCAGCGTCTCTATTCTTTTATTGAGGCTTCGGACTGGCGCCACCCGGCGGAGTTTCAGCAAATGTTTGTATGAGTGAATGAATATAAGAACATCGGAAGATAATTTTGGGTTGTCAAACCATGATCTACGCCGATTGCTTTCATCATCGTCGTTGTCATTATTAATCCTTAAAAGACTCCACAAATGTTTACATACTTCTAAAAATCTTTAGCGTTCCACTGATCATTTTACAAAAACCTTCTATGTTTGTTTACAGACGCCCTATAATAAACACTTCGTTACACGACAATCAATAATCTTCGTCAAGCGGCAACTTTTCCCTTCACGAAGAAAATCAAGCGCTTTGTCGATTTTAGCACAAAAATGCATATGACCAGCTTTGAAATTCTCAAATAAATGCGCGCAACAACAGATTATAGGCTGAAGCTTACTCTACTAAATAGCATTGAATGCTAAACAACATCTTGTTGGTGCCATCGCAGTATACGTCCTCACCCTAAAGGGGACAAAAGCGAAGGATGGCTTAGCGATTCAAGTAGTAGTTCCAGTGTTTCATGGTATCCTATGGCATCAAAGGTCGTTGCATCGCCCTCCTCCCCTACCCAGGGTTGGGACTGGCACTAACAAACATAAGGCAGTGGCGGATTTTTGAACGCCAAGCGAGGTATTTATAATATGATTTAAAGGTGTGCAAAGCTAATTCATGATCTTAGTTTGTGTATAAGATATGGATTAAGAGATGGATGGATGGATGGACGGACGGACGGACGGACGGACGGACGGACGGACGGACGGACGGACGGACGGACGGATGAATGGAATGGAAATGGCATAGATTATTTCTACCTGGAATATCAGTATCGAACTGAACAGCCGCCTGACAATCAACGGCATCTTAAGAATTCTCTCAAAGTGGCGATGTTCTCGTAAACTCGATCACCTTCTCTAATAAACACATCGCAGCTTTTCATTAAAAAGATATTTAATTAAATTAATTATTTTATTCTCCCCTCAACTATATTTATTAGATGCGACCAATTTAGCCAAGACTGCAGAATATAGATTAGATCAGATTAGATTAGATCTTCTTACAGTACTTTGAGGACTGTTTGGCCCTTGTCAGCAAAGAACAGCTTTCCGTTCGTGTTAAATGCGTCTGCTGACTCAGCAATTTCCTTTGGAATTTTCCATTCGATCAGCTGCTTCACATAAACAAACCAGAACTTCTTACTTCACGATATCTCTCTGCGATGAATGAATGATCACAAGTTAATAATTATGCGGTCATGACCACGTCATGATCATCTTCAACCTGCCGCTAGGTGGCCAACGTCAATCTCTTTTGTGGCTGAAAGGTATAATGCAGGGCGGACAAAGTCGAAGCAAGAAATGTCGAGGTACTGCTTCATTTGCATATTTTAAATTTTTTATCGTAATTGAAAATTACTTATTTGATTTTTAATGTCACTAAGATCAGAAAGTTCTTCAGTTAGGAAGTAGTGTTCACAAGTGGTGGGCTTCCAAACGCAGAGATTCAGCTCTGGAAGCCACAAAATGTCGTTTAACAGATGGGTACTACGAATAAATTAAGACAACGCTTAGACACCTTCAAATCGCTTTTAATGATGCTATATATTCCTAAATTTCGTTCAACCGCTGGGTTATCCGTTTCCATGCTCGATTGAATGAAAATGTCTACGTGAAAGATGCTGGTAGCTACACATAAAATGCGTACTACTAATATACTTAGACAACTCTTAGACACCTTTAATCACTATAACCAATGTTATATTATCCTAAATTTCGTGAGACCTGGTGTACTTCAAGTTTGTCGAATGCAAAGGTCTGCGTAAACGTCACTTGCTTCTAAATCGTCAAAAGATTTATGAGGCTATTTTTAGCTCAACCAATCACGTAAAACCAGAAGTAAACCGGAAGTTCACAATTACCACCAATTTGTATTGCTACAAATTGCAACTTATATTGTATTTTCCAGTTGTTAATTCAGAATTCAGCGTAAATGATCCCACTTGTTTCTCTGCTTTGATTGGTGATGATATTAAACATTCGGTTTGATGTGATTGGTTGAGCTAAAAATAGCTTCATAAATCTTTTGACAATTTAGACGCAAGTATAAACGTCTGTGGTAGCGATAATATGTCGTTTAACACTTGCTATCACTAGAATGGAACTACAACGTTAACAAACATTAAATTAGAATTTTCTAACGGATGCGTGATGTTCTAGTGGTAAGCGTACTGGCATGTTAATCGCGTGTTCGGGATTGAAATCCGTGCCAGAGAAGAAAGATGATTCGAGATTTCTGATTCAGTTGTGTCCCTCGGGCGAGCTTAGCTATAAAATGAGTACACTGACCGCACACAGTCGGTAGGAAGATCAAGTGGTATGAGAGAGGACTGGCCCATCTGCTTTCGTATGCGAAGGCTAAAACATCAGTCTTCAACACTCCATATTGTCACAATGCTTTGTCGCTGTAGCCTTTGAAACCCTTGGCCCCATAACACGGGTTCACCTTTATGAATGAGCTTGGTCATTACCTAACCCAAGTGTCAGGAGATAAAAGGTAGACTTCACTCCTGTATTATCGCCTATCTCTAGCCATCCAACGCCTTAATGTGATTGTTGTGCACAGCATTTTCAACGAATCAGAAAAAAGCGAAGATTAGCCATTAGAGATCTAACAAATCTCTAAAATATACTATTTTCATCTTGACCTAGGATTGCTTGCGAGGAAAGGGGGAGGCAAGAGCATTTTCAAGGGGCGACAAATTCTGGTAGTTCAGAATATGGGTCGGATGAGAGGGGCTCCGGCATGTAATCAAGGGGGCGCATCACCTTGTGGGAGAGGGGACATAATTTTGAATTGCCTAACTTTCACACATTGTTCCGTAAAAGATCATTTGTCGTCCGATCACTACATAAATACAGAAAATTGTAACTTTTTCAGTAGATCAATATATCAATTCTGCTAGATTTTCCCAAAAGTTGTGGATCTGTATTCTGAACTAATTAACCATATTTTTTATAAAGCTGTCATTCAGACCCTATTTTACATTGTTCATGACCTTTATTATATTGATGTGTGCATTGTTGTAAAGTGTGGGCTTTTGACTCATGCTAATTAAAAAATACTTACTTACTTACAGCATCATCGCCATCGATATACATTGTTATGAATAGATTAAGCTAATTTAGTCCACTCACGCCTATATCCCTTCTGATGCCGAAAAATTTTAACCGAAAATCAGTATCACGATAAAAAATCTTGTGTTTAACGACATCTTGTGGCTGCTCAGGCAGTTGACGTTGCCTTGTATACGAGGCGCATTCTGCAATATTTACTTAGCGCCTTGGTGCTTTCAAAGACAATAATTATCTCTCAAGCAGCATTACAGGGCAATATATCATCTTGGTCTTAAAAACAGAACAGATAAGACATACTGTGACTAATCCTAATTATAGCGTAGCTTAGACGGATTTTAAGGTGTCTAATTTTTTAATGTGTCTAACTAATGTGTCTAATTAAGGTGTCTAACGGATTTTAAGGTGTCTAAGATGTCGTTATGGATAGAGGGTATTTTTAGTAAATATCGAGTGTTTACCGACAGCATATGGCGGCCAGAGTACTGACCACCACGTCATTTCCTTAGAAATTTGAGCGTCAAACCCACGTTTAAACAGCATGATGAATATATTTTCTCGGTTAAACGGGGTTAAAAGTGTTTAAAATAGCATTGTTCTAGCTAGTGACTAAGGACATCTTGTTGACGTCATTCTAGTTGAGGATTAGAAGGACTGAACGAGGTATGTGGTTTCTGTTTAACGACGCTGTGCCACAACAAATATGATTAGCATTATTCCCATTTTTAACAACATCTTATGGCATCAAAGGCCGTTGACGTCGCCCTTCTGCTTTACCCAGGCGTGGGACTGGCATTACCTGACAATGGACAGTTGAGAAGTCACCCTCGTCTCAACATGACCGAATAAACAAAAATGATGACTACAGTGTCAGAAAAGTGATTTAAAGGTATCTAAATGTACCATTCGAGTACTATTAGCAGTGCGTTGTGTGGCTGCCGGGATTACTCATGTCGAAATTTAATTTTCTTCTGATTATTCTTGTAAAATGCAGTATGTATGTAGGTATCACTCGACACATATATAGCGTCTGTTGGGTATTTAAGAAGAGCGACAACTGCGTTAGCCAACGGTAGGCGGATGGATTCTGTTTAAAGTTAACATGTTAAATTGTAATATTTAGTTTCTGTTTTAGAATGAGTTTAATCTTAAAGTGACTGTATGTAAATCTCATATTACAATTACGATTACAATATTTACGTATTATAACAAAGACGACCTCTAAACGAATTCTTGTGGCTACCAAACCGTTCGTGATGACGGAGCACTTTAATGACAACGTAGTAGTAGTTCCTCAGTTTATATAAAATTTGTAAAGCATGTTAAAGGTGTTTAAGCGGAGCCAATAGTTTAAAAAAATAAATTTGAATGTTAAAAGACATTTTGTGGCTTTCAAATCTGCTGATATCGACCTGTATCTGACTTCGCAAAGTACCTAATTTTGACAGTAGCATAGCATCTTTTCATAGCAATAAAGCATCTCGTCGTCGTGGTGATCATCACATCCGCAACAACTAAAAAATCAACATTACGATCACCATAGCGTCTTTATCATCATCATAACCATAATCAGAATAAGGTCACGTTCTGTATCATTATAAATTCAAGGCCACTTTGCCCTCTAAAGTAAAGTAAGAACTAAATTAGAATTTCCCTCTTGGACTAAATTTTCAGCTTGAAATCGCCTAAAATAATTATATGCTTCTAATAGGTTTATGTGAAATATTTGCTACTGTAAATAAGATGTAGTTTTATTTTGAAACCCTTAACCGATTCTCCCGTTGCTATATAAATTTGGTTTTTTAGTAGTTTCCTTGCTTTCTTGCCTAATGAAACTCAGTCGAATATACGCGGCAAGACTAGTGATTTTAAAGGTGTCTGAAAATGCAATTAGTATCATCTCTGATGTTGAATGAGAACTCACAGTTGCCTGGATCATTGTCATGGACCAAACATTACGTTGCATTTTTTAATATCAAATTTCTTGTCGTGGACATGCGTGTTTTCAAATTAACAAGGCACTCGTAACGAAGATGCTGCTTAACCACACAGACCAACATGCAGAATTATCGATCGTTTCGCGACATATTCTGGCATCGGTGACCGTTGACATCGACCTTACCATACGTCCAAGGCCTAAGACTTGAAAAAAGTAACTTAAAATATATTATTTTCATTTTGCCAACGAATATTTGCTAAAACGAATACGCTTCTTAAATCGGTTGTCGAAAATGCCGTAGAAGAGGGTCGACAACTGCTGCCATCTGACTAATAGTCTACTGATCCGACGATTTGAGATCTCCACCAGTTTCAATACAATGGCTTTTATCGTAATTTCAATTTAGCAGTTTAAACAATTAATTTAATAACAATATTAGGACGAGTTTCGACACATTTAAAGCGAAATTACACGTATCAACACGACTCTGTCCAAAGCAAAACAGAAACTGCAGGGCGCAATCGCAGGGTAGAGTAAGGTCTGCGTCAACGGCCCTAGCAGCCAGAAGGCATAGTTAAAAATTAGACACTATTGCCAATCAAAACAGGCAACGTGCGACAGCTTAAAATCGCTTTTTCCAACGTTTTATATTCGTTTTCCTTAACTTCCTGCTAATTTAAATTTGTGGCCTTTAGAATACCGTCCATATCCTGGTCTTTGGCAGCCGGTAGATGCATTAAACATTCGACTCAAATAGTACTATTATGCTGCGCTAAGACACCTTTAAATCGTTTTCTCCTGTCTTATATCTCGTTGTTTTTGTCCGTTAACTGTTAGGTTTTTGATTTTGAAACTGAAGGAAGCGCCCTTGATCGCCACAAATTGATATTGATCATGAACGCAAGAACTTTTAAAGTAGTCTACTAATATTAATAAGCTGCTCTTAGACACCTTTAAATCGTATGTTTCGTTTTTCTTTAACAGCCGATTTCTCAACTCTCCCATAGAACTCTGCCACTGCCTTTAACTTAGTGGTGCCAGTCCCAAGCCTGGATAAAGGAGGAGGGCGACGTCGACGGCCTTTCATGCCATAAGATGTCGTTAAAGACTGGAATTACTACTACTCTCCCTCCAAATCCGTCGCTCGATTAGTGCCAGTCCGAAGCCTGGATGAAGGAGGAGGGCGACAGTCCTTTCCCCAAAGCAAATAGAAATTACTACTATTTAAATGCACTACAGTTGCAAAGCGCAATAGTAGGGTTATGTAAGGTCAACGTCAAGGGACCGAGCAGCAAGATGTCGCTAGACATTAGAAACTACTGCTAGTCTTTGTATGTTAAGCGTATACAACTTTAAATCACTTTTTCCATTTTCTATTCGTTTTGTTCTCTCGCTAGTTATTTGTGATAGTATCGTCGATATCCATGTCCTTGATATTCGTCAGATGTCGGTAAACACTCGATGCCACTGCGTTGTTAGGGGGTAGTGCCAGTCCCAAGTCTGGATAAAGGAGGAGGGCAATGGCACCGGCCTTTGATGCCATAAGCTGTCGTTAAACCGAGGAACTACTAAAACACTCGATGCCAATGGTAATATTAGGCTGGGCTAAGACACCTTTAAATCGTGTTTTCCGATGTTATATGTTTGTCGTTTTCGTTTGATTTACAGCTTATCATCGCATTGGAACCAAACTACATGAAACCAATTTGGCGCAAATGGTGTTGGTTGCCCAATAATCTTTGTCATGACAAAACGTGGTTAAACAACTTAATTGCGCTACACGTGTTGCAGGGCGCAGTCGTGAGGTAAATTAAGGTCGGTTTCAAAGCCCTTAGCAGCCACAAGATGCCGTTAGACGATTGATACCACTGCTTATAATAAATGGCCACGCGGAGATACACATTTAAATCGCTTTTTTCAACGTGTTCTACTAATTTCGTTCACTCTCTACTAATTTAACTTTGTGGTGTTTAGAGTATCGTCGATATTCAAGTTCTTGGTAGTCGTAAGGTGTCGGTAAACACGCGCTGCTAACTGTTCTATTAGATACCTTTAAATTGCGAATTAATCTTTGTTATTTCTAGACCATTGTTGGCCAACGAGTCTGCCGTCTCATTTCCAGACAACCCGACTTGGCTAGGGATCCATACTATTACAAGTTAACTATGTTTAAATTTATCAGTGCTATCAGCATTTTCTAAAAATAGATTGGGCCTGGATTTAGACTCGTTTTCCTTTATAGAAGTGGCAGCACTTAAAGAATCAGTGTATATAACAAAACTATTTAGGGTTGAACTTTCATGTTCAATTATCCACTTCATAGGTTCTGTTATAGCTGTCAGCTCAGCTGAGTAGATAGAAGAGTTATCAGCAATTCTTAAACTTTGGTGAAAGTTTTAGTAAGCTGCATCCCCATAATCCAGAACAGTAGTAGTAGTTCCTCAGTTTAACGACAGCTTATGGCACCAAAGGCCGTTGCCGTCGCCCTCCTCTTTTATCCAGGCTTGGGACTTGCACTACCCCAAACAAGGCAGTGGCGGAGTTTAATCCAGAACAGACTTTATGAGGGCTTTATATATGGAGAGAAGAGCTCTAATTGCTGATTGTTGACGGTGTGTTACTTGTTCTTATATTTTCTAATATGAGACGATTTAAAGGTGTCTAAACAGAACTTATTAATGTCGGCAGTCAATTAGTATACACTTAGAATGAATTACCTAAGTTAATGGATAGAAATGTATGAGGTGAGTACGGCATTATTGGTATGTAAACTCTGTTAAATTTCGGATATTTAGAACTACTTTTACAAGACTAGAACCTTAATTAAGGAAGACCATATGTGAATGTCGCTGGAATGAATAGGCTGCGAAGTTTAGGGTTGTGTAATCGACCTTAGAGATGTTTGGACAACAACAAGGCAAGGACAAGAGAACAAAAATATAATCGACGGACCCTCAAGGAAGACCACATGTGAGGATAAGAAGGACTGAACGAGGTAGGTAGCTTCTGTTGAACAACGCTGTGTCATAACGAATATGAATAGCGTCGCCCTCCTCCATTATTTAGGCTTGGGACTGGCACCACCCGACTAAACGCAATGGAAGAGTTACCCTGGTTTCAAAGTGTAGTAGTTTCCAGTTTAAAGATAATACTGTACTCCACGCGACGAACTCGCGACGACTCACAGAATTAACGGGAATGAGGGTTACATAGTGTCAGGATAACGTGATTTAAATGTGTCTAAATGTAAACAATCCAGTATTATTAGCAGTTGTTCTGTGGCTGCCGGGATCAGTCACGTCGAGATTTAATTTTCTTCTGAATATTCTGTGTAAATTGCAGTTTGTAGGTAGGTATCACTCGACACTTATATAGCGCCGATTGGGTACTTTACAAGAGCGACCACTGCGCTAGCCAACTGTAGGTAGGCAGATTCTGTTTAATGTGAAAATGTTTGTTTAGTTTCTGTTTTGTCTATGAGCGCCTCTGCTGAGTTTATTACTGAAATGGCGCATTGGCCTAGTTAGCTACACCAGCAAGCGCGAACGCCAAGGAAGCCTCGGTGCGTGAGGATTCCAGGTTCGCGTCCCGGTCGTGGCTTATTTCAGAGATTTGAATCCCGGGCTAGTACGGTCCGTGCGCGGGGACCTTAATTGGCGTGTAGTGGTGGTGAAGGATCTCATCCGTGCGTGGGTGGAGGCCAAATGGTCGCTATAGAAAAACGTGTACAATCTACAATGTACAATTATATATGTGAATTAAAATCTACAATTGCAACGACTGTGTTATAACAAATACTATTTCTTAACGAATTCTAATGGATGCCAGAGCCATTCACAATGAGAGTATTCTTCGACATCGTAATAAAGGCAGAACTACATCATTGATCGAACAAAATCATTTATATAGGGAATCTGGAAAGCCTATTGAAGGTGTCTAACCGTGCAGAGGCAACTGTTTTAATACGTTTGAGTTTTAACGACGTCTTGCGGCTTCCAAAGCTGCTTACACTGACATGTACCTGACTTGGTAAAATACATAATTTTCACAATAGCATAGCATTCTTTTAATAGTAATAAAGAATGTAGTCGTTGCAGTGATCATCACATCCACAACAACAAAAATCAGCACCACGATCTCATTGTTATAGCTATAATCGGAATAAGGTCACGTTCTTTATCATTATTAATTCAAGGCCACTCTGCCCTGCAACGTAAATTACAACTTCGCTCATAGAACAAATTTTCAATTTGAACTCGCTTCAAATTATTATATGCTTTTAATGAGAATATCTATTACATATGCCGTTGTTAATAAAAAGGGTTTATAAACACCTTTAAAACAATTCTCCCGAAGCTATATAAAACTATGTTTGGTGAGTCGGCATTGTATCTATAAGCAGTTCAAGTAACAATTATAAATCAATCAAGGGCCGTAGCAGCCTCAAGACGTCGTTAAAGACACGAAGTGAAAACTTACGCTCTGTTTAAACACTTTTAAATCGCTTTTATGTAAATCTCACTTTCGTTGAAACAGTTCTGATGATTTTCGTTTAATTGACACTTTTCCCATGTGTGTGTAACATGTATAAAGTCGAGCATAGGCCGTGACAGCCACAAGCTGTTAACACATCATACGGAGTCGTCTTGTTATAGTAAAATCTTCTCTTCTAACAGCTTCAATATCTGTGCATGTATTCACACGCATACTTAATTTAACACATTTGTTAAGAAGAGGCATCTACGCGAGACCAAGTGGTGCTTAGTTTTATTAATTTGGTAAGCTGGGACGCTACGGTCCTCTGAGTCAAGGAGCCACACCGCCTGTCGAAGGTCAGCCGGCGGGTCGAGATCGAGGAGACATCGACGCTCGGGTCAGTGAAGCCCACGACGCAGGCGCCTTCGAAACAGACGACGACGGCGATGAAGAGGAGGGAGTTGGTGGTGCTGGGTGTTCGTCCTATCCTCACCGGAAGTTCTTGCGCTCCATCGAAGAAACGCCGACAGAACGCTCTACACTTACGCGACCGCTAACTCAGGGTTGCTTCTTCACCACGGCGCTTAAAGACAAGATCACGATATTCGGAAGTGCAGCTAGCCGACCTGTTTCCAGCGTGCCAGCCTGGACGCCACAGCAGCTCTAGTTGCTCCAGCAACAATAGATTTGTTTCATAATTGAAGTGACGTAACAATAGATTTGTTTTATAATTATAATAGCAATGAAATAATTTTATTAATATTATTATAATTAATAATAATAATAATAATAATAGTGTTAATTGTAGTAGTAGACCACACCGAATAAAAAAAGGTTCTGGGTAATTGATTCATTATTTACGTATTTATTTACTTAATGCCAGATCGACTGATTGATTATTTGACTACCGACTTTATTTATTTATTTATTTATTTATTTATTTATTTATTTATTTATTTATTTATTTATTTATTTATTTATTGCTCATGAAACGATATTGGCAGAAAAAAGACAAGACGAATCAAGTTGATGGCAGCAGAAAGTCTCGAGTTAATGACATGCTACGTGTTGTATTCGTCCAGGTGAAGGTCCGAAACCGCCAGTCAAGACTGCTACAGTAGAAATTGTAATAGCAATAGCAAACAATAACAGTATTAGTAATAATTATAGAATGTGTAGGGGTGTGCTATAATCTAGTGGTTAGCGTGCTAAACTGTCAATTGAGAGGTCGTGGGTTCAAATCCCGCCAGGGCAAAAACATGTGTGCAGATTTCTGTTCCACTCACCCGTAGGCAACTCAGCTATAAATAGTAATCAGTGGGAAGATCAGGCGGTGAAGTAGAGGACTGGGTAACAGCCCTCATATGTTGAGGTCAAGAAAAGTGAAGTCACGCACACTTCATATCATGGCTGCCTCAGTGCTAGCTCAAGGGACTGCTGTTCTTTTTGTTCATGGTTTCTGTAGACCTTTAAGGGGCGGGTGATAGTTTTGCGCCTCATCCCAACGTACACTGTCATAACATGCAATACTGATCGTCGGTGACAAGATTAGGCGGCGAGGGAGAAGGGTGATAAACGCCCTTACTTGCCAACGCTAAGCAAAGAAAGAATAACATTTCGTCCCCATGGCTGCCTCATGGAGTTGACTAAAGGGACTTCAAGGAAAATTAAAAACCATCTAGCGAATGAAGGAAGAAATAGACTTGAATAAATCATTAGGTGGCGTCATTTTATGCCAACCGGTCCAGCGAATTCGCGCTAACCTTTTTTAAACATAAACTTCACGCATATTCGCTAGTAGGAATCCGCTTAGACAACTCTAAATTGAAGTGTCACTTGTCATTTCGCTATAGTCAGTTCTGCCACTGCATATAGTCGAGTAGTGCCAGTCCCAAACCTGGATAAAGGAGGAGGACGCCGTCAACGGCATTCGATGCAATCAGATGTCGGTAAACACTGGAACAAAAATGACTTTCTTATGTTACTTTAAAATAATGAAATGTAATTTCACTGCTATTTCATCAGGTTAATAGTTCCGATATTTCTCAAACAATGGAATCGACAGTATTTCTTCATAGTGAACGTTCACGCCACTCAAGTGTCGAGATGCATACATACTGCTTAACAAATACTGGTGTACTGAACTGCGGCTGCTTTAGAGACAGGCGCGCATTTGGTCATAACGAAGATGATTAACGTTGCCCTCCTTCGCAATGGCACCACTAAAATTAAGACAGTGACGGAGTTTTGCTAGATATTAAACGAAAATTAGAATAATAGCGACTTAAAGGTGCATAAACAGAGTTAACTATGAAATTTATAACAAATTATTAGATAACAGTTAGTCACCATTTATCGCTTCTTTTCATCTTTACATATAGATATACATCAACTTCCACGGCACTAACTCTGCCACTGCCTTAAATCGTGTGGTGCTAGTCCCAAGCCTGGATACAGAAGGAGGGCGACGTCAACGGTGTTGATGTTATAAGATGTCGTTAAAGTGTGGAACTGCTACTACTCAACGGCACTGAAAGACAGGATAACATAAAACAGTGGATACTATTAATAATCGAACCTTTTTGCCTATAGTTTATGTTTTGACTGAGCGCCTGTGACTAAGCTGGTACCCGTGACGTGGCTTTCGTTGAGTGCTGTAGAAATCTCGGAAATACGATTACGATCCTAACTCTCCGGCTCAGTCTCCGTTCAAGGCGAACGACTATCTACAACTCGATCCGCCATTCTACAGATGGTTCCCCTCCTCCTTCATTTCGTCTTCCATTCGGAAGCCTCTGCCTTTGGACGTCCTTCGTCGGCTCCTGCTGGAGTCATCTGCGAAGTCCTGTGAACTGGATTTATTACCGCCATTACAATTAATGCTGCTTAACCTATGATGTTAGGTGTCTGCCGCTCATGTTTTTACCACCTTCGTCAGCTTCGTACCACCCGCCGCTCGCTCTCCTTTCATGGTTTTGCTACTCTAAATTCATGCCCTTATCTGCAACACGTCGGTGGACTTTGGTTACGCCATCTTTGCTGGAATGTCACTTGCCAGTATTTCCAAGCTTCAGTCTGTTCTCAATGCTGCTGCCCGTCTTAATGGAGGTGGCCGTAGGCATGGCAATATAAATTCCTTTATGGGGGATAATTTGCACTGGCTCCCCATTCAGGAGCGCATTCGGTTCAATATCCTAGCCCTTATGCGTAATTGTCTCGTTGGCTGTGCTCCATCATACCTTAGGAACTTCTGCATTTCGGTCTCCTTGTTTCCGGGCCGTAGCACTCGCCGATCGGCTGCCCTTGCACTCCTGACTGTCCCTCGTATGCGCACTGCTACAGCTCAATCCAGACGCTTTGCCTATGTTGGACCTAATAGCTGGAATCGCCTTTCCCGAGAGCTCCGGCTTGAATTCCTCAGCTTGTGCCTCCGGCATTTTCCCAAGCGCCTGAAGTCTGTGTTATTTGACAGAGGTCTCACTGGTTCTGGTCGGGAGCTCCTCTGATGAGTTTATGCTTGAAGCGACGCTTTATAAATGTCAGATTACAACTACAATTACGAAGACTGTACCCTAGGTTGTTAAAATCATCAAGTGCTTGGTGACATCTTGTTGCAAACATCAAAGTTTACATCGACCTTGCTCTAAACAGAAGGGAAGAAACGATCAATACGCCCGCAAATAACAAAATGAAGGTTTTATAACGCGTTTAAAAGCGATTTAAAGGTGTCGAAACGCAGCATAAAATATTAGTTGGCGTATAAAGCCTCAGTTGCTCGTGGGATCCGAGGTTGGTGACGTCGATCTTAAACCTACTTTTTGGGAGAGCCCGAGGCTGCATGTATCTTACCTTATTGAATTTTAATGTATTATTGTCAAATTTATCTTTAGTTCTCTGCGATGAACGACATCTTGTGATTGGCAGGTTTCTTGACATTGACATTCCCTTACCCTATTTCTCGTTTCAGACTGCAACTGCAACCTTTAGTAGTAATTTCCATTGTTTAACGACTCCTTGCGACTGCCAAGGCCGTTGAAGTCGACCTTACCTTACGTTATCTCATTAATGAAACAATGACTGTAAACTTTGTTGGTTGTTTCCGTTTAACGACGTCATTTCATACCGAAGATAAGCTTGGTCCTCCTTTTTATCTGGGCTTTGGACTGGTACCATCCAACTAAAGACAGAGAATAGACGAAAATTAGGAGTGCATAGCATCGACAATTTATCGAATTAGAAATGTATACACACAGCTAAATAAAAAATAGTTTTAAAATGAGTTAAATGGTTAAGTTTACACACCCTTAAATTGCCTCTTTCCATCGTTATATCTCATTTTAGTTTACTACGCCACTGCAACTCCGCCACTGCCTTGTTTGGGGGTAATGCCAGTCCCAAGCCTGGATAAATGAGGAGGGCGACGGCAACGGCCTTTCATGCCATAAGATGCTGTTAAACTGAGGAACTACTACTACACCTTTAAACCATGTTTTCCGGTTTTATACATTAGGTGCTTTCGTCCACTCTCCTTTCAAAGATCCCTGCACTGCCGTTTGTCCGGTAATAGATAAAGGAGGAGGGGGACGTCGACGGCCTTTGATGCCATAAGATGTCGTTAAACACTGGAACTAGTACCTCTTTTCCTCCAACTCCGTCATTCTGCTAGTGCCTGTCCGAAACCTAGGTGAAGGAAGAGGGTGACACTTGTGATCATCGTTATAACGCAGCGTCGCTAATTAGAAACCACACGTACATACAGTCCTTTCCCCAAAGCTAACATAAATTACTATTATTTAAATGCACTACACTTGCAAGGCGCAATCGTAAGGTTTTGTAAGGTCAACGTCAATGGCACGAGCAGCCGCAAGATGTCGCTAGACTTTACTGACTACTGCTATTCATAATATGTTAAGGGTATACATCTTTAAATCACTCTTTCTAAACCCTTCCTATACGTTTTCGCTCCCTCACTAGTTATTTGTGATAGTATAGTCGATATCCATGTCCTTGGTATTCGTCAGATGTCGGTAAACACTCCCTGCTGTTATGCTGGGCTAAGACACCTTTAAATCATGTTTTCCGATGTTATATGTGTGTCGTTTTCGTTCAAGATGTCAAGCTCATCATCCTATTTGACCAGAACTACATGAAACGAAGTTGGTGCAAACGGTGTTGGTTACCGAATAATCTTTGTCATAACAAAAAGTCGTTAAACACCTTAAATGCACTACATATGTTGCAGACGCAATCGTAAGCTAAATTAAGATTGGCGCCAACGCCCTTAGCAGCCACATGCCATGCCTTATCGTTTTCTACCTTAACCTCGCTTTATCTTATATATATATAAATATATAAATATATATATACACATACATATACATATATATACTGTACGATAACATATTAAAAGCCAATAATTATTTATAAATAAATGATGTTAATAATTAAATATCTAGTCAGACATTACATATTAGTTACAAGCATCAATCACACACATCTGGACATCGAATTGGCCCATAGACAGACAAACACACAGGCAGGCAGGCAGACAGACAGACAGATTAGACAAACCTACGGACGGACAAACACACAGACAAACTCTGCTCTTTTGACTTAAATTTATCACCGGTTTATTCCTGTTGCATGAAACCTTTAGTGCACTCTATGACGAAAGCCTTGATTAGGCTGTAGTCCGATTTAGTTTACAGGTAGAATAAGGACCTGAAATTATTCCCTTATTTGCTTCATATGTTCAACGTGTGGTTCAATATGGTCGGTCATACGAGACCCATATGGGAAGATTATCAAATGGGCTTCAAATGCAGATGATTACTCATGAGTAAGACAACACAATTAATCAACTACCACACTTGTCCCAAACATAAAAACACAGCAACAACCCGGTTGGTACATCTAGAACTTTATAGATCTGGATGTCAGAACCACCGCCTGATGTCACAGACATCGAGAGAGAACGAAGAATAAGAGTCACTGCTGGTTGAAGATGAAAGTCGATAAATAACGAAAGCTATGACAACAAGACCATCTATTGATGCCATGTGCGTTGTTGGAACGAGGCTACAGAAGTTTTCAGATAATGTCAGATTAAATTAGAGTAGAATAAAAAACTAAACTAGATTGAACTGGATGGGACCTGACTGGTCTGGTCTGGACTAGACTAGTCTCCACTAGACTAGATTACAAGTGACTTGAATAGAAGGCAGAGCAGTTGAACAAGTGAATAAGAAACTGCGATTCTCCCTAGAACACTCAACAAACAGAAATGCACGTTAGGCGTGCCATCACTTTGTCCAAACCATCATTTACCATCCAATCATACTCCATTGTCATTCCTTCCCCTTCCTCGTATTTCCCCATTTTTCCCATGATGAGGTTCGTAGGAAGAAATTGCCCCCCAAACATATTATCAAATTCTTTCCTCTGTCTGCTGCTAAATATGGGCATTATCAATATTACAAGTGCATGTTCTTTACTTCTTATGTTTGAAACGCCTTAGCAAATAAACTGCAATTGATCGTCACTTGACATTCTATCTCCAGACACATAATATGGTGCCTTTCTATACCTGACAAAAGTAAGGACTACAATGACTAAATGGTGTTAAATTTGTTGAGAACAGAAGTTAATCGGTTAGCGAACAATGCTCAATTAACTGAAATAGTCACCACCGGCGGGCACTTGCACACACATACAGCCATAAACCAACAGACTTATCACGACAAACAATTATGACACCAAGTGCGGCCTTCAAAGTAATCGACAGCAAGTTGCTACTAGAAGATTGAATGAGGTGAGATGTTGCAGATAATGATGATGACGATGAAAATGATGATAGTGATCATGATCATGGTCATGATTTAGATGATAAAGATGATTTAAACGATGACGATGATGACGACGACGACGTTGATGATGATGATTCGCTGAGAACTTCTATAGCGGTGTCATCTTGATACTTCACCTCATTCCGTAGTCGTAGTCAAGGTATTCCGGCAATTCTTCATCCTAAAGAACCGACCGTCTCAAGGGCGCCGGCATTTACCCAAGAGGAGCGGGGGGGGGGGCCAACTCCGATAGCTAAATCCGCCACTGATTCTGTGGCGGTGATATAAGGGAAAGAACAAGTTTGGAATACAGGAGAAAGAAACCAAAACGACCATCATCAACGATATCCATCATAGCTACGTGTTGTGTACCCGGGTTGATCCCCGGATCCTGAACTGGCACCATAACTGACCTGACAATACAACGTCCAATAGCAGTAGATGTTAGTAGGTCTACAACGTCCAATAGCAGCAGATGTTAGTAGGTCAGTCAATTTCAACGGGTAAATACCTGACTGCGGCTTGATTTTGGTTCGCCATCGGTTGCTGCCTTGTATGTTTATACACCAGCGCTGTAGAAGTTGCTAATTACACATTGCAATTTATAGAACACGAACGATGGCAGTTTCTGGAGAGTGGGACGGCCGTTAAGAAGCAAGAAGGGAACTGTCGGTAAAGTAATTAGCAAGTCTGTCATATACACGTCAACCTATTAGCTTTGACAAAACTGTTACCGTTAAAATGGTCTTCACCTTGACATCAATCATCATCACCATCGTTGTCTTCATCATTATCATCATCATCATCATCATCATCATCATCATCATCAATCAGGCTCTCATCACTCTCAACTCTGGCTCAATTTTGAATTAACCGTTCGTTTTATTATCTACTCTATTACATGCTCTTATATTGTCTAACATGAATCGATTTAAAGGTGTCTATTGGTTAGTAGTCTATAAGTATTCAGTTTCAGCGACGTTTTTTCGGACTCATCTCATGCATTTATCTGCACAAGCTAAGCTAATTCAGTTCACCCAGATTTTTATACCTCTGACGCCGGAACATTTTAGACAATATTCATAACATCGAATAACATCCTGTTTTTATCGACATCTTGCGACTGTTAGGGCAGTTGACATTACCTTATATAGGAGGCGCAGTATACAATATTTATACATCGCCTTAATCCTCTAAAAATTAATTATCTCTCATGCATTATTGCATGACAATATACCAACCTGGTCTAAGTAAAAGACTATGTAAGAGAGTCAGCAATTAAGTGTATCGTCCAATGCTTAACGACATCTTAGGGCATCAAAGGCCATTACGTCGCCCTCCCCCTTTATCCAGGCTTGGGAATGACACCTCCCGAAAACGGCAGTAACGGAGTTAGGCAGAGTTAAAAAAACATAAGGAGTTAGATTAAAGCCTTTTCAAGTTGTATATACAAAGCCAAATATTACTGATAAATTTCAGTGCCTAACGACATCTTGCGGCTTCCAAAGCAGCCGACATCGACCTTAAACTTACTTCGCAAAGTACATAGATTTTCACTGTAGCATTGTGTCTTATGGTAATAAAGCAACTCGTCGTCGTGGACTTCCTCACCATCATCACAACCACTACCATCACCAACGACAACAAAAGTTCACTGTTATCATCAGATTGTCATCTTCACCATCATTACTAATTCAAGGCCACTCTCCTCTCTGAAGTAAATTTGAACTTAGCTCTTGGGAAAAATTTTCAATTCGAATTTGCCTCAACTTGTTACATGCTCCTAGTCTAATTATATAATCTTTTGCTATTGTTTAGACACCTTTTAATCGTTTTTCACGATAATATATAATTCGGATACTCGTTAAATGGCTAGTATTCCCTCAATCAAAGTATAAAGCCGAGCAACGAAGGTTAGAGCCACAAAGACGTCGTTAACCAAATGATAACATGCAGCCGAGTTAATACGCTTAAGACTTCTCTTTTTTTAAAACAGCTCTCGATATCTGGGCATGTATCCACGCATTTTTAACAGCGATATTATTCGTTTTAAGAAGCGCCATCTACGAGAGCCTAAGTAGTGTTACAGTTTATTAGACATATGTGGCAAGTTTATTTTTTGAGAAAACTAAAAGTGTCTTATTATTAAACTCGCCACTACCACACAGAACCAAACCAACAGGTTCCCATCAGTTATTCGATATTTAGCGACATCTTTTTTCATTTTGCAGTTTCCAGAAGTAGTAGTTCCAACGTTTAACGATATCTTATGGCATCAAAGGCCGTTGACATCGCCCACCTCCTTTATCTAGGCTTGGGATTGGCACTACACCCAAACAAGGCAGTGGCGGAGTTTCAGCAGCGATTTATTATTATTTCCAAAGTTTAACGACATCTTATGGCTACAGTGGCCGTTGACGTCTTTAAAATTCTTATTTAGGTAAAGTCTATTGTTCATAAGTTTCTGTTATTGTTTTTAGTTCGTTCGTCTTGCTATTTTCAGTTCGTATCAGCAGATTAGTAGTAGTTCCTCAGTTTAACGACGGCTTATGGCATCAAAGGCCGTTGACGTCGCCCACCTCCTTTATCTACGCTTGGGACTGGCACTACCCCCCAAACAAGGCAGTAGCGGAGTTAGCACCTAAGTTTCGCGAAATTGAAATATATATTTGGTAGGGAAGACTGATTTTAAAGTGTCTAAGCGTATTATTTACTTTTACTAGCATCGAGTGTTTACCGACATTTTGTGGCGGCCATGCCATCGATGTGAACTTCACCTTTCTCAGATTTTTAATGTAATAACGACGTGTGAACATAGTTAATGAATATACAGCGTCAGTCGAATGCGTTTCAATCGAGTCTGAAAGAGCATTGTTTTATCTAATTCTTAATGACATATTGTCGCCTTAAATGGCTGCTGATGTCATCCTCCTCCTCCTTGAGGCTCTGAGTTCTGTTGGGCGCAAACGAATAAGCTGATCTCTGTCTGGCCTTCTGTCTGTCTGTCTGTGTGTCTGTCTGTCTATCTATCTGTCTCTCTTTCTCTCTTTCTCCCTCTGTCTCTCTCTGTGTCTCTCTCTGTCGTTGTCTCTGTCTCTCTGTTCCTCTCCGTCTGTCTGTCTATCTGTCTGTCCGTCTGCCTGTCTTACTCTATGTGTCTCTGTCTCTGTGTTCTTTGTGTTTCTCTTTCCCTTTCTCTTTTTTCACTCACTCTCTCTGTGTCTGTCTGTCTCTCTGTCTGTCTGTCTCCCTGTCATTGTCTCTGTCTTTCTATCTCTATGTCTCAGTCTGTCTCTCAATCAGTCTGTCTGTATCTCTCTCTTTCTCTCTCACTCTCTCTCTCTCTCTTTTTCTCTGATTGGACTTTTGGATGACGCTGAGAAATTTCGGAGATTTACATTTACAAGAATAGTCCCATAAAGAAGACCAATTCTGAATGTCGCTAGAAAGAATCGGCCTCGAAGTTTAAGATTGTGTGATCGACCTTGGAGATATTTGGTCAACTCGACAAGGACAAGAGCACAAAACTATAGTCGAAGGACCTTTAAGAAAGACCACATGTGAGGATTAGAAAGACTGCACGAGGTAGCTAGTTTCTGTTTAACGACGCTGTGTCATTACGAATATGATTAATTGTAATTTGAGATTTATAAAGCGCCTCTTTGATGATAAACTCAACAGAGGTGCTTCCTTCCCGAAAAAGTAAAATCACTCTTAAACAGTACAGTCTTCAGGCGCCTGCGGGACACCGACAGGAGGAGAGAAAGTAGCTCAAGTCGCAATTCTCGAGGGAGATGATTCCAGCAAGTGGGACAAACATAGGCAAAACTTCTGGACTGAGCCGCTGCGAGGGACAAACAGGAGGTCTTGAATGGCCGAGCGAAGGGTACTGCGGCCCGATATAAATGGGACCAAAGAGCAGAAGTGAATTATTTAGGCTTCGGACCGGCACCACCCGACTAAAATCAGTGGAGGAGTTACTCTAGTTTCATTGTGTAGTAGTTTCCAGATTAGAGATATGCCTCAATCGACTCAAAGAATTAACGGAAATGAGGGTTATATAGCGTTATAATAAAGAGATTTAAAGGTGTCTAAATGGAAACCAATTCAGTATTATTAGCAGTTGTTATGTGGATGCCGGGATCCTTCACGTCGAGATTTTATTTTCGTCTGAGTATTCTGTGTAAGATGGTATCACTCGACACTCATACATCGCCGATAGGGTAATTTACAAGAACGACTACTGACGTAGCCAACGGTAGGTAGGTAGATTCTGTTTAATGTTAAAATGTTATGTTTAGTTTCTTATTTCTCTTTGAGCGGCTCTGCTGAGTTTATTACTGAAACGGCGCATTATATATATGTGAAATAAAATCTACAATTGCAACGACTCTGTGTTATAGCAAATACGATTTCTGAACGATTTCTAATGGATGCCAGATCCGTTCACAATGAGAGTATTCCTCCACGACGATGTAGAAATAAATCGAACGAAATCTTTTATATAGGCAATCTGGAGAGCCTATTGAAGGTGTCTAACCATGCAGAGGCAACTGTTTTAATACGTTTGAGATTTAAAACGACGTCTTGCGGCTCCCAAAGCTGCTTACGATAATAATAATAATAATAATAAGACAATTTATATAGCGCCGTAACACGGCCGAGGCCGAAGAAAAGGGCGCTGTACATAAGTTCAGGCGACAATATAAAATTAACTACAGTCATACGATAATTTAAATAGAAACGTTTTAAGCCCTTTCTTAAAGTTATCCAAGGAGGGAGCATTCTTCATGTGGTCGGGAAGGCTATTCCACGCAGTGGGTCCAGCAATCGAGAAAGAGCTTTCGCCAAACCGCGTGGTAGACCTTGGGACCTGCAGATGATTCCTCGACGAGGACCTCAGCCGACATCTGTTCTCATTCTCTCCGACTCGAATACAAAATTCGGAGATGTAGTCCGGCATGAGGCCATTCAGTACCTTGAAAGTGATCAGACATAGTTTGTACGTTATCCGTTGAGGAACGCGCAGCCAGTGCAGATTGTCGCGCGATGACCTGTATATGACTTGGTTAAGTATATAATTTTCACAATAGCATAGCATCTTTTAATAGTAATAAAGAATCTAGTCGTTGTAGTGATCATCACATCCACAACAACCAAAATCAACTCCACGATCACCTTAGGTGTTACTATCATCATCCCAGCCATAATCGGAATAGGGTCATTTTCTTTACCATTATAAATTCAAGGCCGCCTTACCCCAGAACGTTTTTTAAACTTCGCTCATGGAAGAAATTTTGGATTTGAACTCGCTTCAAATTATTAAGTGCTTTTAATCGGAATATCCATTATATTGTCCATTGCTAATTAATTGCGTTTAGACACCTTTAAATCGATTCTTCTTATGCTATATATAATTGATTTTGGTTGATTCGGCAACTCTGCCACTGCCTTTTCAGAGGGTAGTGCCAGTCCCAAGCCTGAATAAAGGAGGTGGGCGACGGCAACGGCCTTTGACGCCATAAGTTGTCGTTAAACTGAGGAACTTCTACTAACCTTTTGGTGATCCATTGCACGTCGGAGTGAAGGGTTAAGTCTACGTGAAATATGGTGGTAGCTATACACACTACTAATATTCTTAGACAACGCTTAGACACCTTTAAATCAGTTTTACGAACATTATATTTTCTTAAATTTCGTGAGATTATGGGTCAAATTCTAAATAATTGAATACGAAGGTCTGCGTAAACATCTGGGGTAGCCATAAGATTTGGTTTAGCACTTCATATTACTAGAATGGAACTACGACGATGGGACACATTAATTTAGAATTTCTATTGGATGCGTGAAATTCTAGTGGTAAGCGTACTGGAATGTATCTATGCGCATAAGGAATTTGCTGCTGACTTACTGGTTCACTGAACGGAAGAGGCGGTACACTTCAAACATAAATACCGGTTTCATCGCCAGTACCACACTGTTGACGTCACGCGCCACTGGCCCCAGTGCGATTGGTACTGCAAAAAGATATACCGTTTCTTATATAACATACTTTAGTGACAAATATTAACTTATTAATTAAATACATAAATTCTGTGCAGTGACAGATTCAAGATTGCTGACGTGAAAGGGAAGGGGGCAACAGCATTTCCAGAGCGGCGCCAAATTCTGGAAGTCCTCCATGCATGGGTCTGGTGAAAGGGGCTCCGATATATAATCAAGGGGCGCCTCGGTGTCATTGCCATCGATACACATTTCTATAGATAAATTAAGCTAATTTGGTCCACTCATGCCTCTGTCCCTTCTATGTTGAAAATTTAAAAAAAATTCAGTCACACGAATAAAAAATATCTGCTTAACGACATCTTGTTACTGCTCAGACGGTTGACTTTGCCTTTTATATAGCGGCTTGGTGATCTCAAACACTATAGTTATATCTCGTGCAGTATTCGAACTGTGTTTTAAAAACAGAGCATGTGAGACAGCTTATGGCTAATTATAACGTCGAGTGTCTGACGACATCTGGTGTCTGACAGTCGGTAATAAAATGGAAGAACATAACCAAATTGAACGAAAATGAGGCATTTATAACGTTGAGAAAACGGATTTTAAGGTGTCTAAGCGTACCTAATATTTTTAGCAGTATTGACTGTTTACCGACATCTTCTGGCGGCCAGAGCGCTGACGTCACGTCATCTTCCTTAGAAATGTGAACTCAACCCTAAGTAGTAATATTAGTTCCACAGTTTAACGACGCTTATGGCATCAAAGGCCGTTGACGTCGCCCTCCTCTTTTATCCCGGCGTGGGACTGGCACTACCCCGACTAAAAGCAGTGGCGGAGTAAGGGTCGCCCTTTGTCCTTTTTTTAAGGTTTCAGACTGGCACCACCCGATTATGGGTAGGGAAGAAGTTGCCCTCGTTTCAACATACAGTAATTTCCAGTTTAATTACTCACCGAATAAACGAAAATGAGGGTTACACAGTGTCAAAAGAACTTGATTTAAAAGTATCTAAATGTGACCAATCCGGTATTACTAGTGTGGTCTGTGGCTGGCGGGATCATTCACTTTTGTATTTAATGTCCTTCTGATTATTCTTTGTAAAATGCAGTATGTATGCAGGTATCACTTGATACTTATATAGCGCCTATTGGGTATTTAAGAAGAACGGCCACTGCGTCAGCCTACGGCAGGCAGATGAATTCTGCTTAATGTTCACGTGTTAAATTGTAATGTTTAGTTTCTATTTCCGAATGATTTTACTCTTAAAGTGACTGAATATAAATCTCAAATTACAGTACAATGACTCTGTGTTATAACAAAGACTACTTATGAAGGAATTCTTATGGCTACCAAACCCGTTCACACCGACAAAACATTTTAATGACAACGCAGTTCCTCTGTTTCACGACATCTTATGGCAACGGTCTTTGATGCCATAAGATGTCGTCAAACAATGGAACTACTACAACTCTTCCTCCACCTCCCTCACTCGGTCAGTGCCAGTCCGAAGTCTGAATACAGGAGGAGGGCGACACTTCTGATCATCGTTATGACGCGCGTCGTTAACTAGAATCTACAGACACATCAGTCCTATCCCAAACAAAATTTAATGTTTTATTGTTAGGATGTTGTATGAATATTAAGTTTTCTTGTGTTCTTACATACTTGTAAACCGATGTGCGATTAGCTATTGGTTAATAAATAATATACTTACTTACTTACTTTACTACTACTTAAATGCAAAACATTTGAAAGGCGCAATCGTAGGGTTATGTAAGGTCAAGGCCAAAAACTCGAGCAGCTGCTAGATGTAGCTAGACATTACAGACTAATGCTAATAATAAAATGTTAAACGTGTACAGCTTTAAATCACTTTTTCCAGATCTTTTCTATTAATTTTTCTTCTCTCGCTAGTTATTTGTCATAGTATGGTTGATATCTATGTCCTTGGTATTCGTCAGATGTCGGTAAACACTAGCATCTATTGGTTCTATTAGGCTGGGCTAAGACACCTTTAAATCGTGTTTTCCGATGTTATAAGATTTTCATTCTCGTTCGATATTCAGCTAGTCGTCGAATATGGTACTAAACTGCATGAAACGATGTGGGCGCAAACGGTGTTGGTTGCCCAATAACACTGGCCAACAGAAAAATTTTTTTTTCTTGTTGCCTTCGGTTTTAGACCTGTTCTTGGGGTAATTTTGGGCGCTGATTCAGAAAATGTCATTGGATTGAGTGCATCAGGTCTAGTTTCTGAGATATCGTCGATTTTGTAAAGAAAACCCAGTCCACTCTTTAAACGATGTCTTTGGCAAAACTAAAATGTCATAATAAGCTTTATTTATGGCTAATTATAATTCTTGCTGATTCATATAATGCCTACATCCTTATAATGTAAAATCAGCATATCTTGCCGCGTGCTGAGATATTGCTGATTCAACGAAATAACTATTCCGTAGCCTACAGCTTACTCAGCACTAAATTCATGGCCTCATTTAGAATTTATTTGTGCTTATACAGCGTTTCATGGTTTCGAACTATGTAAATAGATTATGCTGAAGTCAGCATTTATAGCCTATATAAACCGCCTCCTGAAAGCTAGAGCAGCCGCAGTCGTCTTAGGGCATATTAAGAGTTGGTCGCAAGAACAATCTGTGAATGTGAGCATTAAATAACTACATGTTCTTACTATTTTTTAGGTTAGTCATTTAATTTCTCAGATGCGAACATCCTTAAGGTTATGGCTACTTCCAGACGGAGCTGCATTAACCATCCAGACGTATTCTGCTACATTTGTGGGGAATACACACTAAAAGCAAACAGGAAACCGATTTCTGAGTTTGTAAAAAGAGCATATGTAGGTTATTTTGGTGTCAAACTTGGAGATCAAGATAAGCAATGGGCTCCTCATACAGTATGCAAAACTTGTATTGAACAATTGCGCCACTGGACAATTGGAAAGAGAAGCTGCCTGAAATTTGGTGTACCGATGGTTTGGAGGGAACAGATAAACCACTTCGACGACTGTTACTTTTGTATGGTTAATATCATAGGCATCAATCGAAATAATCGTCACAAGTTGTCTTACCCTGATATACCTTCAGCCAGAAGACCTGTTCCGCATTCGGATATTGTACCAGTTCCACCTTTTCGCGAACTACCTCAGCTCTCAGACGATGACACTTGCATGTCCAATATCGGACAAGATGACGAAGGTGAAGAAAGTGGGGGCAGTGACAGTGATTTCCAATCAACTTCACACAGTGAACGTTTTGACAAAAAAGAGTTGAGTGATCTGATCAGGGACTTAAATCTTTCCAAAGAGTCCTCTGAATTGCTTGCGTCCAGACTAAAGGAAAAGAATGCACTTCAGCCTGGAACGAAAATTACAATTTATAGAAACAGAGAAAAGGATTTGCTGCCATTCTTTACCGAAGACAACAACCTAGTATTCTGTAATGACATCAGCAACTTATTGAAGAAAATTGGTCTGTCGGATTACAGCCCAGATGAGTGGCGTCTTTTTATCGACAGTTCAAAACGTAGTCTGAAATGTGTGCTTTTAAATAACGGCAACAAATTTGGTTCTATTCCAATCGGTCACTCCACCAGGATGAAAGAAGAGTACAATGCCATCTCTTTAGTACTGGAAAAGATAAAATACAAAGAACATCAATGGGTAATTTGTGTAGACTTGAAGATGGTAAATTTCCTCGTTGGTCAACAAAGTGGCTACACAAAGTATCCCTGCTTTTTGTGTCTTTGGGACAGTAGAGCCAAGCATGAACATTGGACAAGAAAAGATTGGCCTTCGAGGAAAGACATGGTGGTTGGAGCTCAAAATGTAATCAAGGAATCTTTGGTGGCACGAGATAGGATCATACTGCCACCACTACATATAAAGCTAGGCCTGATGAAACAATTTGTCAGGGCTTTGAATAAAGAAGGTTCATGCTTCGAATACATAGTACACAAGTTACCAGGAATTACAATGGAAAAATTGAAGGCTGGAATCTTCGATGGTCCACAGATCAGGCAACTTATGAATGACCCACTTTTCATACCATCAATGAATGAAATCGAATCTTGTGCCTGGTCTTCCTTTGTTCTTGTAACTAAAAATTTTCTTGGCAACAAGAAGGCAGACAATTATGCACAACTAGTAGAGGATATGCTTCTTCATTTCAACAAGCTTGACTGCAACATGAGCATTAAAGTCCATTATCTCCACAGTCACTTAGATCGCTTTCCAGAGAATCTTGGTGACTTCAGCGAAGAGCAAGGTGAAAGATTTCACCAAGACATCAAAACAATGGAAAATCGATATCAAGGAAGATGGGATGCACACATGATGGCAGACTATTGCTGGAATATTATGCGCGATTGTTCCGGCAGATGCCACACTCGGAAATCGTACAAAAGGAGCTTCTTCGGTGTCGAATGACTTGAAATTTTTATAACAAACTTGTTCTGTTTGGTATCATATAAGTACAGTTTCAGGTACTACCATTTTCTTTTAAGTATTTGTATTATTATGTTTATTTAGTGTATCACATAATAAATTGAGCACTACATAATTATAGCTATAGTTTTATGGGCGAGCAGAGGCAAGGACTGGTATATGGCATAATGTTCTATATCTCGAAAACTAGACCTGCTGGGAGAAAACTGGTGCCTTTTCTGGAATCAGCAGGTCAAATATACCCAGAAACAGTTCTAACATTTGAGGCAACAAATTATGTGTTGGCCAGTGTAATCTTTGTCATGACAAAGCGTCGTTAAACTACTTAAATGCGTTACATGTGTTGGAGGGCGCAATCGTAAGGTAAAGTAAGGTCGGAGTCAACGCGTTTCCAGCTACAAGATGTCGTTAGATGATTGACATTGCTGCTAATCATAAATGGTTACGCGTAGACACTTTTGATTCGTCTTTTTTAACGTATTCTAGTCGTTTTCGTTCACTCTCTACTAATTTACATGGAACGTCATTGTTTTTTTATCTTTACAGCCAGTTTCTTGTATTTTAACGACATCTTTTGGCTGTCAGAGAGTTGTTAACGTCGACATCAACAATGCGATCCAGTCTTACAACAGCGATCAATAATAGTTCCAATGTTTAACGACATTTTATGGCATCAAAGGCCGTTGACGTCGCCCTCTTCCTTTATCCAGGCTTCGGACTGGCACTACCCCCAAACAAGGCAGTGGCGGAGTTTCAGCAGCGATTTATTATTATTTCCAAAGTTTAACGACATCTTATGGCTACAGTGGCCGTTGACGTCTTTAAAATTCTTATTTAGGTGAAGTCTATTGTTCATAAGTTTTTGTTATTGTTTTTAGTTCGTTCGTCTTGCTATTTTCATTGCGTATCAGCAGCGATTAGTAGTAGTTCCTCAGTTTAACGACAGCTTATGGCATCAAAGGCCGTTGCCGTCGCCCTCCTCCTTTATCCAGGCTTGGGACCGGCGCTACCCTCAAACAAGGCAGTGGCGGAGTTTAAGCAGAGATTCGACGTAGATGAAACGCCACTTATTGTCCTCACAGATTTGAATTTTTCAAATGATTTATCACTGTTTCGCTTTGCACTGCACTGTTTGGGTTTATTTTGTACAAAATTAAACTTGATTTTGAATCAGCTTTGGGCTTACATGCCGTACTGCATTAACCGCCTGTATGTCAATCATGTGAAAGGGCAATCCATATTGTAGCGGGACATTTGTCCCTTCTGGACTGCCCTTTGATGCTAGCACTTGTAATAGTTTCGGTGAAACTTGTAACTGTGTAGATTGCTGGTGATTCAGTAATAATGATAATGATAATGATATTGACAATGATACTAATAATGATGATAATAATAATAATAATAATAATAATAATAATAATAATAATAATAATAATAATAATAATAATAATAATAATAATAATAATAATAATAATAATAATAATAATAATATAAACAACAACAAATGGATAAAGGAGGAGGGCGAAGTCAACGGCCTTTGATCCCATAAGATGTCGTTAAAAATTGGAACTACTAATCAGTGAGAGCTGCAATGTGCACGACAGTGAGAAATGTACAAAAAAAATTTCCTTCTGACGTCAATGCTCTTTTAGGCCATAAGATGTCGTTAAACTGTTGGAACCATCCATCGAATCGGTTGATCCATTGTGCATTAGATTCTACGGGAAGTTAATAATCAATCAATAACAGTTAGAGCATCAATACTATTGGTAGATTGTTTTAACATTGATTTAAAGGTAAGATTATGGTATACGTCAACGTCTCTGGCAGCCATAAGTGTCGTTAAACACTAGATACTTTTCGATTATTATTAGCAACTTCTATCGCGCCGGTGGATCGTGGTAGTGTAGTGGTATGGTCGATGCCTCGTAACCGGAGGGCTGCGGGTTTGTATCTACCTCAAGCCACTGCGTAGCGACCTTGAGAAAGTTGCTCACCCACAATGTGTCTAAAAAGAAGGCAACAGGACACCACCTCTCTCATTTCATCCCCGTGTGGCATAGAGCCAATGGACCTGCCTTCGGGTAGAGAATTCATCATCATCATTATCATCATCATCATCGCGTAGTCTCTGTTCGCAAGCATTATACGATTAGCCGAGCATCGGGCGAAAGCTCGGAGTCGCGAGCAGTTGAAATGAATCACTAATCAATTTATAAGGAGCCATAGATATGTCTGAGTGTAAAGTATTTCAATTTGCCAATATTTGCAGACGTATGTTTTGGTAGATGAGCATATCGGTCTGCATATAGGCCTAAAGGGCTGCCTGCGCATATGCAAATTTGTTCAACTCAGAAACATCTGGAACTATAACCAAGGCCTGAAAGTATGATATAAACGTTGACATATACAAATGTGTCTATAGTTGTCAAAACGTGTAACATTTGCGTTTGATACACGCACAGTTAGGTCGCGAGTTCAGAATGATGGATGTGAAAAAAATTCTTTTACTGAGACTGATGTATGCTTTAGTTTACCGACATCGATAACCTGATGCGCAGTTTGGATTTAATGATTGGAGATTTGTGATTGGTTCTGCTTTATTGTGACGTATTGGTTTTTTTGCGACACGATGGTCTATGGGCAACGCGTTTGGTTAATGACCATGAAGTTGAGGGTTCGACTCCGTGTAATCACCCTGGGCAAGTTGTTTGCGCAAACCGTGCCTCTGTCACCAATCAGTAACTTATAATTTGGTGCCGGCGTAAGTAAACGGCAAGACCTGCGATACACTGGCCTCGTATCCAGGACATTGGTATTCGTCCACTGCCGGCTCAAGGGCCCTAGAAAACGAGATGAGCGCCTCCCCTTCGTCTCAGTTGCGAGATATGGGACACACACTATTAAAAGTTTAATTATTCCTCAAGAAGCTGATACCGTATAAGAAGAATTTATAACAGTTAAGAAAAGTCGTGATCGTAAACTTGAGGAAGCCTGAAATGCTACTTAAAAGCTACTCGCAACAAATTATTTTTAAGCGCTGCTTAAAGTCAGAACGTTGTCCAGAGATGCTGTACGGAGAAAACGATCTTGCTGCAGGGTTACGAGAGTGGAAAGGAGACAAAGTGGATTGTGAAACGTTGATAGGTTGAGAGAAATTGGAATCATGATCGTAAATGTGAGCTCGATATTTTTACAGTGTCCAACGAAAGCTACGTCGCCGGAACCATCTTAATCACAGGTGCTTAGTCAAAACATTCGATAGGCAAGGAGGGTTCGATTCCAGGTCAAGATCCAAGAGTCAGGAAGGCAAACAGTCAGACGGCTATGGAGGAAGGTGCTTGCAATTCAACCGGAAAGAGATACAAGTTGTTTGAAATTCAAACGGAAAGAGTTATAAGTCAGACAGTCAGACGGCTGTGGAGGATGGTTTTGAAATTCAACCGGAAAGAGAGATAAGGGGAATGGAAAGAAATCGGGATATTGGGGGAGACGGATTGGGTAAATCTGGGTAAGATTTCTTGGAAAGGTGGGACTTCAGTTTTAAATGGAAATTTTGAGGAATGATGGATAGAGGGACTTGAGATAGAGGATGCTGGGTGTCAACAGGAGGCGTGCAGGAAGGAAAATTTGCGCAATTCAGTTGGGTGATCGTTCCAGAAAGGAGATGCAGGGTGGGATGTAGTTCAGTCAGAGAAAAATAGAATCTGGGTAAAGAAAACATCTCCAATCCCCGTCCTAACTTCAACTCCTATTGTTATCAAAACTAACTGAACGAATTATTGTTTATCGCCTGAATGAAAGCCTTATATTTAATTCACTTATTGACCTTTGCCAATCTGGACTCACTAATATCAACCAATCCACTCAATCGCTTCTTGTCTCTCTATTGAGTAAACTAGTCTCTACCACTATTCATCAGCAGGATTCCTTCTTCTGTCTTCTAGTCATCTCTGCTGCATTTGACTCCATTGGTCATGACATGTTTCTTTTGTGCCTATCTCCTTGGTGTGGCATCTCTGATACTGCCCCGTTGTGGGCAGGTCTAACTTGTCTTCGCACTTCTTTTCTGCAAAAGCTAACGCTCATTTTATGTATGTATCTACATGTATGCATGTATGTATCTATGTATGTATGTATGTATGTATGTATGTATTTGAACACTTGTGCAGCCCGTTTTAAGAACCATACAGAGGCGCCGAGACAGATCAGTAAAGGTGTCTCCTAATATGACTGGCTGAAAAATGTCTCTGGCCAGAGAGCTTTGAACCTAACTAACACAAACTAACACAAAACTAACTAAAAAACTAACTCCAAGAACAAACAAAAAACACCTAAATATCAACATGTTGCACCAATACTCCATTCTCTTCACTGGTTGCCCATCGAACAAAGAATCCAGTTTAAAATCAATGTTATAGTTCGCAAAGTACTACATGATGAATTACCCAACCTATATGCGTTTTATGCTTAACCGTCATACCAGCAAATATTGCACTCAATGAGGGACACTGACTATTGTTGTTCAGGACAGTGTTGGGTTCCAGAGCGTTCTCGGTTGCTGGTGCATGACTATTCGTTCGGTCAGTTCTGGTATGTCATTCAGGTGTAAGCTAAAGACGCATCTCTTTCAACTCGCTTACCCACCGTAGGCTGACTTCTGATTTCTTTGGCCCATTGGAATTCGACGGGGCTTCAACAACGGTATACATATGCTTTTTGACTGAGATTTTGACTTGAAGCGACCATCGATTGATGCCTTGAGCATTATGATAACGGCGTTAAATAAGTCATCAGATTGGATTAGATTAGAGCAAACGAATCATTAGAGTTTGCTACCTTCTCTTCGAATTGTCAAATTTAGCCTTGCTTCAGAGAAACTAGGAAGAAAGGCATTGTCTAAAGCTGGGAATGGGGCTAAATTTCAAGTTTACGTGTGCTGGACAACCTTTCGCCGTTTTCGATTCATCATTATTGGAGGATTGTCGTTTTGCTCATTTGGAAGAAGTAATTATTTCTCGGCCTTTCGGATTTGTCATTCTTAGCCAACTAATTCGTCCGTCTAATGATGAGCGGCAATTAACCTATCACGAATAAAGGCTTACACGAGAGTGTGAATTAACTCTGGGTGTAGATCCTCTGAAGGTGTTGCCTGAACTTTGTTAACCGGTGCATGGCCCAGTGTTTCAACGGGAATTGTATTCGGTTATTTAGCCGATGTTTCAGCCGTTGATGCAGTTGGTGATTCAGCTGGTGATTCGGCTGGTGATTCAGCCGGTGATTCAGCTGGTGATTCAGCTGGTGATTCAGCTGGTGATTCAGCCGGTGATTCAGCTGGTGATTCAGCTGGTGATTCAGCTGGTGATTCAGCTGGTGATTCAGCTGGTGATTCAGCTGGTGATTCAGCACGGGCCACGTCTCCCAAAGAAGCTTTCAAATTATCTTCTGGAATCCGGGACGGGGCTTCATCTAGAAAGTCGGGCAGATCGGAGTTTTCTCCCAGTTGAGGTGCATCGCCGAAGCCAGCTGAAAATCAAAACATATAAAACATTGAAATGCGATGGATTACAATAGAACATAACATAGCTTATGCAATGACGTAACGGAACACGGCTGACTGTGACACGGCTGACTAACACTAACCCTGAAAAAGATCATCTCATGCATTTAGTACCAAACCAAGGATACACTATGGCTCCGTCATCGCGAGCTGTTTACAAGCAATTGGACAGATATATTGGCCAAGCTTAGGCCTAAGCATTCTGAAGTACATTCAGTCGGTCTAGTTCACTGCCTTTCTGATTTAACACTGCTACGCATCGATTAAAAAGTTGACTCAGATAGATGATGAATGGAGGAAGTTATGGGTTGAAAATATCTTTCCTGTCTGGAAAATGTTATTCGATATATAAAAGGGGTAGGTGTGAAGTTTGAGGTATTACCCTATCGGAGGGTGTTAACTGTTCGCTGCCCTTAAATTGGCCCCCTGATGACTGGTAGATGCATTGCTGTAAAGTCGTGTTGTCATAACCAACAGGAGCGAAGTTAGAATCTGCAGTGTCGTAAACACCTTCCACGTATCTTCGAAACGACAACGAAGCTGAAGAATCGATGAAGTCTCCCGAAAATGAATAGGAAACTGCAGTTGCTGTTCTGCCTTTTGGCCATTTTGAAAGGTTAGGCAGATTTGAGTCAGGTAGTAAAACGTACCAAACTCCTCTATAACTCTGCTGCTAAATAAATAAATGACATCTGCAACATCTTTGTTTGAACTGCAACATTTTGAAACTAAGACTGGACAGTTGGAAGGAGAGACATGGACACTAGAAGCTCATGAGGCTTACCAAGCCAATTTACTGTACTGTAACGGTGGCTGATTATCATAAGATGTTTTTAGACTGTTGAAAATAATAATTACAATAACTGATTAGCCAAGTTCTATATCCTCTCTCTATTTGTATTTTCAATTTTGTAATTTTCAACCAGTCAATTGTAAGTTGAAGATTGTTTCGACTGAAGCCTAAATAACGCAGCAGCAAACCTGCGTTTCTAGGTAATCGTACAATGAAAACAAAGACAGTTTCGTCTTGTTTTTGTTCTTCTTGTTCTTCTTGTTCTTGTTCTTGTTGTTCTTCTTCTTTCGGGCCATTGGTTCAAGGCCGTTGGTGACGAGCACATGATTCACTGTAGATTTCCACTATTCCGTGTCATGTACCTACAGACTAATTCTGCGCACGCCCATTCCCACCTGTCTCTGACGTCATCCAACCATTCGCTGTTCGGTCTACCTCTGAGAGTAGGAGACGATGTATGTATGTATGCATGCATGTATGCAAGTAGGTATATATGTATGTATATATGTATGCATGCATACATGTATGCATGTATGCATGTATGTATGTATGTATGTATGTATTTGTGTGCTTGCATGCATTTAGGTATCTTTGCAATCGCATAGAGCGTTTTAAGAACCATATAAAGGCTCAGAGGTACAACTATGTAACAGTTCTATAAAGGGGCCTCTTAAGATGAGCTGAACAGTGTTTCTTGAGCATTATAAATATGGTGGTAAGATGATAAATTTTATTGCAAGACTATTCTGTTACAGTAGTCCAGTGCAAGAGAATGAACGATGTGTCCAAATAGCAAATAGCTTTAAGGGAGCACGGAACTAACAGGTACCCATGTGCTGCAAAGCGCAGTGTTCGTCGACTGGTTGGCTACATACCTGAGCAATGAGCTCCCTAATGCATTCCGAGGCCAAACCAACTGTCAATGATCGGCCAAGTAGAAGGACCTGTAATGCAATTTTATCGGTAACTGGGAAAATGCACAGTACTTGTAGCATGTAATTTGAAACCTCTGAACCTCATTTGTAATTACAATAATTATCTATCCAACGGTTTTCTAGATGTCTATGTTTCTTAGCACGAATCATTAACTGAATGGTCTTTGATAGCTGAACCAGGCGAGTACGTATGCTGTATTATTGTATATTTCCGTACTAAAACTTCAATTGTTTGTTCTTAGTTGTCATACAATCTTTCCTCGATGATCCCGAGTAATAAAACGCTGTGTCGATCTGGATCAAATCTTAACAGACAAATTTTCGAATTCTCGCAATAACACAGACCAGAGGGTAAGGTGACAATTCAAATCGATGGACAAGAAGGTTTCGGTTCTAGGCCAAGATCCATGAGTCATGCTGATGTTTGGAATTGGATCTGCAGGATAGATAAAGGGAAGAAGAGGATAGGAATTGCGAAAGAGGAGAGTGTTTTCAGTTCTGAGTGAAAGACTTGCGAAGAGATTGCAAGGGGTGAAGGGATAGTAAGTTCGAATGACGAATATAATCTGAATACATTCCTCAAAGCCAACTAAATTACTTTGTACAATGCCCAGTCAGAGGTTTATACAGACGTGTGATATCCAGAATCTTTACATTTAATTGTGCCCAGTGTTCAAAGAATGGAGGACACAATAAAATTCCAAAACTTCTGAAGAAATGTCATTGATACAAACTGGCTATCAATTTCATGAAAGATGACTGACAATTGTAATTGTATTTTCAATGGCGAGCGCGTAGGCTAGACCCTGCTCAATTTCAACGAAGTGATCTGGTGAGATCCTCCACTGTCCGTTTGAAACGGCACCAAGCCATGTAAGGTCCCGGTGAACGGACCGTGCTAGCCCGGGGTTAAAATCTCTGAAATATAACATTATCTGGCTTTGGATTAACTGCTATTGGAGTACCAATACCAGCAGGTACTAGAAAGATCTTTATTCAGTTTAGTTTGAAACAAACGTTTTTCATTTCCAAATGTCGACGTTTCTTTCCTTCGGAATTACTCAAATAAACGATCAGTTACAACAACTGGCCAATAATAGTTTTTTTAATAAATATATGTGAGAAAAATTGTTTACAACGTAATAAGCTCACTTATATGTAGTAGACATCACTACGGTCTAATCTATCTATTCTAAATGCTTCTATGGCGTCAATCGATTGTCTCTGCAAGCGAATTCGTAGTCAAAATCACAATCTATTGGAATAAGCTACGGTGGGTAAGCAAGTTGAAACAGAAAAGTCTTAAATTTAGAACAGAATGGCATCACAGAACTTACGGGACGAAAAGAACTTTACAGCGAATCCCAAAGTCGTGGACCAGCAACCAAGAAGGCCCGAGAACAAGTCACTACATTATTTTCAACATGTTCCAATAAACACGATAAGTGGGTTTTGTCTCCTCTTCGTATTTTCAAAATGCGTGACTTTTCTGCGAGCCTGTAAGAGCTAAAAGGTAAGTGTTCTTAAAACCGTGACAATTAATCTTTAAGCTTTGTCTACTTAATCCCACTTGGGGGAATCGTCGTCCTCGAGAAATGCGACTTGATCTCCTTTCTTTACCCTCCTCAGTGTTCTGCAGACGACTGAAGACTGTACTGGTTGAGGTGATTTTACCTTTTCGGGTCGGAAACACCTCTGCTGAGTTTATCCTCTAAGAGCCGCTTTATAAATCTCAAATTACAATTATAATTAAAATAAATTCCGTGTGCTGTGACAAAGAGAGTGCCGTCTCAAGATTTGCATCAATATGTACAAGCTTAATAATTGAGCCATCGTCCGAAACATGGCGTAATCCGTTGTTATTGAACTTATTCAAAACTAACCTAATGACTTCTGTAGGGCCATTATCGTAATGCGCAAGGCATTAGTCGATTATCAATTCAAGATAAAAATCGCAATCCAAAAAATCATAATCCGTTGGAGAAGCCAGGTCGAATTTCGATAGGCCACAGAAACCAGAAGCCAGCTACTGTGGGTAAGCAAGTTGAAAGAGATACTTTTTAGTTTAAACCTGAATAACATCAAGGAACTGAGAGCCCGAGTGAAACTGCCAATGAATTAACTCAAATAGACGAATGAAGAAGAATGTTTTAAATGTATTTGAATCCACTGACTCTGACACCATAGATTTGGTATTGGTAAATTTTATTTCCATTTAACTGAAACATAACTGTGACCGAAAGCAAATCACTATAACGCTACTAAAAGCCTAGGGCTTCATGAGTAGTAAGTCCAATGAGAGGGGTTGTACAGAAGTATCGTGAGGAATTACAAAGATCTTGTGCCTGAAGAACAGAGGCCTTAAAATTCCTCTGCTTAAACGACATGGCTATTCAATCGAGTCTGATATGCTTAAGCTACTCTCGGACATTCTGACGGCTGCACGCAGAGCTGAGGTCACATTGCATGGACAATTCACTTCCCGGCACTGTTGACCTCTAAATCTAGACCTAAATTTTTGAGCTGTTGAACAAAATGTTGAAACTATTTTCCAGTATCGAAAAGATGCTGGAAAATCAGTTGATCTACTCAGTATCTAGTCATTTCAGTCTCAACTTAAGACTATTTCAGTTGGCTTATCTTCCATAAGCAAATTCTTCCGGATTCATCGGGCTGACTTTCTGGATATTGACCTGATTACGGCTTGATATTGGTGAACAATCGGTTGATGATTTGTGCATTATACGTCGGCGTTATAGAAGCTGAAAATTACAATGGCCCGAATGGCTTAGCGGCTCAATTGCTGTACATGTAAGCCATAATGGCTATTGTTGTTCTAATTGTTATTATTAATATTATTATTATCGCCATTAATATTGTAATTGTAGTAGCAGTAATAGTTGCAGCAGCAGTTGTAGTAGTGGTGGTGGTAGTAGTACCAATAGTAGTATGTCTTGGTGTTTTCGTTGTGCGATTTGGAGGTGCATTTAGTACCTTTCGAAGATTACGCTACGATCCGACTTATTCTGTCGTCGCGAGCTGTTACAAGCAATTGAAAAGATGCATGGGCTAATCTTACTAGGCAGACTGAAACACACACACTTCACTGCGTTTCTGATTTAGTACTGTTGCGCGTAGTGCAGGGAAAAAACTGACTCCGATAGATGATCAATGGAGAAATTTTTGGGTTGAAAAATATGTTCTCTGTCTCGAGAAAGTTAGTCAATATTTGAAGAGGAAGCTGTGACGTTTGAGATATTACCCTACAGTGAGGCGGGGTCGCACAAAGTTCACTGCCTTTAAATTGGTCGTTTGAAGACTGGTAGATGCATTGCTGTCAAGTCTTGTTGGTCATAAGCAACAGGAGCGAAGTTAGAACCTGCAGTGTTGCAAACGCCTTCCACGTATCTTCGAACCGACAACGAAGCTGAAGAATCGAGGAAAAGTCTCTCCGAAAATGAATCGGAAGCTGGATTTGTTGTTTTGCCTTTTGACCATTTCCAAAGGTTAGACACATTTGAGTTAGATATAAAAATTTATCAAAATCCAATATTACCAAGAAGCTTTATTAGAATTAAAAATTGTGTTGTTATTTTAATAATGAGACGAAACGTACTGTATTCGAAACGCGTTTTTCTATTCTGACACCCAGTAAGATTTCGCAATAATACTAACGGACACTGAATCGAATGAAAGAGAATTTTTGATCAGTCCCAGTCTTTAGGTAAGGCAACATAGTCACTAAGACGAGTTATACATATTCCACAAGACGTAGGGGATAACAAGCCTAATTTACCATACCTCATTTTCTTTAGGTCATTGAGCCAGAAATAGACGAATCCCAAGGTCCTGGACACTGGGTCAGTCCATCGCAGGACTTAAAGTTTACTTCCCAGCATGCGCTGGTAAAATATTCTACTGCTTAGTGACAGAGGCACGGTGTCGGCAAACAACTTGCCCAGGGTCGTTACCCGGAGTCGAACCCGCAACCGCATGATCACTGACCAAACGCGTTAACGATAGACCACCGTGCCGCACATAATCTGTCATTTTCCCAAACCAAAATAGACATTATTCCTCGAAGTTGTAGTCACAGATTGAAGTGTTAGAACTCGGCTCTTTCTATGACTTTATCTGCATAGTTGTATAACGCATTTTTGTGAACTCTCAAAAGCTGTGAACATGTTTTTCAAAAAGAACTGAACAGGTGCGTCTTAACATGAAAAGAGAATGTAATCTGAAGTGAGCTAGATGAAACAGTATGTATGTTCATGCGTGTAACCTTCACGTTTTGTACATAATTAAGGTGGCTCTAAGAAATAACTGAACTCTTCAGCGATTTCTAATCGAAATCGTCAACTCGAAATTTCTATAACGCCCAAAGAAATCTAAATCGCGGGATTCGGATGATATACAGGCGCTTGAGGAAATCGAAATCGCTAGACATGCAAGGTCACCGGTGCCGGTGAAGATCCAAGGATCAGGCAGGTAGACAGGCAAACAGCCACGGTGGATGGTTTTCAGAATTGGAGCGACAAGAGATGTAAGAGGAGAGGGGGAATCGGGATTAGTAGATGAGTTTTTAATACCAACGGCTTCTTCATAATGTCAGGACTTCGAATATTTTTATTACAGTTTAAGTTTACTCTTGGGCGTTTGAAGGATTTTAATTTCTAACATCTTAACTGTGCAATTTTGGACGGAATTTAACTTCGTAAGCTAGTCCGGTAAGACAGTTATTATATCATAATGCCTTCACCTGGCAACGCTCTTCTAAGCTTTATGTTTACGTTGTGCTGCGTCGTTCCTATCGGCTTGATCACCAGTACATACTCGACTATTCACGCCAGCTGCTCCGTTGACCCTTACGTCAGCGAATATCCCATGTACCTGTTTGCGGTCGCTGTCGTCCTTCCTGGCCAACCCGTGACATGCGCAGGACGTCAGCTGCTCAGCAGCGCCTGTTTGGCTCTACCGGGACCACGCGGCTTCTACCGACCAGCTCGTCATCGTTCGCCCGCTTGCGTATTTGTTGCGCTACTGCTTCTGCTAGGAGGAGTCGAACCCAACCCAGGTCCTGCTTCAACTCACCAACGTCCCTAGCCACTTACCTCTGGATCCCTGAACGCGCTCAGCGCCGTCCGCAAAGAAGCACTCATAGTCGATTTGACTGAATCGAACCAGTTAGATGTACTTGGAGTCTGCGAGACTTAGATCTCTGCTGATGATCCTAATGTCATCAAGTTTTACATGAACCCGCCAGAGTACGTCTCCAGGCACGTCCATTGCTCAGCCCCCGGACGAACGGGCAGAAACAGCGGTCTCGCGATCATCCATCGTAATACGCTTACCGTAAGAACTCATCCGCTTCAGAATACTGCGACAACAAACAGCTTCCACTTCCAAGCTGTCCGAATAATTACCTCTAACATCTCATTCCTCTTCATTAACATCTACCGCTGGCCAGGTTCCAACCTTAATGAATTTTACCACGAATTAAGCAACTTTCTTGTTGCAACTACCACCGTGATTGGTAGCGATCGACTTATTCTCAGCGGAGACTTCAACTGTCCTGGAAACAATTCGTCCAGCATCTCCGAAGACCTATCCACAGTACTTGACGTTTTCGGCTTAAAGCAGCTAGTGCTAGGTCCAACGCATACTGGACCGACCGGCGACAGTCTGCTTGATCTTGTCATCTCCGGACTGAATTCGACATCGATCAAGAATGTACAGGTGTGTAGTAGCCAGGGATTGTCCGACCATAGTCTGGTGAATTGGACGGTTGCACGAAGCCTAAACAAAAGGTAACCCATTACTATCGTCTATCGGAAGCTTAAAACACTCGATCTTGACTCCTTCCGACAAGCGTTGAATTAATTCGCCACCGTTCTTGGCTCCCGATGACACCCCGCCGACTTTGCTTGTCAGAGAGACGACGTAGTCACCGACATCCTTGACCAGTTGGCTCCACTGAGGAAATTTACGAAATGCCCAGGAAGAGAGATCAATCGCTGTCTATCTCCTGAAGCCATAGCTGCAAAACGACTTCGTAGACGCTTAGAAAGGCGTTGGAAAGCTACCGATGATGAACTTATTCGACGCGTGTATCGGTCAGCTTGCCGTAACGCCAACAAACTGAACAACGACTCACGCCGACAATACTACTTGACATTGAGGACTAGCAGCTTTGAGAAAAAACACCGACTACCTGGAAAAATACAAAAAGCGATCTACTAAACTCGTCGTAAGTCTAGCTAGGATGCCACTTGAAGAAAAAGCTGGGTCTTTTTCCTCTGAAGTAAAAAGTATTAAATGTGACTTTATTTGGACAATTTTACACGAACTCGAGAATATAGATGAGCAACCCTTCTTCCAGTGGACAGCCATTGGATAGCTAAGAGGATGCAGTCGAAAACTTATGTAATGTAAATGTAAATGTAAATTCAAATGTACATGTCATTCTGTACTGACCGTATAGCCTCGACCCTGGGCATTTTTCAACGAATTTATCATGACAGGGTTATCGTGCTCGGCTTGTAACGCGGAGAGTATGGATTACAGTCTTCCGTGTTGCGCTTACTGTGTAGTTACCTTGAACAAGTAGGCCCTACTTCGCTCATAATTGCTCATCCCCACTGGTTGATGGTTAGTCGGATAGTAAAGCTTGACAAATGCGGAAACAATAATAGGAAATTCTTTTCAACCGGGGGACTGTGGGTTATTGGAACCGACAAACAAAAGAAATAATACCTGCATTGAACATTTTAAAACAAAGATTGACAGTTGGAAGGAGAGATATAGGCACTAGAACGTCATGTTCACATAGCTTACCTACTACCGACCCTATTTATTAACTGTACTACAACGGGGGCTGATCTACATAAGATGTCGTTAAACTGTGGACAATAATGATTAAAGGAGGCTTGCAGCCGATGTGTAAACCCTCTCTTTTCTTTCGATTGAACCAGATGAAGATTGTTTCGGTTGGAGCCTAAATATCACAGCACAATCCCATGTTCACAGGTAATTGAATTTGAACTTTAAGATAAGCGATAAGCTCCACCACTGCCCTTATTCGGGTAGTGCCAGCCCCAAGCCTGGATAAAGGAGGAGGGCGACGGCCACGGCCTTTGATGTCATAAGATGTCATTAAACATTGGAACTACTACTACACAAGCCATTTAGCAGAACGAACACATACAGGGAGAGACTTCCAAAATTTAGGTCGGCAACTGAATAAGCTAGCTCACCAAGAGCAGTTCTAGTCTTAGGGTTTGCCCAGAGAAAGACAATCAGATGCCTTGTTGAATGATGATAAGTCTGGGAAATGAGGACTGATTTTAAGTATTGTGCTTGGCCATATACTAGTTCAATGTTTTATAAACTATGAGCCAAATATGAAATAATTGTTTGCTGAACAGGAAGCTAATGCAGAGATACAGGAGCAGAAGCCATATGCTCGTTTTTTGACGTATTAGTTATGGCTCTACCCAAGGAGTTCTGCACTCATGTGCATTTCCGCATGTTTGACTGTGTGACACCAACAAAAAACGAGTGTGGGAGGGAATCATCAGTTTTAGCCTACACCGCAAGAATCGAACCTTAGACTAAAAAATGATAAGCCATAAAAACATTGGTTTTCATTTGATTTATAATTTTTCCTGACGTACGACTGATCTCAGCAATAGAAAATGTTTCTTTACAAAAACAAATGTAATTCGTGAAAAATCAGGCTTTACCTCCAATACTATCTGAAAGGGTACTTTTGCATTGGGCCACTAATTATTTTATTATTGACTGAAGGGCTAGTGAATCCGAAACTGAGGCAGAGACAAGTGTGGGCGAATATCTTTCACATGGTCATTACACAGATTTAGCTGTTTCTTAATGTTATGCCATGGGTTATGTTATGTTCTCTTGTATTTCATTGATCGCAATTCCATGTTTTACATGTTATGATCTTCAGCTGGCTTCGGAGATGAATCTCAACCGGGAGAAAACTTTGTCGAAAAAGAGGCGTTGGGGATTCCTGAAGAAAGTTTGAAAACTTCTTTACGAGACGCAGCGCCAGCTGAAACACCGGTGAAAGACTTCCCCCCAGAGCCTTATGAAGATCCGGCTCCGGCTGAAGGGTCGGGTGAACGGCCAACTCAGGAGGCGGTTGAGGAGCAAGTTGTGAAACCAGTTGTGAAACCGTATGCATATCCGATTAGGTTTAAAGTTCCGTTGAAGTATAGGTTTATAGTTTAGGGCGCCGGTTGCGAAGCCAGTTGTGAAGCCGGTTGTGTAGAAAGTAGTCAGATCAATTGAATAAACCGACTATCCTTCAACAACGACGAATCCAAAACGCCGAAAGGTTGTCCAACAACGTGCAGAAACACGAATGCTAGCATCTGCTTGAAATTTACTCCCAGCTTTAGACAACATGCTTTTCTTGATTCCTCCGAATTTCTTACAAACGACGCTTAATTTGACAATTGGTAGATCACGTAACGAACTCTAATGTTTTATTTCCTCACATGAAACTCATGACAACATGTAAAGATTAATTTTCAAACTTCTAATAATGCTATATTTTACTCTTTCTCTCTGCAGTTTACCTCATCAAGCATAATGAAACCTATATGTTTGTTTTTTTGGAGTGAAGTCCTCATATGCAGAGGCTCTTTTTGTGGTTTTAATATCTCGGTGTATGTATCACCTTGGGGCCCGCCCAGACTTAGGTCCCATGTGATGTGACCAAGGTGTTAAAAGACCCACTGTACTTGTCGCCACTGTTATGAATTATGTAGCTATTGCATAACAGTGTATTAGCTGTTCCACCTAATACACCGATGTTAAACGCGCCTCTGCTTGTTTCTGCTTTGCAGGAATCGTCGTCACCTTCTTCTATTGATCCAAAGTGAAGAATGATATAGTTTACAAATGCAGTACAACTAATTGGGAGGCTAAGGGCTGCCAATCCATAAGGGGGCAAAAGTCCCATTTAATTAAGGCCGCCTGCTAAATTAACTCAGTAGAAAGTGTAATGGCTATTGGCGCATCAACATAATTAAAACATGTACATTGCATGATGAAGTACAATATTTCCATGAGGCCTTTCCAATCTGAAATGTGTAAGAAATGGGTTTCCTCTTTCGGAAAAAATAGGCCAAAGTAATAATAATAATAATAATAATAATAATAATAATAATAATAATAATAATAATTTGATCGTCGAGTGTTTGACGACATCGTGTGACTGCGAAAGTCGTTAACATCCATTTTAACTCCATTTCAGTGATGAAATTAGTTCACTTCATAGTTTATTTAACGACCCCTCCATGTCAGAGACGATGGGCGTTGCTCATCAAATGTACACTCTATATATATATATATATATATATATATATATATATATATATATATATATATATATATATATATATATATATATATATATATATATATATATATATATATATATATATATATATATATATATATATATATATATATATATATATATATATATATATATATACATACATACATACATACATACATAAAGGCCTATTCAGTTTGAAACAGAATGTCTAAAAAGAATTTAACTACTCAGTGTACGTTTGTTATGGTTTGCTTGAAAGTCCATATTAGGTTTTTACAAAATCTTATGAATAGATTATATTTCTGATTGGACCTCAGTATTGTCCTTATATCATATAATATTTTTTGTCGGTGGCATTCGTCCTGGAGCTGTTTCTGCAGGGTCGTCTGGTTTGTACATTCGATGAGGAAGTGCGTCACATTTTCTGGGACGCCACATGATTCGCAGTTCGCAGTGTTTTTCTTGCGCCAGCGATGGAGTTGCCTACTGAGTAGGCAGTGGCCAAAGCGGTTTCTGGATATGGTTACCTCTTTCCGACGGCATGCATCTTTGTACTTGACCGAGAAATCCACGTGTGGTTCAAATTCTTGGTATCACGATCCTGTGCGTGATGTTTCCCACTCTGCCTGCCACTTGCGTTGGAAGTGGTCACGATAGGTGGTGTTGGTTGCAGGTGGTTGCATCTCCCTGTTTACTTCCTCAACTTTTACTCTGATCTCTGCTCGTCATTCCTTCATCCTTCGGCGTTTACCGGCTCGGAGAACGTCTTGGGTCGGGTGATTCGGAAGAGATTAGATCTTAGTGGTGTATTCCATCATCTGTTGTCTGCGGCGTAGATACAGGGGCATCTTTCCGCAGTCGACCTGAAGAGCCGCGATGCTTGTACCCCACAGTGCTCTGCAGCAGATGTATAAGGCCTTGTACTGGATCCTGTCGAGCTTGGCTCCATTCGACGACGATGCATTGTCATAGGCTATGCTGCCGTAATCAATAATGGATCGAATCATGGCCCTATACACCATGAGCATAATTTCTTTTGAGGCTCCCCAGGTGGCGCCTGCCAAGGCTCGCATTAGGTTAAGACGAGGCTTGCACCGCTCTACAACGTACTTAAGATGTGCTGTCCAGTCGAGCTTCTGATCGAATATCATGACTAGAAACTTAACCGATTTTTCAAAGAGCAAGTTCGTCGTCCCAAGCTTGAGACTTTCGGTTTTCGTCCGCGATGAAACCAGACGGCAACCGTCTTACTCGTAGAGACCTTGAAACCCCAGCAGTCGAAGAATTTCTTTACCGAGTTCAGGTACTTTTGGAGTTCACGCTCGTTTACCTCAGCTTTGTGGCTGGAACGCCAGATGGCACTGTCGTCTGCGTAGAGCGACAGTTTTATACCATTTGTCGGTTCAGGAGTATCGTTCAGTAGTATGGTGATCAAGACAGGGCTGATAACGCTGCCCTGGGGTGAGCCATTTTCCATTTGAAAGGGACTGGACACAGATTTTCCAACTCGCACATGGATAGTTCGACCGGATAGAAAGTCCCTGATCCAGCTGTAAATCTGACCCTGTATGCCGAGACGTTGTAGCTTGTATAGCAATCCATCTGTCCACATAAGGTCGAACGCTTTTTCCAGGTCGATGAAGACTCCATTCGTCGTCTGACCGGTGGCAAACGCGCTCTGGATGTCTTCTTGGAGACGAATTATGTGGTCCTGACAGCATCTGTGTTTTCTGAAGCCGGATTGGTATCGGTTGAAGAGTCCGTTGGTGTCCATGTGCCAGTTGAGTCGTTCACAGACTAGTCTTTCCAACACTTTACACAGCACATATGTGAGTGCGATTGGGCGGTAGAAGCTGTACTCATGAGCGGGTTTGTTTGGCTTGAGGATTAGTGTGACAACCGATCTCTTCCAGGAAAGCGGGAGTATTCCTTTATCCCAGCTGAGTTTCTACAGCTTCAGAAGAGCTTGAAGGCTAGGCTGTGGAAGGTTCGCCAAGATCTCGTATGTAATACCATCTTCTCCGAGGCTCGTGTTCTTCTTGCATTTCCTGAGGGCAATCCGGAGCGACTGAAGATCAAAAGTCTCGTTGAGCGGAGCGTCATCTGGTGGTGATCTTTGGTTTCCATGGAGTTCATCTCAATGTTGCTCTTCGAAAGCTGCTTTATGAGCCTGGAACTACTGCTCGAAACCTCGGAGAAGGAATTCCCAAAGAGTTCCGCCTTCGACAGGTTGTTATCAAAGGTACCCCCGTCCTTATTGAGAATAATGATATCTGACTGATGAAATTAAATCCACAATATTTATATATAGCAACGGATAAACGGATTTTAAGGTGTCTAAATGCTATAGCCTATTTTAAAATCTTTTCGAGTGTCCACTGGTATGTTGTGGCGACCTTGCCATTGACGTTAACTTCACATTTTCCTAAATTTTTATGTAATACCGACGTTTACACGAAATTGATGATTATCCATCGTTTGTCGAATACTTTTTAAAGGCGACTCAAGAAACATTGTTTTATCTAGCGACATCTTACGGCCATGAATGGCTGTCAACGTCATCCTCAGCCTCCTTGAGGATTCGGAGGACTGCACGAGGAAGATAGTTTGTCTTTAACGACGATGTGTCATAACGAAGATGATTATCGTTGTCCTTCTACTTTATTTAGGCATCCTACCATCACCATACGACTATGGGTAGTAGCTGAGTTATCAACGTGTAGTAGTTTCCATAGATTCCACATCTTTCGGCTACATTGGCATTTGACGTCATCCTTACTTTACCCAACTAAAACGATGTGCTAAGAACTGACAATATATTGCAATAGTAAAATCATTAGTAATAGTAACATTAACAGAGGTACTACTACTACTACCACTACTATTACTGCTGCTGCTGCTACTGCTACTGCTACTACTACTTCTACAGTAACAATGTAATATAAATAGCAATAAAAATAGTAAAAGTTATAATTATAGTAAATGTAGGGGTACGCGACAGTCTAGTGGTAAACGCACTAAACTGTCAAATAAGAGACCGGAGTTCAAATTCTCTGCAGGACAAAAAGTTGTTTCAAGATTTCTGTCCCACTCCACCTTAGGCAACTCAGCTATAAATAGTACTCAGAAGGGAAGTTCAGGCGGTGGAGGAGAGGACTGGCCAAGAGCTTTCATATGCCGATGCAAAGAAAACTGAAGTCGCTGACACTTCATACCCGTGGCTGTCTCAGTGCTAGCTGAAGTGACTTCTTCTTCATACCTTTATGGGGTGAGTGAAAGTCTTGCTCCCCTTCCAACACACACTCTCATAACATGAATAATTATACTGATCGTGCAATACTGGTGGTCCATGGAAAGATCAGATGTCGAGGGAGAAGACTGGTAACCCGTTCTTACTTGCCAACGCTAAGCAAAGAGTCAGTAACACCTCGCACTTATGGCTGCTAAGTGACTTAAGGGAAAGCTAAAAGCAGAGCTCTAATTACCTTGACGAGGACGGAGTCATCCGCGTAGGGTTTGTCGATCCGAGAGATAAGAGCCAGGCTGCCATCGTATCCCTACGGCAAAGAATGACACCACACTTGCAATTCGTAATCAGAATATAACTTATTGGTTTGTTATGCTAATTTACAAAGTAATGTAACAACTGGCAGATTCCAAACGTTGACGCCCAGATGGCAGCTAGGCTCCACCTAGCGAATGATTGAAGAAATAGATTTTTAGCAGTCACTAGGTGACATCATTTTAAGAAAGCGAACACGCATTAACCTTTATTAAACAGAAACGTCAGGTATTTTCGCTAGTAGGAATCCAAATAGTAACGCCGACGTTAATGGATCTGGCGGTAACAAGATGTCCTTAAACACTTCATACTCCTATTTGGCTACGGTTAGACACCTTTAAATCGCCTTTATTCGTTTCTATATAATACTCATAATCGTCTAATCGACGCTGTTTCGAGTTGTCGGTAACAACGCTCAACGCTAACGTCTCCAGTAGCCAGGATACATTCTTCCAACTGAATAATAAATGTTAATACGAACGGAATATCAGTCATTGCAGAGAGCGAAGAAAGCCATCTGGTGCCAAGTTAAAGGCTAAATATTAATGTTTTTCAATAGCGACCGTATGGCCTGCCCCGCTAATTTTACATGAATAGTTCATTTGCTTCGAGTTCCCAGAATAAAATGGGAAGGAGATCATTCACTCTTTACGCATGTATTTAGCTATTGCTGGATTGACTGATTTATTGATTACTTATGTTTAATTATTTACTTACATTTTTATTTGTTTACTCAAATATTTACATGTTTGTTCATTCATTTGCCTTTTGGAACTTCAAAATTCTCCGTTTCGCAAATTAATGATTGATCGCATGCTTGCTTAATAAGTTGAATGATTCATTGGTTATTAAACAATAGTGTCTGAACAAATAAGTTAAATTAAAATGATGGCTTTTAGAAATCGAGGGTTAATGACTTGCCCAGGTTTCCTACCGGTGATCGTCTAGGTGATTCCGGATACCAAGAAGAGCGCTTAACCAATCAACCAGCGCTCATTTAAAACTGCCTTACCTTGATGCCTAAATACTCCTTGATGCTGACCGGTATTCCATGCAGTAAACCATCGGACTTACTCAGCTGGTCACGCTCCATTGCCCATTCTTAAGACACCACCGGCATAACTTATCATCATCATCATCGTCGTCGTCGTCGTCATGATCATCATCACCACAACCACCATCATTATCATCGTCACCTTAATGATTTTCATAGTCGTTTAGTTATCATCAACATCGTCGTTGTCATCATCCTCAACCTATTTACAATCCTCATCATACTCACTATCATCGTGTCGTCGACATCGTCATCATCATCATCATCGTCGTCATTATTGCCATCGTCACAGTCACATAGTTATCATCAACATCATCCTCGTAGTTCTTTTCTTCGTCTTCAAACATCAGTATCATAATCATCATCAGTCTGCCTCACAAAATCATCATCGTCGTCATCATCATTATCATAAACAACGCCATGATTGCGACGACTACAGATCAGCTACCAATCGAGTTCGTCAACTACAAATGACTACTTGGATGATATAGCGCCAGCAGAGAATGTTCGATACTTTTACCTCTGCTTCTTTTACTGGTTCAACGAGGCAGTTGGTCCTATCGTGGGCTTCGAGAGCCTGCAACAGGAACAAACATTTCCTTCATCTGAAAGTGAGGATTTTTATCTTCACAAGAAGTTTCTTGTATTTGCCGACATCTTGTGGCTGCCAAAGTCGTTAACGTTGACCTTACCTCTCTGCACTATGAAGTACGTGAATAGCTTTAGCAATTAGTAGTAGTTCCTCAGTTTAACGACGTCTTTTGACATCAAAGGCCGTTGACGTCGCCCTCCTCTTTTATCCAGGTTTCGGACTGGCACTACCTGACTAATTACAGTGGCGTAGTTACATTAGCGAAAATGTACTTTATATAGCTTCGAAAAGAGACGATTTAAAGGTGTCTAAACAGAGTCAAATAATTATTTATAAATGCGAGTGTTTAACGACATCCTGTGGATGCCGGCTCTAACTTATGCTGCATTTCACACCTGATACAAATTGCTATGCGCGAGCTATTTTTTATGAGTAGCTGCTGTTTAACGACGTTGTGTCATAACGAATACGATTAGTGTCGCCCTCCGCCTTTTTCCAGAATTGGGACTGGCATCACCCGAATAAAGGCATCGGCGGAGTTTTGCGAGAGATTCAACGAAAATTAGGAGTAAATAGCGTCGAAGAAAACCGATTGAAATGTGTATAAACAGAGTTATATATACTGATTGACATCGATTTCCTAACGACATCTTGTGGTCCCCAAGCTGTTGTTTGACTTCATGCCTTTTGTAAACTGGTGGAGATAAGAAGCGATTAATAGTTTCAATTGTTTAAGGACATCCTATGGCTGCCACGACCTTTCCATTACCGTTCCCAAAGTTATCGATGCACCCATTTGTCAAACGAAGACGTATTTATATATACCAAGGAAATGATGTGATATAAAGGTGTCTTAACTGGAGTTTAAATATTGCTAATATTGAGCTAGTCTTAGTGCGGCACGGTGGTGTATTGAGAAAGCGTTTTGTCAATGATCATGCGGTTGCGGGTTCGACTCCATGTATCGTCCATGGGCAAGTTGTTTGCGCACACGTGCCTCTATCACCAAACAGTACAATTTGGTACCAGGGTAAGCTGGGAAGTAAACGGCAAGTCCTGCGATGCCCTGGCACCGTTGGTAGGATTCTGAGTGGGGGGGGGGGTTCTTTCAGTCGTGTTACTGCAGATGAACTTGAGGTTTTCGTTTAGCACTGCGTAGGTTCGCATGGTCGACTTTTCCCTAAGGCAGAGAAAATGAGAAAAATGGAGGGAAAGAATGCACAATAGTGTTAAGACTACTTTATGTAATAACGTTTGCAAGCAGATATAATGGATTAAATCAGCAGGGTTTTGGCTATACTGGCGCTATATAAAACCGTGTACATTTACATTCGCATTTACCAGATTAGGGGCATGTAACAGTATGAGGCGAATTTAAATGAAGATATTTGTTCTAACAACGAAATTTAAATTGACATTAGGGTGAAGGGTAGCATTATTTTAATAATGATTACGAAGACGAAATTATTCTGATCATGATTAACATGGTAGCAAAGACGGCGATAGTCATCGGGGTGTTTTTCGTGTTTGATATGATGATGATGATGACGATGATGACGACGACGACGACGATGATGGCGTTCATGACACCTTTAAATTGCTTTCACAGACTTTACATATTTATTCCTCATTTTTGTAAATCGATTTAGTAACTGTGTATTGCGAAAGTCCCTGGTAGCCATACGAAAACGTTTCGATACAAAATCGTGAAAGAAGGCGCAAACTAAACAATTTCCACAAATTTTTACATGGCTACTGAAAACCTTTAGCATTCCATAAATAGTGGGACGCCGTCTTTACCTCGTAACCGGAAGGTCGAGGGTTCTAATCTGCCTCAAGTAACTGCGTAGCGACCTTGGACAAGTTGCTAACCTACGACTGTCTGCCAGGATGACAACGGGAAACCACCTCACTCATCTCATAGAGAACTCAAAGAACTCCCTCTCCTCTCCAGCTGTTGCTAACGTAATTCACGCCTTTATCTGCACCAGGATGGTCTTTGGTAGAGCCATCTTTTCTGAAACCTCCCTAACTAATATTTTCAAGCTTCAGTCTGTTCTCAACGCCGCTGCCCGTCAAATTGGAGGCGTCCATAGGTATGGTATATAATTTCCTTTATAGGAGACACGTTGCACTGGCTCCCATTTCAGCAGCGTATCCAGTTCATGATACAAACCCTTATGCGTGATTGTCTCGTTGGCTCTGCTCCAGCAAACCTTAGGTACTTCTGCATTTCGGTCACCTTTGTCCCGGGCTGTGAAACTCTCTGGTCGGCTGCCATTTGACTTGACTTGACTATCCTTCGTCTGCGCACTGCTAGAGGTCAGTGCAGACGCTATGCCTATATTGGACCTACCAGCTGGATTCTCTTTTCCCATGAGCTGCGGCTCAAGCTCCTCAGTTTGTCCCTTCTGCAGTTTCGCAAGCGCCTGAGGTCTGTATTATTTGACAGTGGTCTTACTGGTTTTCGTCGGGAGCGCCACTGATGAGTTTATCCGTTAAGTCGCGCTTTATAAATGTCAGATTACAATTACCAGCGGTACTGTACGTTAAATATCATTAAGTGTTGTTCGATATCTTGTTGCTGATATCGACCATACACTGAACATTATTTAACACCATCACACAACAAACTTAACGAAAATGACTGTTTATAACTTGGGTAAAAGCGATTTAAAGGTGTCGGAAAGCAGCATATAACATTAGTCGGTGTTTAAGGCTTCAGATGCTCGTGGGGTCTTGGGCTGTTGACGTCGATCTCATACCTACTTTTCGGAAGAGACTGAGGCTGCGCACATCTTCCATTAATACCTTCTCATATTTAATGTTCTATTGTTCCAAATATATCTTTATTTTTTGTTGAACGACATCTTGTGATTGCCAGGGTTCTTGACATTGGCATTTTCTTGCCTTATATCTCGTTTCAGACTGCAACCGAATTCTTTAATAGTAGTTTCCAATGTTTAACAACACCTTGCTTCTGCCAAGGCCGTTGACGTCGACCTATCCTTACGTTATCTTATAAATAAAACAACAAATATAATCTTTGGAGGGTTATTCGTTTAACGAGCTTCGCCCCCTTCGTTTATCCGGGTCTCGAACTGGGACCACCCGACTAAAGACAGTTACGCGTGAGATAAAACGAAAATTAGGAGTGTATATCATCGACAAATAAGCGAATAAAATATGTATAGGCACAGTTAAATATAATATATTTTTAATTAGTTATAAGGTTAAGTTTAGACACCTTTATATTGCGTCTTTCCATTGTTATATATTTTATTATCGTTCAAAGGGTAGTAAAAATGTTATTTACCTTGGAAACTAAGAACTTTGTAATTCTGTATACATCAATATATCATAGTAAAAATTTTAGCTATCTCTTATTGTTTTATAAAAGAAATGATGACTTTTTCTAAAATAAACCAGACATTCTTTAACAAGTACTTTAAATATTAAAATACATTTCCAGAAATGTCGTCAACGATCGTTGTAATCATATGCTGACAATAAACGTTTGAACTATGTGTGTGTGAGTAGTTAAACTCCGGCACTGCCCTGTTTGGGGGTAATGCCAGTCCCAAGCCTGGATAAAGGGAGGAGGGCAACGGCAACGGCCTTTCATGCCATAAGCTGTCGTTAAACTGAGGAACTACTGATGAGTAGTTACTTGCTGAAAGTTTCAATGTAAGTTAAGATGTAATTAAACAGTGGATGGTATTATTAATCGCTAGTTCTCCAAAGAATTCGACGAATTGCGTTAATAACAATTAATGGACTCGACACTTTGGTGTCGACTGAAGATCTCCACCTAGCGAATGAAAAAAGAAGTAAATCAAATCATTCGTTAGGTGGCGTCGTTTTTATGCCACAGTTGCGTTGGTTGACTTAGTCTATATCACTCTGCGTTGACCACAAAGGATCAAATAAAAGGTACTGGAGAATTGATTTATTTTTTACGTATGTATCTACTTAATGTTGGATTGACTTATTGATTGATCGACTGATTGATTGACAACCGGAATTTATTCATTTATGTGTTTATTTATTTTTTGGTTATACAGAGGTTTTGTATGTAAATGACAAGATGAATCAAATTAATGGCAGTAGGAAATCGCGGGTTAATGATTTGCCCGTGTCCTATATTGTGGCGTTCGAGTCTTCACCACTGATTGTAGTTCCTCAGTTTAACGACAGCTTATGGCATCAAAGGCCGTTGTCGTCGCCCTCCTCCTTTATCCAGGCTTGGGACTGGCACTACTCCCACACAAAATAGTAGCAGGTTTAAAATTCAACTAAGATGAGGATTATATAGTCTCTGAAACCGTGATTTAAAGGTATCTAAAGAGAGTCAAATATTATTAATTAATGTGGTTGTTTAGAGACACCTTGCGGCTTCCAGAGCCGTTAGTGTCTGCTTTGCATTACACCTGCAACAAATTGCCACACGCGAGAGATTGTGTGTTAGTAGTTACTGTTTAACCTTTAAGCGCTGTGCAACAACGACGACGACTTATGTGGCCCTCCTCCTTTATCCAGGATTGGGACTGGAACTACCCGACTAAATGCAGTGGCAAAATCACCCCAGTCTCATTCTAAAGTTGTAGTTTCAAGTGCTTAACGATATCTCGTGACTGCTAGTACAGTTGACGTTAACTTATATTCTACAATATTTATATAGCTCTTTCGCCCCTCTCAAAGACGGTGTAATTCTTGGCAATATATTAAGCTGGTCAAAGAAACAGACCAAGTAAGACAGACAATAATTAATTGTAATTATAATTTGATCGTCGAATGTTTGACGACATCTTGTGACTGCGAGAGTCGTTAACGTCTACCTTAACTCCTATGCAGAAAGCATGTCAATTAAAATATACAAGAATGATATCTTTATATATAGCAATGGAGAAACAGGTTTGAAGGTGTCTAAATGTAGCCTAATATTTGTTTACTTTTTTCGGGTGTTTACTGATATACTGTGGTGGCCATGCCATAGACGCTAACTTCATATCTCGATCCATTTCCCGAAGCTAGTGCCGAGAGCCGAACCAGATGAACTTTGTTTTTACCGGGTTCAGATTACACGTCTTTCGGCTACGGGGCCTTTGATGTCAATCTTACCTTACCCAACCAAAACGATGCACCAAGAACTCAACGAGTACTTTACAATGTTTGACTGATTTTGCAGGTAATCTGACTCAACGATTAGTAGTAGTTACAGTGTGTAACGATATCTTATTGCATCAAAGGCCGTTGCCTTCGCCCTCCTCCTTTATCCAGGCTCGGGACTGGCACTACCCCAAACATGGCAGTGGTGGAGTTTGTGTGTGGCGCAGTTAATCGAAAATCAGGATCACAAAGCGTCAGAAAATGTGATATAAAGGTGTCTAAACGTGACCCACTATCATTATTAGCAGTGTCCTGTTTCGGACATTGCCTGAAGAAATTGATTGTTATGTCTGTATATACACTGTTAACAGATGTCGTTAATAGGCGCAAAGTTATTGATTGATCATCCATTAAGCTGTGGTGTTAATCTCCATCGTCTGAAGTATAATACATGTAGCCTACTATCGCTATAGACAAGGGCAATGCATTTCCTACACAGGTATTATTCTGATTATTGACGAAAATCGTTTAGGTTTAGTTTAATGTTTTGTTTACTTGTGACGGAACCTATTGTCAGTTAAGCCAAACTTTTTAAGAACAGAACTCTTTTTTCATCTAGAATATATTAAGAACATCAACGGCAAGTCCTGCCATATTATCTCTGTCTGTCTGTCTGTCTGTCTGTCTGTCTGTCTGTCTGTCTGTCTGTCTGTCTGTCTGTCTGTCTGTCTGTCTGTCTGTCTGTCTGTCTGTCTGTCTGTCTGTCTGTCTGTCTGTCTGTCTGTCTGTCTGTCTGTCTGTCTGTCTGTCTGTCTGTCTGTCTGTCTGTCTGTCTGTCTGTCTGTCTGTCTGTCTGTCTGTCTGTCTGTCTGTCTGTCTGTCTGTCTGTCTGTCTGTCTGTCTGTCTGTCTGTCTGTCTGTCTGTCTGTCTGTCTGTCTGTCTGTCTGTCTGTCTGTCTGTCTGTCTGTCTGTCTCATACTAATCGATGTTCCTTTATCTTCGTAAGATACATGAAGTCAACCAATGAGTGACAGCCACAAGATGTCCTTTAACACTCGATGTACATATTTAACTCTGTTTAGACACCTTTAAATCGCTTTTTCCTAATTTATATGATACCTATTTTCGCCGATTGCATATTCATTCTTTCATTAGTTAATAATTCGATCAATCGGGCGTGGCAGCCAAAATCTGTCTTTAATAAACAAATAATCTATGGCAGTCGTAATAATATAATTAAGTTTCCTCTTCTTTTAACAGCTTTCGATATCTGTGCATTTATCCACAGGCTTAATTTAGCGCCTTTATTACCTTAAGGAGCGCTATCTGCGCGAGCACAAGTGGTGTTAAAGCCCATAAGGCATAGCAAGTTCATTTATGAGAAAACTAAGCTTAGACTATTATCAGAGTCATCAATGCCGTGCAGAGCCAAACCAATGGATTCTCTCGTCTAAAGAATTATCCAGTATTTAACGACATCTTGTTGCGGCCAGGGCTGTTGACGTCGACTTTACCAGCATAATTAATAAATTAATGTAAAACAATTATTTTTTAAATAGTGCAGTTCTGCATAATCGTATGTTGTATGCCTTGAGGCGCCGAAAATAAACATCAACATCGTTAGTTTTATCATCATCATCATCATCATCATCATCATCATCATCATCATCATCATCATCATCATCATCATCAGTGCAAAGTATCTACATCACGTGATCTTCATCGTTGTCGTCATCATCTTCAGCATCTTAAACAGCGCTTTGATGACGACGACTACAGTTCACCCACCTACAAATCGAAGTCGTCAAGTAGACAAGTATGACTACTTGGATGATATTGCGCCAACTGAAAATGTTCGAGACTTTAACCTCTGCTTCGTTGACTGGTTCAACGCGCTCGGTTTCGTTAATTTTAACGACATCTTGTAGTTGGATAAACGTTACCTTGCACCAAGGTCGTTTAACTGGAAGCAGTAGATAGCAGTAGTAGTTCCACAGTTTAACGACAGCTTATGCCATGAAAGGCCGTTGCCGTCGCCCTCCTCCTTTATCCAGGCTTGGGACTGGCACGGCCTCAAACAAGGTAGTTGCGGAGTTACAGTCGATAGCCAGCCGAACTTAGGTTTATATAGTGTGTAAAAAACGCAATTTAAAGGTGTCTAAAGAGACACAAATATTATTAATAAATTCGATTGTTTAACGACATCTTGCGGTTGCCAGTGCAGTTCCAGAATGTTCTCGGTTGCTGGTCAACGGCTTTGGAATTCGTTGCCGTGTTCTATTCGTTCGTTCAGTTCTGTGACGTCATTCAGGTCTAAGCTAAAGACGAATCTCTTTCAACTCGTTTATCCACCGTAGCCTCGCTTTCGGTTTCTCTGTCGGAATTCGACCCGAATTCTCCAACGGTATGTGATTTTTGACTGCGATTTTGATTTGAAGCGACCATCGACTGATGCCTTGAGCATTATGATAACGACGCTATATAATTAAGTCATTAGATTAGATTGGATTAGACCAGCCTAGGCTAGACTAGACTAGACTAGATTAGACTAGACTAGACTAGACTAGACTAGATTATATTATATTTGATTAGATTAGATATGTTGTGTGTGAGTAGTTGTTGTTTAACGACGCTGAATCATAACAAAGACGATTAGCAGCTCCCTTCTCGTTAAACACAGGAACTACTACTAATAACTCTGCCACTAACTCCCCCAGTGCCCTGTTTCGAGTAGTAGTACCAGTTCCAAGCGTGGTTGAAGGAGGAGGGCGACGGCAACGACCTTTGATGCCAGAAGATGTCGTTAAACACTGGAGACTACCAGGGTCAGGCCAACTCCATCACTGGCGCGTTCTGGTGTTGCCAGTCCGAAGCCTGGATAAAGGAGTAGGGCGATGTTAGTCATCTTCGTTATGACAGCGAATTAAACAGAAACTACACTCATATACACGCCTATCTACAAAGGTTACAGAAACTACAACTACTTTTATATTAGACACTACTGCTAATCATAATAGGCTGCGCGCAGACAGATTGAAAAAGCTTTTTCCAACTTTTTCTAGTCTTTTTCGTTCACTCGCTACTAATTTAAATATGTAACATTTTAGACATCGCCGATATCATATCATTGGTAGACGTTAAATGTCGTTAAACAATCGATTCTAATTGTGCTATTACGTTACGCTAAGACACCTTTAAATCATTTCTTCCTATCTTATATCTTCGTCGTTTTCGTTCAATATTGATGTTTTATAGAACTTTGAGATGTCGACGTAATAGTCCTTGGTTGCCTAACAATTGATGTAAGTACTATCAAAATAGTTTCCTGATAATAATAAACTGAGTTAGACACCTTTAAATCTTGATTTCCTGTTTTATATATTAGTCGATTTCGTTATCGCAACCTAATAAACGGAAACTACACCCATATACACGCCTATCTACAAAGATTACAGAAACAACAACTACTTTAATGCACTACATTTGTTGCAGGGCGCAATCATAAGGTAAAGTAAAGTCAACGTCAACGGCCTTAGCCGCCACAAGATGTCGTTTGACATTAGACGCTACTGTTAATCATAATAGGCTGCGCGTGGACAGCTTTAAACGGGTTTCCCAACGTTTTCTATTCGTTTTTGTTCTCTCTATAGTAATTTAAATTTGTGATCAATAGATTATCGTCGAAATCTATGTCCTTGGTAATCGTCAGATATGGAAGAACACTCAATGCTAACAGCACCATTACGCCTCTTTAAACACCTTTAAATCGATTTTTCAGATGTTATATATTCATCGTTTTCGTTCGATCGCTTAATTACTTCCTACATACAATAGCAGAAACCATCTGAAGTCAGGTCGACGCAAGCGACCTTGAAACCCTCGCAATCGACGTTCTTATTAAAATTAATTACTAAACAATTACTGTTAATAATTGGCTTCGCTTAGGGACCTTGAAATCGCGCATTCCGGTGTTATATGTTCGTCGTTTTCGTTCAATCGCCAGCCTATAGCTAACACCTACGCTAATCATCTTCGTTATGAGAGTTCGTAATATCACTCATTATTTTATGTATTTCGCTCATTACTTGCTCAAGGTCAATAAATACGCATCGGAGCGGAAGGTAAGCGTGCGTAAACAAGCTCTTCTGGGTCGATAAATCAAGTACGTACAGCAAGAACGAAACCGCAATCGTTGTATTACAGATTCAGCGTACCACCGAATACACCATCATGCTAACCTAACGAACATTTTCCCGTATTAAGTGTAACTGCTCCTGTTTAACAGATATATCCTCTTCTTCCCTTCATATTTCCTACAGCGTCAATTCCAAACACCATCGTAAAATCGAGGTTTCAACAGCGTCCAACAAAAGCTAAATCGCGGGAAACAGCTTATCCACAGGCGCTCAGTCAAGGCAAAAACGATAGGCAAGAACCGGTCAAGATTAAAAAGTCAGGCAGGCAGGCATTCAGGCGGCTACGGTGGGTGGTTTTTGGAATTGAATCTGCAGGATAGATAAGGAGAAGAAGAAGAACAGGAATCAGAATAAAATCCGCGACAGCCGAGTTACTGTTGGGTCATTTTCTGTGTCAGGTCAAAATCGAAAAAGGTCAGGGCAAGAGAATGAGCGACAAACGTATCAAGACAACCTGTTTAATTACTTAGATGATCTTTAATATGCATTAAAATCACTAGAAAGATTTCGATTGGGACAGATTATATTTCTATGTAGGACGAACAGAACATTGCTCTCGACGAAGTTCAGTTGAAACAAGAAATACGATTCGTTACGAGCTAGAAGTGACTCCGCTTTCGATTTCCTTCATGATTCGCAGACAAAGCTCTTCCTGCCACCTGGCGGTCACAACCTGAATTCCAACCGGAAGTCCTTCGGCTCCAGTCATTCCCTGCGAATACAAGAAGAATTTACAGAACACAGTATAAAATTTGGTTGTCCAGTGTGAGGCGATGCGTGTGTATATAAGTATGTATGTATATATGAATGAATGAATGAATGTATGTATGTATGTGTATGTATGTATGTATGCATGCATGCACGTATGTATGTATGTATGTATGTATATGTATGTATGTGTGTATGTATGTATGCCAGATATCGTCATTTACCCTCTTGATGGCGATATAAGCCTCGTTTCGTTCCGGATAGATCGCCATCTGAGTGACGTCATTCTTCGTAACCTTGGTAACTGGAACAACCCCGGCTGGAACATCTAGGACGTTGTAGATCTGGAGGTCAGAACCCTCGCCTAAGGCCACAGACAGCGAGAAAGAACAAAGAATAAGATGCATCTACTGGCTGAAGTTGAAGTCGACAAAATCAGAAAAACAATGACAACAAGACAACCGATTGATACCTTGTGCGTTGTGATATGGATATTATTTCTGCATTTATTAAGCGCCATTACCTAGTGACTAAGCATCAGTCGATGGCACTGAGCAGCTGTGAGTGAAGGTCTCGCTTAAGGTCCCTGCACAGTAACCGTTCCAGGTGATGAGACTCGAACCCGTACTCTCCGGGTTACAAGCCGAGCGCTCTAACCAATCGGATACTGTGCTTCGCCACGTAGCCCTATAATAGCGCTAGGAAATTGTGATACTGGCGCTCTATCCATTCGGCTAACGTGACCTATATAAAAGCCCAGCGCTCTAACCAATCGATTGCCGTGTCCCACAAATAATTCAACGACGCTATGAAAGAGTTCAGAATAGATTACCAGAGAATATAGACTAAACTGGATTGAACTGGACGTTACCAGAGAATATAGACTAAACTGGATTGAACTGGACGTTACCAGAGAATATAGACTAAACTGGATTGAACTGGACGTTACCAGAGAATATAGACTAAACTGGATTGAACTGGACGGGACTGGGTTGATCAGGTCAGGTCTAGACTTATCTAGACTAGATTACACTTGACTTGATTAAATGGTAGAAGCCAAGAACCGCGTGTGGCATCAAAGGAAGTACGAACCGTCCAAGGTTTGAGCATTTGAACAAGTGAATTAGAAACTACGAACGTCCCTGGGATATTGAACAAACAGAAGCGGACGATAGATGTCCCTTCAGTTTGTTTGAACATTCATTTACCAACCAGTCCAATATCATCAGTCTCTTCCCTTCCTCTTGTCCTCTGGCTCCCATTTTTCCAATGATGAGAGCTCTTAGGAGAAATTCCCGCAAGCATATTGAGAAATTTACTTCAGCTGTCTGCTTATAAAGTCTGCTTATAAAGTCTATCGTATCATAGCCGCAAGTACTGTACTTGTTGTGGCAGTAGTTGCCATTGCTCAACGACATCTAATGGCTGCCAGGGCCGTTGACGTTGACCTTACCTAAACCTTTATCTCTTTTTCTTTAATTTATTATTGTTATGGTCAAAATGACTTAGCAAATGAAACGTAATTGATTGTCATTTGACGACAGCATTGAAAAATAGCTTTGAACTTCTACTAAGGGCAGTTGATAGGATCGCAGTAAATGCCACTGTCTTTAAGCATTGGACCGGAGTATATATGACCAGAGCATACACCAGAGCTCAAATGAAGGTGTTATAGAGCACTAAAAATCTGGGTGGAGGTAGGCGTTGCTTACCCCGATGGGGGATGATCTCTTCAACGGGCATCGCTGGGCAGCTGAAGGCGGGGCAGATCAAGGCGTCCAATCTGGCCTCGTCCCAAGCAGCTTCGAAAGACCTGCGAAGATCCTGATAACATGAAACGAACAAGCAGTTGTTCGAATATATAAACGGAATGAACGGTTGTTATTTTGCAGAAAAATAAAATAAACTATCAAAATTGACTATTAATAGGAAAACAGAAAAAATTACTATAACTGCTAAACCAAATCTTAGCCCTATATCTAACTCAAATTTCAACCCTCTTAATATGTTATTAGTCTAACTATAATATATATTCTAAAGCTAACATCTACTTCAACCCTAATCCTAAATCTAATGCTAACCACACGAACTTGCGGCAACGAAGTCTATTTCGTTGATTTGTAACCCAACGTTTGCGGTTTCGACCTTACTCAGCGGACTCCGCGTAATGATCCTGGACAAGCTGTACTCGCGCACTTGTCTTTGTAAAAAACAGTAGAACTGGCCACAGAAGTAAGCTGGGAAGTAAACGGTAAGCCCTGAGATGCACTGGCCCGAATCCTTGACCTTGGGATCCGTCCACTGCCGGCTGAGGGGCCGAAGAGCAGGAAAGAAGTCCCTTCCCTAAGTTCCACTGGGGAAAATGGGAAGTTCACTTACCTACAGTAATGTAACAATACCTGAACTCCTTCGATGGCCTTCCACCATTCAGAGATTCCACCTCTAGCAACATTAGACAAAAGAATTCTCATTAATCATTTAATACATAATAATTTATTGCAATTCAAATTATATGTCGTTAACAACGATGTAGGTTGTCATGTAAGCATCCATACATTTAATATAGCGCCTCTTTCGTACCTCACATAAGTTATTTCAACGGTTGAATGACGTGACGATGATGATGATGATGATGACAACGACGACGATTGACTAAGAACTTCTATAGCGCCGTCATCTTGATACTTCACCTCATTCCGCAAGCGTAGTGAAGGTATTCAGACAATTCTTTATCCTGAACAACCAGCAACAAAAGTTGTTTTAAGAACGAAGGAAGGAAGGAAGGAAACAAGGAAGAAATGAAGGAAGAAAGGAAGGAAGCAAGGAAGGAAGGAAGCAAGGAAACAAGGAAGGAAGCAAGCAAGCAAGCAAGGAAGGAATGAAGGAAGGAAGGAAAGAAGAAAGGAAGGAAGGAAAGAAAGAAGGAAGAAATGAAGAAAAGAAGGAAGCAAGGAAGGAGGGAAGCAAGGAAGCAAGGAAGCAAGGAAGGAAGCAAGGAAGGAAGGAAGCAAGGAAGGAAGGAAGCAAGGAAGGAAGCAAAGAAGCAAGGACCAAAGAAACGATGACAGGATGGAAAAATTTAAAAGGATAGAAGGAAGGAAAGATGGCGAAAAGAAAAAAGGAAAGAAGGACGGACGGGCGGATGAAGGGATGAATGAATTAATAAATGAATGAATGACTTCATCAATACTTTAATAAGTGGATGGATGGATATATGGATGGATGGATGAACGGATGAATGGACGGATGGATGGATGAATGGATGAATGGATGGATGGATGGATGAATGGACGGATGGATAATGGATGGATGGATGGATGGATGAATGGATGGATTGATTGATTGATTGATTGATATGGAAATGACACAGATAGTTATATTTACCTGGAATTTCAGTATCCAACTGAAGAGCCGCCTGACTATCAGCGGCATCTTTAGAATTCTCTCAAAGTCGGCGATGTTCTCATAAGCTCGATCGCCTTCACTAATGAACATATAACAATTCATTTTAGACATTTAATTAAATTAATTAGTTTATTCTCCTCTTTACTATATTTAATAGACGCGACATAGATGGATAAGACTGCTGAAGATTACTTTGGATTAAATTAGATTATATTAGATTAGATTATATTAGATTAGATTATATTAGATTAGATTAGATTAGATCTACTTACAGTACTTTGAGGACTGTTTGGCCCTTGTCAGCAAAGAACAGCTTTCCTTTCGTGTTAAATGCGTCTGCTGACTCAGCAATTTCCTTCGGAATTTTCCATTCGATCAGCTGCGTCACAAAAACAAATCAGAATTTATTACTTTACAATATTTCGCTGAGATGAATGTATGATCATAAATACATGATCACAAGGTCATAAACCCGTCTTCATATTCCATCAACCGATAGGTGGCTACCGTCGATCTGCTTTGTGGCAGAAGAAATTTATATAGCGCCACTGTACTATAAACTAATTCTTCTTCTTCTTCTTCTTCTTCTTCTTCTTCTTCTTCTTATTATTATTATTATTATTATTATTATTATTATTATTATTATTATTATTATTGTTGTTGTTGTTGTTGTTATTATTATTATTATTATTATTATTATTATTATTATTATTATTATTGTTATTATTATTATTATTATTATTATTATTATTATTATTATTATTATTATTATTATTATTGTTGTTGTTGTTGTTGTTGTTGTTGTTGTTATTAAACGACGACGACGAGGACGATGATGATGATAATAATAATACCGTATGTTTTCTGTTGGCCAAAATGTCCTTTGCCAGAAGAACTGCTCTCTTGCAAGACGACACTGGTTCAAAGAGACCATTCTCCAGGTAATATCCAATTCTCAGAGGTCGTGTGTCTGTGTAAACCTGTAGAATTCAACCACGTCCAATAGTCAACTATTACTGCATTCTGAGCTATAAACCTATTCCACGAATTAAACATATGTCTTGTCTTCTCTTGTCTTCAACCGTCCTCGAGCCGAGGATTGGCTGCACCACGTACACTTTTTTCCATCTGCTTCTGTCCCTTGTATCCTGTAACAACTGGTCGAAAGATAGTTCAGTCCACGACTTGATGATATCGATCGATGCCAACTTGGATCTTCCCCGAGCTCGGATTCCAGGAATTGTGAATTGTATGCTCTCTTTCTTTAAGCAGTCTCCACTCATTCGTAGCACATGCCCGAAGTATGAAAGATTCCTATCTTTGATTAATCGGAGCAGATTCCACTCTACTCTTTAGCATAGGATAACATAACTGAAGACTTATACAGCACAACTTCAAGAAAAGCCTCATCAGTAGCGTTCCCGATCAGTCAGAAAAGACCCGCGGTCAAGAAACAGATTTCAAGCGCTTGCGGAACAAAGATTGTGACAGGCTGATTAGCTCATTTCTAGTCTTATGGGGAAGGCTGTTTCAGCAATCGTAATCATAATCGTAATCTCGAGATCTCTACAGCGCCAAACGTAAGCTAAGTCGAGGGCGCTGAGTCAAAACAAACTCGATAGGCCAAATGGTTCGGTTCCAGGTCAAGATCCAGGAATCGGACAGTCAGACAGAGGGACGGCTACGGTGGATGGTGTCTGAAATTGAAGCGAAAAGAGAGACAAGGGGAAGAGGAAAAAAGAGAGGTAAGGGGAAGAAGAAGAGGATTCAGGAACAACGAAAGCAAAGCTTCTATGCTGAGTAGTACAGGACTGAACCCGAGGGACAGCAAAGACTCCATGTGCAGCCTTTCGTCTCTAGGACCTGCTCACGTCACTAAGAATATGAACGATATCGTGATATCTATGGTTGCAACACGCGACCATAGAAATCATACATGAACAGAATGACCATCTGTGGCCCAGCGTTCAGGCCATTTCCGGTTTCGCTTTAGTGAACGTATGTATATTTTTATGTATGTCTGTAAGCTTGTATCTATATATGCGTGCAAGTATTACGTAAGTATACTTAAGTGTATGCCAATACTTGTGTAAGTATGTACTCTATGTATCTACGCATGTATCTGGCTATTTGTATAGCGCATCAATAGAACCCGACAAAGGTCTGGGACACGACAATCTATCAGACCTTGAATGAACTTGTAAACATAAAAAACGCAAGTCTTGTCTTTTAGGTTTTTGTGAAAGTTGTATACTGGCGACCTCTATGCCATCGAGATATCCAATGTGTGTATGCGCATAAGAAGTTTGGTCTTGACTTACTTGTTCATTGAACGGAAGAGGTGGTACTGACCGGTCCAGTTCAAACATAAGAGGTACAAGTACCGCTTTCATCGCCAGTACCACACTGTCGACGTCGCGCGCCATTGGCCCCACTACGATTGGTACTGCAAAAAGATATACCGTTTCTAATATACCATACCATAGTATGTTATATCATTTCTATTACACCATATCATAGTATGTTATATCATTTCTAATATACCACATCATAGTCACGAATATTAATTAATTAATTAATTAACTAGATAAATTCTGTGTATCGGTTGATTGCGTGTGACAGCCAGAATATTTTCAGAGGGGCGCCACATTGCGGCAGTCCGAAATGCACGCCATATAATCAACGGGACACATCGGCATTATCATCATCAGCATCCTCTTCCTCCTCCTCCTCCTCCTCCTCCTCATCATCATCATCACCGCCACCGCCACCACCACAACCTCCACCCCCCACCACTACCACCACCTCCACAACCACAACCACCACCACCATCATCATCGTCATCGTTAAAATTTGAAGGCGACATTCAAAGTTGTTGCAATATTAATTTCAACTTTGCAGGAGTAACGTTCAATTCAGTTTAATATTTGTCACATTAAATAATACTACGATTTAAATTACATCAACAGCGAAGCGTCTCCAATCAGGCCTGAATGACTCGGTCATCCTCCGTCTCTGTTTCTGTTGTAACCTCTGATGGAATTCTTGGTAGTGGGTCTTTTCCCAACTGACCTGCCGTTCGGTCCCAGAGGATCTTGTCCACTTCCTTCTGAACTTCCTCTTACAGATCTTCGTCACCTGCTACTTCTCCAAGCGCCTCCTCTACCATCTCTTCATTCACACCGGCCTTCACCGGCCTTCGTCATCTCCTTAGAGTAGTATTAGTTCCTCAGTTTAACGACACTTTATGGCATCAAAGGCCGTTGCCGTCGCCCTCCTCCTTTATCCAGGCTTGGGACTGGCACTATCTCCAAACAAGGCAGTGGCGGAGTTAACTCTCCTTAGAGAGTTCACGCATTGACTCATCAACGTCGGACACTTTGATCAGCTCCTGCGTGCTCTTCATCACCTCTGCACTCCGCTGCATCGACCCAGACAGACGCATCGTTGCAAGTTGTTGGTTGAAGTTGCGCTCAACCGACATCAGTTTGGCCTTGACTGAGTAGATCCGGCAGACCGTCTTTCGCGCTCGGACGATTTCCCTGGCCAACAGCGGACAGACGTCATTCTCTCCCCTCCGAACGGCTTCCTTCAACATCCGTTTCGCATTCTCTTCCTCCCGCTCGATGGACTGTATTTGTCATTCCAGTTGTCGGCTCTCTTTTCTCGGCACAGTCCGCCAGTTTCTTACCATTGTTAATGCTTTGTCATAACTGAAGCCAATCGGTTCTTTTTCCATCGATGGAAGGTCGCACGGAGACAAATGTTCTCAGTCATATAAAGTCAATGGGAATTTGTCACTTGTTCCTTTTAATTATCATCTAATTTGACGCGATTTCAAGGTGTCTAAGCAGGACTTATTAACGTTAGCAGTTTACTAGTACTCAGTTTCAACGACGTCTACGGACAACTAATGATGACTTCACCTTATATAATCCAGTGCAGGAACCATGCCAATTCAGTCTATATATATACACCTTAGACCTACTGACCCCAAAAAAATTAGCCAACATTCAATTATCGCTATAAAACATCTTGTGTTTAACGACATCTTGTGGCAATTAGGGCAGTTGACGTTACTTTTTCTATGAGGAGAGGTCTATAATATTTATATAGCGCTTTCGGCCATCTTAAAGACGTTATAATTGTCTATCATGCAGTAGTTCATGGAATATATCAACTTGATCTTAGAAACAGACCACGAAAGAGAGTAATTTTTATTGTATCATCGAGTGTTTGACGACAACTTCTGACTGCCAGAGGCGTTAGCGTCAACCTTGACTGAGATCCATTTAATAAAATAATCTCATGTTCTAGTTTTCAATGTTTAGCGACATCTTATGACAACAAAGGCCGTTGACGTCACCCTCCTCCTTCATCCAGGCTTGGGACTGGCACTAACCCAAACAAGGCCGTGGTGGAGTTTATCTCATGTTCTAGTAGTAGTTCCTCATTTTAACGACATCTTATGGCATTAAAGGCCGTTGACGTCGCCCTCCTCCTTTATCCGGGCTTGGGACTGGCGCTACCCCCAAATAAGGCAGTGGCGGAGTTAGTAGTTCCACTGTTTAACGACAGCTTATGGCACCAAAGGCCGTTGCCGTCGCCCTCCTCCTTTATCCAGGCTTGGAACTGGCACTACCCCCAAATAAGGCAGTGGCGGATTTAATAACGGTACATGAACTATATACGACGTTGTGAAGTGATTTTAAGGTGTCTAATAGTTGTCTTATAATACCGTAGTCTCATGTGTTTGATATCTTGTGACTGTCGGAATTGTTAACGTCGACCTTTACTAATCTCATCCAAGCCAACCCAGCGCAGCAGTTGACCGAAAAATGAGACTCAATAATATTGGCGAAACGGATTTTAAGGTGTGTAAGCTTAGTCGACTTTTACGAGTTTCGGTGTTTACCGACATTTTGTGGCGCTCACGTCCACCTCACATTTCTCACAATTTTCATGTAATACGAAAGTTTATCATCAACATTTTAACGACATCTTACGACATCAAAGGACGTTGACGTTGACGGAACAAAATTGTAGTTATCACTGTTATTTAGCAACGTAGCTGATTGATATACTGAGCGAGTAAAATGAGTTTTAAAGGTGTCTAAAGGAGCATTGTTTGATCTAGTCCCAGGCGACATCTTGTGGTCGTTAATGGCTCTTGACGCTGTCCGCATCCTCCTCGAGGATTAGAAGGACTGAACAAGGTTGATAGTTATTGGTCAGCGACGCTGTTTCATAACAAAAATGATTAACCCTCCACATTTATCCAGGATTGGGACTGGCACTACCCGACTAAATGCACTGGCCGAGTTACCTAGGTCCTATTCTGCAGTAGTTTCCAGTATTCATCGACGTCTTTTGGCTGCTAGGGCGGTTGACGTTACTTTGCATGCGAGGCTAAGTCTACAATATTTCATCCTTCATCCATCCAAAAGGTGCTATAATTATCTTTCATGAAGTTTTGCATTGCAATATATTGACTTGGTCTTAGAAACTGACCAGCAATTAATTGTAATTATAAGATTATCACCTGGCAAAACGTAGTGTCTGATCGAACTGAGCTATATATAGTACTCTGAAAAAAGGTTTTAAGGTGTCTAAACCCAGCCTTATAGTTTTACTAGTATCGAGTGTTCATCGAGATATTGCGCCGGCGTAGCAACTGGCATTCACTTCACCTTTTTGCGAATTTTAGTGTAATGCCGTCGTTTAAACGGAGTTGATGAGTGTCGGTGGAATACTTTTAAAGGGCGTTTGTAAGAACATTGTTTCACATTTGTGCTTAGCGACATCTTGTGGCCGTAAATGGCTGGTGACGTAATCCTCATCCTCGTTGAGGATTAGAAAGACTGAACGAGGTTAGATATTTCTGTTTAACGATGCTGTGTCATAACGAAGATAATGATCGACGCCTTCCTCATTTATACAGGCTTCTGACTGGCACCTTCCGACTAAAAGCAGTGGCGCAATTACTCGGTTTCAACGTGAGGTAGTTTCATTAGTTTAAAGACATCTTATAACTTCCAGGGGCGTTGACGACGACCGAACCTCGCGTCGCCAAGAGATGCATTATAGACTCAACGAGTAGTTCCAGCGTTTAATGACATCTTATGGCATCGAAGGCCGTTGCCGATTCCCTCCTCCTTTACCCAGGCTTGGTCGGTAGGAATGCTTTTAAGTTTTCACTGTCTAAAATGACTTTTAAGCCTAGTAGTTCCAGTGTTTAAAGACATCTTATGGCATCAATTGCCATTGAAGCCCCCCTCCTCCTTTATCCAGACTTGGGACTGGCACTACCCGACTAAAGCAGTGGCGTGGTTCTTCAGTTTAACAACAGCTTATGGGATCAAAGGTCGTTGCCGTCGCCCTCCTCCTTTATCCAGGCATGGGACTGGCACTACCCCCAAACAAGGCAGTGGCGGAGTTGACTGAATTTTAAGAAGCGTCAGGAAAAGCTGATTTGAAGGTGTCTAAACGTAACCCCAATATTACTTGCAGTGTGTCCTGTGGCTGCCGGGACCACTAGAGTCGACATTTAATCTTCAGCTGACTATTTTTTGTACAGGGACAGCTCTAGGCAGGCGTGCCTTTTCTGCTTGCCTTAGACTCTCGAACTCTTTCCTCGGAACGTTCGCTCTCAAAGTTCCTGTTGCCTCAAGATGTCAAAACTTAACCCTTCCTGTCCTCAGTTTCCCGTGGGTAATTTCCAAGACTTCTTGGCGTTTTAACCGGACTCACCATGAAGATTGGAATGCAAAACGTCTGTCTACCTTGTGGCGACTAAGGCGGTTGGAATAACAAGCGCTGCCTAAAATTGATTATCGCTCCTAACGATTCAATAAAGTTTATGATTATTATAGCGGCGGTAGAAACGTTTTAAAGGTATGTGATAAGACCATTTCATAATCCAAATTTTACCGATATCTTTTGGCTGCCAACGATAATTGACATCGCCCTAACCTGACCACCACAATTTACATGTTAATCTTATCTAGTGACTCAGCTCTAGATTATATTATAGCGTCGGCAGACACGTTTAAAAGGTGTGTAAAATGACCATAGCAATATCAAACATTCAGCGACATGCGTGATTGCCATAACTGGTGGCGTCACCTTACCTTACCTCCGTATTTTTAATACAACAAAATTTCGGATTGTATAGCGCCAGCGATTAATCTGGTCTTACTCTGGCTTCTGTGTGTCGCAGACCAGATATTTGGTAAACCCAGCATGGACAAGACCACAAAACTACGATCCACGATGTCAAATGCAAACTGAACTCAATGGGAGCTAATGGTCTGTGTCAGAATTTTCTCTCTGTTCAAGAAGGCAGGTCTTGATCCAGATGATCCTTCTAACTATAGACAACTCTCAAACTTATATACACTGTAAAAAATGTTCGAACGTCTCATTGGTCTCTTGACTCACGTCAGTAGCTCCTCTAATTTTGTAATCAGTCAGCTTACAATGGGCATCACTAGGCTGAAACAGCCTTAGGGAACATTCTGGATGATGTCTACATCGCTTCCCCATCGGTTGATGCCTTGTTCAATTGACATAAAAGCTATAGAAAAGTTGGTAATTACAATTTACAAATCACAAAAAAAACATGAACGATGGTAGTTTCTGTGGAGTGGTATGACCGTTAAGAAGCAAGAAGGAAATAGTTGTTAATGCACAAACTCTACATTAGTTTTGACAAAACTGTTATCCTTGAAATCAGTCTACAGCTTGACATGAGTCATCACCATCAGCAGCAGCATCGCCAACATAATCAGAAGAAGCAGAAGCAGCAGCAACGCTATAGTATTCAATATCCTCCTACTCCTGCAACTCCCCCTCCTTCTCTTCTTCTTCTTCCTCCTCCTCCTTCTCATTATCATCATCATCACGTCAGCACATCATCATGAATGTCACCTTTGGAAGATAAACTCTTGGATTAAATTCAAATTAATTAGATTCTTATCTGCCCTTGATGTCGAGAGTAAGAAAAAACTCAGCCAAAAATTCACCCAGGTTAGGTGCCCTCAGTTTAACGACATCTTATGGCATAAAAGGCCGTTGACGTCGCCTTCTTCCTTTATCCAGGTTTGAGAATAGAATTAACCGCCTAAAGTCAGTGGCGGAATTTAAAATTCACTCAGCAGTAGTTCCGCTGTTTAACGACAGGTTATGGCATCAAAGGCCGCTGCCGTCGCCCTCCTCCTTTACCCAGGATTGGGACTGGCACTACCACCAAACAAGGCAGTGGCGGAGTTATAAATACGGACTAGTATTTCCAGTGTTTGACAGATGGATCCAACAGTTTAACGACATCTTGCGGCCTCAAAGGCTCATGATGGCAATAGAAAAAAATTGTACATTTCTTACTGCAAACATGTTAGGGCCGTTGACGTTTACATCCATTATTATTTTTATTTATTTATTCATTCATTCATTCATTCATTCATTTTGTTGTTGTTGTTATTCTTGTTGTTCTTGTTATTCTTATTATTCTTTTTCTTATACTTATTATTATTTTTATTATTTTTATTATTATTAGTAGTAGTAGCAGTATCATTATTATCATTATCATTATCATCATTATTATTTTCTTGTGGATTTTAGTAACGTTCACGTCTATCATATATCGCGTTTGTCCATGCAAGACTGCCAGAAAAACCAAAACGTCGATTATATAGTGATGGATTAAACAATTTAAAGATGTCTCAACGGAAATCGGAAAATCATTAGTAACTTCGAGGTTTAAATGACATCCTGAGGCTTTTATATAGCGATGGATAAAACAATTTAAAGGTGTTTCAGCGGAAAACCGAATATCGTTAGTAACTTCGAGGTTTAAATGACATCCTGAGGCTGTTATTCAACTGACGTCGACCTTGCGTACCTACATTTTAGGTATTATAAATAATATTCACAATTTTTTGCGTTCAATGTAATCATGTAGAAACGGGTTGAATAGCTGTTTCCAGTGTTCAGCGCCATCTTTCGGTTGCCAAGGCCGCTGACAGCATAAACTAAGCGAGTTCAGTAAACTATCATCATTTAGATCTTCTTTATTGAAGGATCACAAGAGATACTTTAAACAACAACCAGAAGGTAAAAAGGTTCGGTTCCAGGTCAAGAAGAACTATCGTAGAATCAATAAGTGTCCACCGAGCTAACTCTAAGCGAGTATTCAGTGAATGAATAGTTCCAATGTTTAACGACATCTTATGGCATCAAAGGCCGTTGACTTCGCCCTCCTCCTTTTTCCAGGCTTGGGACTGGCACTACCCCAAACAAGGCAGTAAATGAATGAAGTAATCAGATTGTGAATGAATTGTTGTTGTTGTCCATGGGTTAAACGACATCTTATGGCAACTAAGGCCGTTGACGTCTTCGACATGAAAATGTTGTTGACGTTGTCCATAAGTTCATTTCTTTCTTCTTATCGTTTCCTTTAAGATTTTTGTTTCCGTAGGTAATGTATGTATTTTTTTAACTGATTACAGCACGACATGGATGAGAGATCAGATACATTGTGAATGAATGATGAAATCGGATAATTTATAAAGTCGGAATCTACAATTTAAAGGTGTCCAAGGAGAGCCGCATATCAGTAGCAGCATCGAGTGCTTAGGCATATTGAGGCCACGCGTTCCGTTGACGTCGACCCTCATATAACTTACATTGAATCAGGTGAAACTGACACCCCACTGTTGTAGTGTTAGGGTAAAGGCTGCGAAATAATTTCATGGCAGCCTTTTCGGAACCAAACAGCGAAAACGGGTATTTTAACCGGGATCAGAATCACGGTGCCTATTCTTTTATGCCTGGGTTTGATTCAAAATCGTTTATATATAACTGCAAAAACTAAATCCAATTTAAAATTTCGTCCTTGCTAAAATTTGAACTTGGCAGCCAATCAAGTAGTTTCAGTGTTATTAAAAGTTCTTGCTCAAGTCTCGAATCCAACAACATCATACACTCGCAGTATTTCACCTTTTCCGTAATGTCCTCGCTTCGATGGAACGCACATTTACAGCGTAGATTTATTACCCTCTGCTTTCATATTTAAGTGAAGAGTAGTTAATTAATATCGGGGTGATTAAGTTTCGCGTAATTAAATGTAGGTACACCTTCGCTTTTTGTACCATGTGCAATATGCCTAAATCTCGGCAGGCATCTAACTATTACCATCTGCTTATGACACCAGAGGAAAAATTGTAATTTTTCCAATCGATATCAACGGCCTTTATGCCATAAGATATCTTTAAACACGGGAACTACTACACCAGCGAGCTGTAGGAGTTCCAGTGTTTAACGACATCTTATGGCATCAAAGTCGCCCTCCTCCTTCATCCAGGGTTGGAACTGGCACTTTCCGCCTTAAAGGCAGCGGCGGAGTTAGAAGGCAGTTCAATGAGCGAAAATGAGAAAAATATAAAGTTGGTAAAGGGATTTGAGGGTGTCTATCTAAATAGGAGCCTAATATTACTACCAATATGGAATGTTTAACGACATCTTGGAGCCAAAAGTGAATTAACGTTATTGTGCCAAATTTCTATAATTTTGTTTTTTTAGTCTAATTCTGAATCAGAATCAGTTCCGAGGTATTAATGTTTGTTTACCCATAAACCAAAATTTGTCAAACTATGCAACAAATTCCTGAGACTTACGACAGTTGTTGGTTGCATCGATTGTAAACGTTCCTTTAGTGCTACAAATGCAACAACAACAACAGTACAAAATGAAATTGAAACTAAATGAAGTCAGTGTTCCAGAAGAAAAACAGATTCATGTAGCTTGACAAGGCTTCCACTGGCAGTCTCCCGCATCTCCGTAGCTCTGTTTTGACCGAAGAACGAATTATGACGACGACGACGATGATGCCGATAAAGATGATGAATAGGACGACTATAATGATGACAACGACCAAAACGATGATGATGATGAAAGCAACGACGACGATCACGGAGGGGGTCAAATGGTGAACCTGATTCTGTTTCCAGTTGGCTTCAGTCCGACTAGGCCGCAGAAGTGACAAGGGTTGCGGATGCTGCCCCCGATGTCACTCCCCCATCCGAGGGGCGATCCATGGAGAGCGATCAAAGCAGACTCCCCTCCACTCGATCCACCCGGACCCCGAGTCGGATCCACCGGATTCAGCGTCGTTCCAAAGATCGGATTCATCGTTGTGTAGCTGAATAAAAATTTCATAAAAATCTTATATTTTAATTTACCAAATAAAACTATAATTGCTCAGCTTGAAACCACGTGATATTTCTTCCACTTTTATTCCTAATTTTTACAGAATTTGCTTTGTACTAGTTTCCAGTTTTTAACAACATCTTAAAAACAGGACAAGCTCGGAAATGACTTATTATTAAACATGCCATCCTCGCTCAGCTTTATATCGTCTGATTCATCTCCATTCCTATTCTTCACATGATTTGTTTAGTATTAGTTTCCGGTGTTTAGCTTCCAAGACCGTTAACGACTACTTTTCCACATAGAAGTCGGAATATCGTTAGTTCCGCAGTTTAATGACAGCTTATGGCATCAAAGGCCGTTGCCATCGCCCTCCTCCTTTATCCAGGCTTGGGACTGGCACTACCCGACTAAACACTGCGCTTCAGTTATAACCAGCGTATTGTTATTATTTCCAAAGTTTAACGAGATCTTATGGCTACAATGGCCGTTGACGTCTTTAAAAATTCTTATTTAGGTAAAGTTTATTGTTCATAAGTTTCTGTTATTGTTTTTAGTTCGTTTATCTTGCTATTTTCAGTTCGTATTTCGCTGGTTTTCTGATGTTTCTTGTGGCGTCTAGGTATTCTGTGAAGACCAGAGGCAGATGATCGAATCCTTCTGTCTTGCTGATGGTCTCTGGCGTTGACTTCTTTATTTTACAGTTTATATATATATATATATATATATATATATATATATATATATATATATATATATATATATATATATATATATATATATATATATATATATATATATATATATATATATATATATATATATATATATATATATATATATATATATATTCAAATAGATATTTTCGAATTGGCCAGGTGGCTCCACTCAACATTTAGATTTTTCCAAGGCCATATTGGTGGCCACATTTAATCTTTTGATGGCCTCAACGGCTCTTTTGATGGCCATATATCAGCTCTTTTCTGTTTCACTTAAGACCTTCAAAAAACGAGCGTATAATCGAAACACCAGAATAAATAACATCGGAATAATCGATATAAAGGTGTCTAAAATGACCTAATATCAACGACATCTTGTGGATCTCAGAGCAGTTAACATCGGCCTTGATTATAGGACAATAACCCCCGAGACAGTAACCCACTATATTGATATATTAATTATATAAATATACAAATAATGTATATTAGACATGGTGTTTATATATTTTTTTATTAGACATATGCGCCTCTTTTTGCACTCAAACGACACTACACCATTTGCTTTACGTATACACAACCTTCAAAACTAAGTTTATCTTTTCCTTTATCAGATTTTATAAATTCCATCATGGATAGAAATAGATCAAATTTTAAAACTTTATATTTTCCATAAACCATTTCTATTATATAGTAGTTGACCTCTTTCATGTTGTATGGTAATTCTTTCATGTCTGCTCTGTGCCCAATTGTCTAATAATTGTCCAATAATTAGTTCTTGGATGTTTAGTCGTTCTTTCATGTCTACTCTTTACTGTATGTACTGTATCAGTATAGGGGGTTATTGTCCGGGGGGTTTTGCATGGGGGGTTATTGTCCAAGGGGTTATTGTCCGGGGGGTCATTGTCCTGTTACCATCGGCCTTACCTTACCTTTCTCAATTTGTTTACCTTCGTCTCAAAGTAGTAGCATTGAAAGCTGCGACGAATTGAGGTAAGCAGATGAAAAGCGGCAAAGCTCGAAACTGAAATTGAGAGTAAGTAAGTAGGATCTTCAAGAGGACGGCATACCTGATAGCCATGTGTGGAAGATTCGTCTTGACAAACGGAACAGCTCCTTGTCTCTTCAACACCTGACAATATATTGCAATAGTAAAATCATTAACTGAGGCACTACTACTACTACTACCACTACTACTACCACTACTACTACTTCTACTACCACTACTACTAATACTGCTGCTGCTGCTGCTACTACTACTACTACTTCTATTAATTCTACAGCAGCAATTGCATTAGTAATAGTAATAGTATTAGTAATAATTATAGTATTTGTAGGGGTGTGCGACAGTCTAGTGGTAAGCGTGCTAGACTGTCAATGAAAGAATCCGGGGTTCAAAATCCTCGCCAGGACAAAAAGTTGTTTCAAGGTTTCTGCCCCAGCCCCTGTTAGGTAATTGAGCTATATGTAGCACTCAGTGGGGAGATTAGGCAGTGAAGGAGAGGATTGGCCAACAGCCATCATATGCCGAGGGCAAGAAAACTGAAGTCGCTGACACTTCATACCCAGGGATGTCTCGGTGCCTGCTGAAGCCACTGCTGTTCGTCTTCTTCATACTTCTGTAGACCTTTATGGGGTGAGTGATAATCTTACGCCCCTCTCAACACACACACACACACACACACATAGTATGAAGACGCTGACCGTGCAATAGTGATTGTCGGTGGGAAGATCAGACAACGAGGCAGAAGAGTGGCAACCCACCATTACTTGCCAAAGCTAAGCAAATAAAGGCAATGACACTTCATTCCCATGGCTGCCTTACGGAGATGACTTAGGTGACGAAAGCAAAGCTCCAATTACCTTGACAAGGACAGAGTCATCCGCATAGGGTTTGTCGATCCGAGAGATAAGAGCCAGGCTGCCATCGTATCCCTACGGCAATGAAAGACACCACACTGTTAATCGTAATCGGAATGTAACTGATTGGGTTCTTATGTTATTTTACAAAGTAATGTAAAGTTGGCGGTTAGTTACAATTAACAGATTCCAAACGTTGAAGCCCAGATATAGCGTTGAGGCTCCACCTAGCGAATGAAAGAAGAAATAGATTTTAAGCAACCACTAGGTGGCGTTATTTTATGCCTTGGTCAAGCGAACTCGAGTTAACCTTTATAAAACAGAAACTTCACGTATAATATTCTCTAGTAGGAATTCAGATATTTACGCCGACGTTAATGGATCTGGCGGTAACAAGATGTCCTTAAACACTTCATACTGCTATTTGACTACGTTTAGACACCTTTAAATCGCCTTTAATCGATTCTATATAAACTTCATCTTCAGCTGTTTTTCACATATAGACAAAGCTCAACGCTAAATAAAGTCTTCAGTGGCCAGGAACTATTCTTCCAACTGAATAGTGAATTTTAATACGAACGGATTATCAGTCATTGCAGAGAGCGAGGAAAGCCAACATGTGCCAGGTTAAAGGTTAAATATTAATGTTTTTCAATTCCAACCGTATGTTCTCGACCCGGCTTATTTTACATGAATAGTTCATTTGCTTCGAGTTTCCAGAATAAAACGGAAACAAGACATATCACGCCACTCCGTGTAGACTACATACAATCAAATAATTACAGGGTTCTGAAAAATTGATTCACTCTTTACGTATGTATTTAGCTATTGCTGGATTGACTGATTTATTAATTACTTTTGTTTACATATTTACTTACATTTTCATTTGTTTACTCAATTTATTTACATGCGTATGTTTGTTCATTCATTTGTATTTTCCCTTAGGACTTCAAAAATTCTCCGTTTCGGAAATTAATGATTGATTAATAATTTGAGTAATTAACAACATGTTTAATAACTTGAGTCATTCATTGGTTATGAAGCGATATGGTCTTTTAGAAACAAGTTAAATTAAAATGATGGCAGTTGGAAATTGCGGGTTAGTGACTTGCCCAGGTTGCCTACACAGTAACCGTCCAGATGAAGGTTCGAATCCGGATATTAAGACGAACACTAATCAATCGACCAGCGCTTAGTCAAGACTGGATTACCTTGATGCCGAAATACTCCTTGATGCTGACCGGTACTCCGTGCAGTAAACCATCGGACTTACTCAGCTGGTCACGCTCCATTGCCCACTCCTAAGACACCACCGGCATAATTCATCATCATCATTACCATCACCACCAACACCGTCGTCATCATTATCATTTTCATAGTCGTTTAGTTAGCATCATCATCGTCGTTGTTATCATCCTCATCAAACTCATTATCATCGTCGACGTCGACATCGTCCTCATTGTCGTTGTCATTATTGCCACCGTCATAGTCACATAGTTATCATCAACATCATCCTCATAGTTGTTTCGTCGTCGTCAACTGAATCACCATCAATATCATAATCATCGTCATCAGTCTCCTTCACAAAATCATCGTCGTCGTCATCATCATCAGTATCATAAACAACGCCGTGATTACGACCACTACAGATCAGCTACAAATCGAGTTCGTCAAGTTCAAGTGAATACTTGGATTATATGGCGCCAACAGTGAATGTTCGAGACCTTTACCTCTGCTTCATTTACTGGTTCAACGAGACAGTTGGTCCTATCGTGGGCTTCGAGAGCCTGCAACAGGAACAAAGTCCTTCATCTGAAACGTGAGGGTTTCTTATCTTTACAAAACGTTTCGTGTATTTTACCGACATCTTGTAGCTGCCAGAGCCGTTAACGTCGACCTTACCTCGCAGCAATATGAAGTATGTGAATACCACTGTATTAGTAGTAGTTCCACTGTTCAACGACATCTTATGGCATCAAAGGCCATTGACGTCGCCCTCCTCCTTCAATCAGGCTTGGGACTTTCACTTCCGACAATCGCATATTTAGCAATTGTAGTTCAAATGTTTAACGACAGCTTATGGCATCAAAGGCCGTTGCCGTCGCCCTCCTCCTTTATCCAGGCTTGGGACTGGCACTACCCCCCAAACAAGGCAGTGGCGGAGTTTAATTAGCGATTTAACGAATATGTGGTTTATATAGCTTCGAAAGGGACCATTTAAAGGTGTCTAAACAGTGTCAAATAATTATTAACAAATGTGAGTGTTTAACGACATCTTGCGGCTGCCGGTTATGCCTTTCTACTTAACTTCTGCTGTGTTTCACACTTGAAACAAATTCATTTGCGCGAGATATTGTGTATGAGTGGTTGCTGTTTAACGACGCTGTGTCATAACGAATACGATTAGTGTCGCCCTCTGCCTCTATCTAGGCCTGGGACTGCCACCACCTGAATTAAAGGCAGCGGCAGAATTTTGCGACACATTCAACGAAAAGTAGGAGTAAAGAACGTCCAAGAAAACCTATGCAAATGTGTATAAACAAAGTTAAATAGATTGATTGATATCGATTTCCTAGCGACATCTTGTGGCCTCCAAGCTGTTGTTCGACTTCATGCCTTTTGTAAACTGTTAGAGAGAAGCAGCGATTAGTAATTTCAATTGTTTATCGTCATTTTATGGCGCCCGGGACCGTTGACGTCGACCATACCTTAGCACAAACCATTGGTAGTTACCTACTTGTTAAGTAGTAGTAGTTTCTCAGTTTAACGACAGCTTATGGCATCAAAGGCCGTTGCCGTCGTCCTCCTCCTTTATCCAGGCTTGGGACTGACACTACCCCAAACAAGTCAGTGGCGGAGTTTACTTGTTAAGCGAAAAGGACATACTTTTTAAAAACCTTGGAACAGACGTGATATAAAGGTGTCTAACTCGAATTTACCTATTAATACTATCTAAATGAACTTGATGCTTTCATTCAATTTTAACACTACGTAAGTTCGCATAGCCGACTTTTCTCTAAGGTAGAAAAGGCGTTATTTAAAGTATTTGAACACACAAACAGATTATAAGAAGTCTCGAAGGGAGTGAACGCATAATGGTGTTAAGACGACTTCGTGTAATTATGAATGCATGCAGATATAATGGACAAAATGAGCAAGGTCGTGGCCATACGGTCGCTGTATAAAAACCGTGTACATTTACATTTACCAGATTAGGAGTATGTAACAGTAAGGGGCGAATTTAAATGAAAATATTTTTTCTAACAACTAGATTTAAATCGACATTAGGGTGAACTGTAGCATTGTATTAAAAATGATTACGAAGACGAAATTATTCTGATCATGATTATCATTAGAGCGATGACGCGATAGGTATTGTGGTGTTGTTCGTGCTTGTTATGATGATGATGATGATGATGATGATGATGATGATGATGATGATGATGATGATGATGATGATGATGATGATGATGATGATGATGATGATGATGATGATGATGATGATGATGATGATGATGATGATGATGATGATGATGATAATAAGAAAGCCGACGACGAGATGTATTGCAACTGTTAAAAGATGCACTAATAGTGCGAAATGAAGGTACTTTCCGATGTCAGGTACAGACCGACGACCCCAGCTACTTGGGAAGCCCCAAACTGTCATAAAGCACACAAATTTATTACTAATGCTAGTCAGTGTTTAGACACCTTTAAATTGCGATCACGGACTTTATATAAACATATTCTAAACAGTTACTTGCGACGTTTTGCCGATTTAGTAACGAAACAAATTGTTTCGGTTACCAGGGCATTCACGACGACGATAACTAACGGATGATCTTCAGTAAGAGATAATAAAAGATTTTTAAAACTCATGAATATATAGAGCATATATTCGTCAAATCTCTATTTGTATCTACAGTAACTATAAATACAAGTGAAGGTCGACGTTAACGGCGTCAGTCGCCATAAAATGTCTTTGAAAGTGTGGTACTCCTACTAAAATCGATTATTGCTTTAAATATTTCCTTTGCAACTTAACCGAACTTTTCATTTTCGATCTTTGCACGTCTAAACGATAAGTGTAGATTCAATCAGCTTAGTTTAGGAATTGGTAGGTAGGGTAAGATCAACATCAATGGTAGTAGAAGCCACAAGATGTCGCTAATTCTCAATTTTAATAGTCAAAGAGTTTTAGATAACTTCGTTAGGGTGTGAAATTTGGGAACAGTACAAATGGTAAATTTCATGTAAATTTAGGAAAGGTCGACGTCAATGGCTCTAGAAGCCATAAGATGTTGCTAAACATCAACACTAACAAAAAAGGTTACTCTTAGACACCTCTATATCGTTGTTTTGAGGCAATATAATTATATCATATTTTGTTAAGAAAATCTCAACTATATTGTCTATGATAACTACTGATAGCTTGCTTAGACACCTTTAATCATTTCTTTCGAAGACATATAAACCTCTGTTGCATTGTATCGGAGCTACCAACTCCACCACTGCTTTGTTTGTGGGTAGTGCCAATCCCAAGCCTGGATAAAGGAGGAGGGCGACGGCAACGGTCTTTGATGCCATAAGATGTCGTTAAACTGCGGAACTACTACTACTATCGGAACTACCGACAGAGCATTTTGTCGGGTATTGCCAATCCCAAGCCTGGATAAAGGAGGAGGGCGACGGCAACGGCCTTTGATGCCATAAAATGTCGTCAAACATTGGAACTACTATTGCGTAAATTGAGCAACCAGGCCTTGGCCCATTTTAGGGCCAGGCGACCCCTGGCCTCGTTGGCCCTTTTGCTTTGAACAACCTGCACAATCTATTGCTACGCCACTGGCCTGGATAAAGGAGGAGGGTGCAGTCAACGGCCTTTGATGCCACAAGATGTCGTTAAACATCGGAAACTACTGCTATCGCAAGCAGTAGAACTCCGCCACTGTCTTTGGTCGGGTACTGCAAGTCCGAAGCTTGGAAAAAGGAGGAGAGCGACGTCAATGGCCTTTGGTGTCATAAGATGTCGTCAAACATTGGAACTATTACTATCGCTAGTCATATTATGTACACTAAGCCGAGTGTAAAGTGAGATCGACGTCCACCGCTCTGGCAGCCACGAGATGTCGTTAAGCACCGAATAATACTATGAGTGAGATCAGTACGAATAATAAAAGCCGAAATAATAATGTCATTTAAATTACTGACGAATTTAATACAATAAGAGAAGAGGGTTGTCAAACGTATTATGTATTACAGACAACTGAATAACCCCAAGCTACAGTTTTTCAACAACAATGACTTTCTTAAGTTATCTTAAAATTATACAGCTAAATTTAGCTGCTAATTTCATCAGGTAAATAGTTCCAATATTTCTCAAATAATGGAATCGACAAGTATGGCTCATAGTTCACACAACTAAAGTATCCGGCTGAATACATACAGCTATACTTATGCTGGAGCAGTAGACTGCGGCTGCTTCAGAGAAATAGAGAGAGAGAGAGAGAGAGAGAGAGAGAAGAAAGAGAGAAAAAAAAGAAAAAGAGAGAGAGGCGCGCATTTGTGTCTCATACGTTTAACGACGCCGTCATAACGAAGATAATTAGCTTCCCATCCTCCTTCTCACTGGCATCTCTCGAATAAAGGCAGTGGCGGAGTTTTGCGAGAGATTAAACGAAAATTGTAAGTTTTTAGTCTGGAAAAAGCGTCTTAAAGGTGTATAAACAGTTACAGATGATATTTATAATACATTATCGAGCAACGGTTAGACACCTTTTTATAACTCTTTCAATCGTTATATATTTCTCATTATACTTCTCATTTTCGTTAACTCTCAAGCAGCGTTGTTTGGTCAAGATTTCGTAACGTAAGACGTTGACGTCAACGGCACTGTTAGCAATACGATGTCAATAAACAGTGGTGAGTTTATTCTTGAAGTTGCGCTTTAAAAATTTTAGATTACAATTACAATTAAAAACTGTGCTGTAGGTTGTTAAATATCATCGAGTGCTTTGCGACATCTTGTTGCTGTTATCGCACTGCATCGACATTGCCCTGAACAGAGGAAATTAAATGGATGATCCACCGATTGAACGAAAAATGAGGAATTTATGACTTGCTTAAAAGCGATTTAAAGGTGTCGAAACGCATAATATAACATTAGTTGGTTTATAAGGCTTCAGTTGCCGTGGAGTCCATGCCTGTTACGTCGACCTCACATCTACTTTTTGGGAGAGCCAAAAACATCTAACATTATTATCTCCTCGTATTAACGTATTACTGTTCTAAATTTTTCTTTAGTTTTCTGCTTTGAGCGACATCTTGTGACTGGCAGGGTTTTTCACATTGACATGCCCCTACCTTATCTCTCGTTTCAGACTGCATCTGCAATCTTTAGTAGTAGTTTCCATTGTTTAACGACACCTTGCGACTGCCAGGGCCGTTGACGTTGATCTAACCTTACTTTGTCTAATAAATGAAACAATAACTATAATCTTTAGAGGTTGTTTCCGTTTAACGACGCTATGTCATAACGAAGGTGATTAGCTTTGCTGTCTTCCTTTATCCGGGCTTCGGACTGGGACCACCCGACCAAGAAAGTTGCGCGAGGGATTAAACGAAAATTAGGAGTGCATAGCATCGACAAATGAGCGAATAAAAATGTATTGGCACAGTTAAATATCTTATATTTGTAAAACTAGTTATGTTAAGTTTAGACACCCTTATATTGCGTCTTTCCATTGTTATATATATCTCATTATCGAGATTATATATATCTTAGTGTCCATAATTAGCTATACAAAAACTCCGCCACTGCCTTGTTTGGGGGTAGTGCCAGTCCCAAGCCTGGATAAAGGAGGAGGGCGACGGCAACGGCCTTTGATGCCATAAGCTGTCGTTAAACTGCGTAACTACTGCTATGGGTATTCATTTCCTGAAGGTTATGTGTAGGTTAATAAGTCGACTACAGACACACGATGGCATTAAACAGTTGGTACTATTATTAATCGCTATTTTTCCTCCATAAACTATAGGCCTACTAGTGTTACATAATATTGTAGTAGTCTCTCTCTAGCAACGCTATGTAACAACGAACACGATCAGTTTGGTCCTTATTCTTCATCCAGGCTTCGAACTGTCTCCACCCGGCGGAGTTTCAACAAACGTTTGTATGAGTGAATGAATATAAGAACATCGGAAAACAATGTTCCCTTGTCAATCCATGATCTATGCCTGTTGCTTTCAACGTCATCGTCATCGTCATCATTATCAAACCTTAAAAAGTTCCATATTTACATGGTTACTTGTAAAACCAATTAGCATTCCACAGATCATTTTACACGAAGTTTTCCAAGTCACTCACAGAAGTATAATTAATTTACACCATAATTAATAAAATTTGTCAAACATCAACTGTTTCCCTTCCTGTAGAAACTCCAGCGAATAGTTGATTTTCCGGCATTTTGGAACAGTTTTAAAAGTAACGAATAAATGAGCTTTACAACAAATTCCGCCATTACGCTTATTATAGGCTGAAGCTTAATATACCATTAAATAGCATTGAATGCTTAGCGACATCTTGTTACTGCCATCGCAGTAAATGTCAACCTAGCCCTATAAAGGAAAGATGGTCTAGCGATTGTTGTAGTAGTTGCAGTGTTGAACGTCATCTTTTGGCATCGAAGGCCGTCGACGTCGCCCACCTCCTTTTTCCAGGCTTGGGACTGACACCACCCGACTAAAGGCAATGGAGGAGTTTAAGCGACATACGATGTATTTATAATGTCGTTAGGAGCGATTTAGTAGTAGTTCCAGTGTTTAACGACACCTTATGACATCAAAGTCCGTTCACGTTGCCCTCATCCTTTATCCAGGCTTGGGACTGCCACCCCCGACTAAAGGCAACGGCGGAATTATTTGATAATTATTATTATTATTTCTAAAGTTTAACGACATCTTATGGCTACAGTGGCCGTTGACGTTTATAAAATTCTCATTTAGGTAAAGTTTATTGTTCATAAGTTTATTTATTTCTTTTTAGTTCGTTCGTCTTGTTATTTTCAGTTCGTATTTCGCTGGTTTTCCGATGGTTCTTTTGGAGTCTAGGTTTTCTGTGAAGACCAGAGGCAGATGATGGAATCCTTCTGTCTTGCTGACGGTCTCTGGCGTTCACTTCTTTATTGTACAGTTTTCTTTTTGAACATATATACATATTTATTTTAAAACTGACAAATATATATTTTCAAATTGGCCAGGTGGCTCCTTTCGACTTCTGGATTTTTCCAAGGCGAAGAGTGGCTTTCTAGGTGGCCACACTGAATCTTTTGATGGTCATATCAGCTCTTTTCTGTTTTTTCCTCAAATTGAAGCATTATTATTTTTGGTGGCCGTAAAGTCTCTTTACGTGTCTATAATACTCTTTTTGTCACTATATTTTGGCCATAAAGCCTCTTTTTTATCAATTGATAAAGAATGAAATATGTATAATTAAGAAACCTGAAGATTGCGATTTAAAGGTGTCTAAAAATTACAGTATAATAAGCAGCATCTCCATAGATGTTTAACGACATCTCACGGCTGTCTGGGTCATTGACATCGACCATACTTTACATTGCACTTTTAATTTCTGATTTTATCGCCGTGGATTTGCATGTATTTGGAATTTAATAAGGCATGCAAAACGAAGATATTGCATAGCCTCCAGGTTACTCACAGTTTCACAAGGAGTATTATCGAGAATTTGGCGACATCTTGTGACATCGACCTTATCTTACCTTGCAGGTCCTAGAGACTTCCTAAAAAATAACGTAAAATAATATTATATGCTTTCGTTTTGTGAGCGAATATTTGCTAACTGAATGCGCTTCTTAAATCGGTAGTCGAAAAGCCGTAGAAGATGGTCGTCAGTCTTTTCTGATGTTGACGTCCGACTGCTGCCATCTGGCGAATGGTCAACCACTGATTTCACGAGTTGAAATCCACCGGTTTCAACACGGCTGCCTTTATCCTGATTTCAATTTAAGACTTATCTTATGTTATGTTATGTTATGTTATCTTATCTTATCTTAGGGTGAACGGCAGCATTGTTTTAATGATTACGAAGACAAAATTATTCTGATTATGATTATCATTATAGCGATGACGCGATAGGTACCGTGGTGTTGTTCGTGCTTGTTATGATGATGATGATGATGATGATGATGATGGTGATGGTGATGGTGATGGTGATGGTGATGGTGATGGTGATGGTGATGGTGATGGTGATGGTGATGGTGATGGTGATGGTGATGGTGATGGTGATGGTGATGGTGATGGTGATGGTGATGGTGATGGTGATGGTGATGGTGATGGTGATGGTGATGGTGATGGTGATGGTGATGGTGATGGTGATGGTGATGGTGATGGTGATGGTGATGGTGATGGTGATGGTGATGGTGATGGTGATGGTGATGGTGATGGTGATGGTGATGGTGATGGTGATGGTGATGGTGATGGTGATGGTGATGGTGATGGTGATGATGATGATGATGATGATGATGATGATGATGATGATGATGATGATGATGATGATGATGATGATGATGATGTATTGCAACAGTTAAAAGATGGACTAGTAGTGCGAAATGAACGTACTTTCCAATGTCAGGTACAGATCGACGACCCCAGCTACTTGAGAAGCCCCAAACTGTCATAAAGCACTCAAATTTATTACTAATGTCATTGTTTAGACACCTTTAAATTGCATCCACGGACTTTATATATTCATCAGTTTTAAAAAACTTTTATACTCTATTGCCTGGATTATCCGAGGTCGTGGTGATTGGCCCTGGTAGCCTTAGAATTTGTTTCGTTACGAAATCGGAAAAGCAGTCGCAAGAAACTGGGTAGAATATGCGTAGACACTTTGAAATTGTTTTTTCACGAGTTAAATAGGGCATATTTCCGTCAATTCTCTATTTGTATCTACAGTAACTATAAATATAAGTGAAGGTCGACGTTAACGGCGTCAGTCGCCATAAAATATCTTTAAAAATGTGGTACTCCTACTAATATCGATTATTGATTTAAATATTTCATTTGTAACTTAATCGAACTTTTATTTTCGGTCTCTATATGTCTAAACGATATGTGTAGATTCAACCAGCTTAGTTTAGGAATTGGCAAGTAGGGTAAGATCAACATCAATGGTTGTAGCAGCCACAAGATGTCGCTAACTCTCAATTTCAATATTCAAAGAGTTTTAGATGACTTCGTTTAGGTGTGAAATTTGGTAATAATACAAATGGTAAATTTCATGTAAATTTAGGAAAAGTCGACGTCAATGGCTGTAGAAGCCATAAGATGTTGTTAAACACCAATACGAACAAAATATATAGGTTACCCGTAGACACCTCTATATCGTTGTTTTGAGGCAATATATATCATATTATGTTAAGAAAATTTCAACTTTATGCTCTGATAACTACTGATAGCTAGGCTTAGACACCTTTAAATCATTTGTTTCGAAGACATATATATCTCTGTAGTTTGTAGCGCTGTATCTGTTGCGAAGCATGTGAACTACAACTCCGTGACTGCCTTGTTTGGGGGTAGTGCCAGTCCCAAGCCTGGATAAAGGAGAAGGGTGACGGCAACGGCCTCTGATGCCATAAGCTGTCGTTAAACTGAGGAACTACTACTATGGGAACTAATCCACCACTGCCTTGTTTGGTGGTAGTGCCAGTCCCAAGCCTGGATAAAGGAGGAGGGCGACGGCAACGGCCTTTGATGCCATAAGCTGTCGTTAAACTGAGGAACTACTACTATCGGAACTACCGACATAGCCTTTAGTCGGGTAATACCAGTCCCAAGCCTGGATGAAGGAGGAGGGCGAAGTCAACGGCCTTTGACTCCATCAGATGTCGTCAAACATTAGAAACTACTACTATCGGAATCTAATTTAAAGCACAACCGTTTATTTCTTAGTCAACGGTTCTGCCGTCCACAAGTTGTTAAGGTCTTGATATAACAATAAGCAAGTCTGTGTTTAGACAACTTTAGATTTAAATGCCCGACATCGCTAGTCAATTCCGCCACTGCATTTACTCGGCTAGTGCCAGTACTAAGGCCTGAATCAATGGCGTAGCTAGCCTTCCAAGGATCCTTGTGCAAACTGAACTTTGGCTATTTTGCTTTACGTAAATTGAGCAACCAGGCCTTGGCCCTTTTTAGGGCCAGGCGACCTCTTGCCTCGTTGGCCCTTGTGCTTTGAACAACCTGCACAATCTATTGCTACGCCCCTGACCTGGATAAAGGAGGATGGTGCAGTCAACAGCCTTTGATTGATGCCATAAGATTTCGTTAAACATCGGAAACTACTGCTATCGCAAGCCATAGAACTCCGCCACCGTATTTGGTCGGGTACTGCAAGTCCGAAGCTTGGAAAAAGGAGGAGAGCGACGTCAATGGCCTTTGGTGTCATAAGATGTCGTCAAACATTGGAAATATAATTCTGTTGCTAGTCACATCATGTACACTAAGCCGAATATATAGTGAAGTTGACGTCAACCGCTCTGGCAGGCATTGGATGTCGTTAAACACCGAATAATACTGAGATATTGAACGGTACGAACAATAAAAGCCGAAATAATAATGTCATTTAAAGAAGTGAGAATCAACAACAGAAGGCGAAGAGGTTTATCAAATGTATATTTATAACAAACAACTCACTAGCCACCGATTCTACGGTTTTTCAACAACAATGACTTTCTTAAGTTATTTTAAAATTATAAGATTTAATTGCACTGCAAATTTCATGAGGTAAATAATTTAAATATTTCTCAAACATTGGAATCAACAGGTATTGCTCATAGTTCAGACAACTCAGGTATCCGGCTGAATACATACAGCTATACTTATACTGGTGCATTGGACTGCTGCTGCTTCAGAGAGAGAGAGAGAAAGAGACAGACAGACAGAGAGAGAGGGGCGTATTTGTGTCTCATACGTTTAACGACGCCGTCATAAGGAAGATTGTAATTGTAACTGTAAACGAACATTTATAAAGCGCCACTTAGGAAACAGTGGCGCTCCTGACTTGAACAAACAAAAAGGATTTCAGGCGTTTGCGAGACTGGGTAGGAGAGAGACTAAGTAACTGAAGCCGCAGGTCAAGAGGAAGGCAGTTCCAGCTGGAAGGGCCAACAGAGGCAAAGCTCCTGGACTGGGCAGTTGTAGTGCGGACGCGAGGGACTACCAAAAGACCACGGGTAACTGAGCGAAGGGAGGCATAGGCAGGCAACGAGGAAACCCGAATACAAAAAGAAGTTAAGTAGGACGGAGCAGAGCGTAGAAGGCAGTTGCGCATAAGGATAAGGATCTTAAACTGGATGCGTTGACTAGCAGGAAGACAATGAAGTGAATCGCGAATAAAATTAGATATATGGGCAGACTTTGGAAGACCACCGATAAGGCGTGCAGCAGCATTAAGTATAGACTGAAGCTTGGAGGTGTTAATTGCAGAAAGTCCAATATAGGCAGCATTGCCAAAGTCAATCCTAGTGCAAATCAGGGCATGGACCAAGGTAGTGATCGTATGAAGAGGAAGCGAGTGACGAATAGAGCGGAGTTGTCGTAGGTGGTAAAGACAAGAGCGGGAGATACTATTTACATGGTCAGTCAGAGAAAGAGTTTGATCCAGGATGATTCCGAGGTCACGGACTGAGGAAGAGAAGTGGATATGAGGGAAATTAGAGGAAAGGGAACTAAAGTCAATTTTGGCAAGCTGGACACGGCCACCTAGCCAGATATATTGAGTCTTATCAGGATTAAGACAGAGGCGGTTAGAAGACAGCCAGAGATCTACATGTAGAACAGAGGTGACCTCAAGGATCCGCTCAACCATCAGAGTGGCTGAGGCAGCCGGGCCATGAGTAAAGGATTGAGTGTCATCAGCATATTGGTCAGACGAAACACCTAAGGGAAGAAGTATACTGGCCAGGTCAGCAGTATATAGGATATATAGAAGCGGTGCAAGTACCGAACCCTGGTGAAGGCCATAGGGAATGTGAGTCAGGTAGAGCGAGTGGGCCCAAAAATAACAGAAAGGGAGCGATCAGAAAGATATGAGCGAAACCAAAGAAGATCAGAGTCAGTAAGGCCAAAGGATTTAGACAGTCTTTCTAGGAGAATGGAATGATCAACAGTGTCGAGTCAATCTTGGATCGCATGAAGTCCAAGTAGTCGTCTGCAGAGAACGGATGTTGAGAGTGGGAGGAGAAAGGTGAGGAACGACCTAGGAAGTCAGCAAGTGATGACCAGAGGCGACGAGGGTTTCCTTTTTCTCTGTCTATCTACGCATCCAGTTTAAGATAATTAGCTTCCCCTCCCCCTTCTCACTGGCATCTCTCGACTAAAGGCAGTGGCGGAGTTTTGCGAGAGATTAAACGAAACTTATAAGTTTTAGTCTGGAAAAAGCGTCTTAAAGGTGTATAAAGAGTTACAGGTGATATTTATAATACATTATCGAGCAACAGTTAGACACCTTTTTATAACTCTTTCAATCGTTATATATTTCTCATTATATTTCTCATTTTCGTTAACTCTCTAGGATCAAGGTATGGTCAAGATTTCGTAACGTAAGATGTTGACGTCAACGACACTGTTATCAAAACGATGTCAATAAAGAGTGGATACCATTACTAATAGCTAATTCTCTCCCACATAGGCCTACTAATACTACAGCGTATTGTTGTAGTTTCTCTTTATCGATGTATTGTCATAAATAAAGATTGATAACGCTGTTTCTTCCTTATAGTCATGCTTCGAACTGGCACCATCCCAATAAAGGCACTGACGGAATGTCAACAGTGGAAGTGAATGCTTATAGGAACATGAGAAAACAGTTTTGTTACGTCGTTTGCTATGATCAACGTCGTCGTCATTGTCTATTATCATTATTAATCTCTAAACAATTTTCAGAAAGTTTTACATGACTACTGAAAACCTCTAGCATTCCATAGATAGTGAGACGCCGTGGTGTATTGGTATGGTCTTTATCTCGTAACCGGAGGGTCGCGGGTTCGAATTTGCCTCAATCCACTGCATAGCGACCTTGGACAAGTTGCTCACCCACAATTGCTTGCGAGGAAGGCAACGGAAAACCAAGTCACTCGTCTCATCCCAGGGTGGCATAAAAAGCCATTGGACCTGCCTTCGGAGCAAAGAACTCGAAGAGAACTCAAAGAACTCCATCTCCTCTCATGCTGTTGCTACTCTAATCACGTCTTTGTCTGCATCAGGGTGGACTTTGGTAGCGCCATCTTTGCAGAACTCTCCCTAACTAATATTTCGAAGCTTCTGTCTGTTCTCATTGTCGCTGCCCGTCTTATTGGAGGCGTCCCTAGGTATGTCCATATAACTTCCTTTATGCGGGACACTCTGCACTGGCTCCCCATTCAGCAGCGTATTCAATTCAAGGTCCTAAACCTTATGCGTAATTGTCTCGTTGGCTCTGCTCCATTATACCTTAGGGATTTCTGCATTTCGGTCTCCTTGGTTCCAGGCCGTAGCACTCTCCGGTCGGCCTCCCTTGGACTCCTGACTGTCCCTCGTATGCGCACTGCTACAGCTCAGTCTAGAAGCTTTGCCTATGTTGGACCTAATAGTTGGAATCGCCTTTCCCGAGAGCTCCGGATTGAATTCCTCAGTTTGTCCCTTCAGCAGTTTCGCAAATGCCTGAAGTCTGTATAATTTGCAAGTGATCTCACTGGTTTGGGTCTAGAGCGCCTCTGATGAGTCTATTCTCGAAGTGGCGCTTTCTAAATGTCAGATTACAGTTACAATTAAATTTACATTCCTTTTTCAATTTTTGTTTTTATCGCCGTGGATTTGCGTGTGTTTGGAAATTAATAAGGAACTCATAACGAAGATGTTGCTTAGTCCCCCAGGTTATTAACAGTTTTGGAATGAGTATTTTCGAGCGTTTGGCGACATCTAGTGACAGCCATGGCCGTTGACATTGACCTTATCTTACCTTACAGCCCCTAAGAACTTGATTTTAAAATAGCGTAAAATAATATTACATGCGTTCCTTTTATAAGCGAATATTTGCTAACTAAGTACAATTTCTTAAATTGGTTGTGGAAAATGCCGTAGAAGAAGGTCGGCAGCTTTTCTGAAGTTAACGTCCGACTGCCGCCACCTAGCGAATAGTGATCTCACGAGATGAAATCTCCACCAGTTGCACTGCTTTTATCGTGATTTCAATTTAAAACTCGTGTTATCTTATCTTGTCTTATCTAATCGCTTTCATAGCGGTTAGATTAGATTAGATTGCTATCATAATGCGTTAGGCATCAGTCGACGGTCGTTTCATACCGTCTGGTTTTTCCTTCCCTTGCCGTAAAGACAATGTGATAATATTACATCATCTGTAAGGAAAGGGAAGACGTCGACCCTACCATGCACAAGATGTCGTTAATCACATTATCTTTCTACCGTCACAGATTGCTGCTTAAAATATTCAACGGTTTCCTTTAAAATTAGTTTATATCGGCGTCCGCCTGTCTATGCGAAACCCGGATAAGCAGGAGTGCGACAGTAAACAGAAACTACTACTACTTCATTCACTACAGTTGTTTGTTGATTGCGCTAATCGTAAGGTAAAGTAAGGTCGACGTCAACGGCCCTAGCATTCACAAGATGTCGGGTAGTGAAGATGACGTCAGAGGCTTTGGCTGCCTCACAATTGATGTTGTTACTGAAAGTATATACTACTCAAGTAGGCTACTAATAATAAACGCTACCCTTAGACACATTTGAATCGCGTTTTCTGGTGTTATATATTCGTCGTTTACGTTAAATTGCCGGCTTAAACTCCGCCACTGCCTTGTTTAGGGGTAGTGCCAGTCCCAAGCCTGAATAAAGGAGGAGGGCGACGTCAACGGCCTGTGATGCCATAAGATGTCGTTAAACACTGCAACTACAAATATCAAGTTTGTCGTGGAAATTGTTGAAACGATGTGAATGAAGTCAATCTAAGTAGCCTTAGATGACTCACAAATGATATTTTTGTTAACATAAATACTACTAAGGTATCCTATTAGCCTTTGCTGCCAAAATATATAGTTAAGCACGGAACTGCTGATTATATTATTCTGCGCTCAGATACATTTAAATCGTGTCTTCTGGTCTTATATATAAGTCGTTTTCGTTCCGTCACACAAAAAAGAAAAAAAAGAGAAAAAAAGAAAAAAGAAAAGATAAAAAAAAGAAAAGAAAAAAGAAAGGAAAAAGAAAAAAAAGAAAAAAGAAAAATAATAATAAAAAAGAAAATAAAAGAAAAAGAAAATTTAAAAAAATAAAAAAAGTAAAAGAGTAAATACAGAAGAGAACAAAAAGAATTTTCTTTATTTCAGCTATTTACCACCAGGAGAAAAGACACGACTGTCAACCAAAGACACAGCTCTGTATACAACTGTCTGATGATACGATGTCAAAAGACCGTAAAAGAAAGAAAAGAAAAAAAAACATACATGCAGAAATATCCAGGAAACATATCAGCGAAAGAAAAGAAAACTATTTACCAATTACAAATGTCATCAACGGCCTTATTTGTCATAAGGTGACGTTAAACTCTGGATTTGCTTACTTACTATCACCAACACGTAATGGACATAGCTGACATAACGACCAGGCCTCGCAATTAACGTTATTTTCAAAAGTAAATCCAACGAAATTCACCATCCTTTTAAGCAGAAGCTACCAACCATTCGCTGGTTCAACCTGCATTTATCCGACAGATCAACGTCAACGGCCCTGGCAGCCACAACACGTCGTTGAGCACTCGAAATTAATGTAATACTGTTTAGACACCTTTAAATCGCTGTTTCCTGTGTTATATAACTAGCACTTAAGCTGATTTTTTATTGTTCGTCTCCAAAATTCACATAAAATCAACCTATGGCCGTGGCAGCCTCAAGGTGTAGTTTAACAGTACTTAATTCTGTTAACTTATTTACAATTTTTAATACTGTTTTCTTGCTTAGTGCTTAGTCCTTCCTGTGCTGGTGTGGACACGGGACAGCCTAGCTTCTCCAGTCATCTATGTCCACCGCTATTTTTCCCGACTCGTCCCAGGACATCTCCAGACATAAGCTAGTCTTACATGGTCTCTTTCCAGTTCTTACTAAGTCTTACCCTTGGTTTACCTTCAGGAATCCAGTTCATTGCCGGCTGGCTCCATATAATTTATATTTCCCTTTTAGACACCTTCAAATCGTTTTTTCTGATATTATATAATTCATTTCGCTTAATGATTGGGAAAACTGCCACTGCCTTGCTTGGAGTAGTGCCAGTCCCAATCCTGGATAAAGGAGGAGGGCGGCGTCAACGGCCTTTGATGCAATAAGATGTCGTTAAACTGAGGAACTACTAATCCTGTAGCATCGCAGCCAGTATGTGAGTAGTCATCGAGGTGAGCAGCCAGAAAACCGGACAACCGTTTGCTCTGTCTTGCCTTGTTTAATCTGATTACGATTATCATCATTACTGTTGTTGTTGTATTTGTTATTATTATTATTATTATTAGTAGTAGTAGTAGTAGTAGCAGTAGTGGTAGTAGTAGTAGTGGTAGTAATGGCAGTAGTTGTAGTAGTAGTAGTTGTTGTTGTTGTAGTATGAATTACAAACTAGATTACGTAGTAAAAGAAACCTTTGTCTGGTATGCCGTTAGTACGGCAGCGGCCGACAGGTGGCGCTGGTGCAGCTGAGTCGCGAGGTCATTCAGGGTCAGATTGGTGATGCGTTCTATCTCCTCTCGACCCAATTTCTCCTGTATTGAAGATAATAAATAACAGAAATTATCCTAGAACATCTACAGCGCCATTGTAACACGTGGGGCCCGCTACTCGACTGGATAGAGTGCTCGGCTTGTAATGCATAGAGTACGGGTTCGAGCCTTCTTTCCTGAGATGGTTACTGATGCCGTTAAGAATGTGACGAATGCCCCATCGCTGGACACATTCAAGTCACTCAAAACTGAAAACATTACTTTTCCAAACATCTTATCCTGATTCTTCCTCGTCGCCTTATCTCGCTTCTCGCTTCAATTTCAAACACTATCCACCGTAGCCGTCTGACTCCTGAATCTTGACATGGAACCGAACCCTTTTGCCTATCGATTTTGTTTTGATTGAGAGCCTGGGAATAAGCTGGTTTCCGCTCCTTAGCTTTCGTTGGGCGCTGTGGAAATCTAGATGTTACGATTACGATCACGAGGTTCGGCGAACGTTCCTTCTCTGTCGCCGGACCCACTGCGTGGAATAGTCTTCATAAGAATGTGACGAATGGCCCCATCGCTGGACACATTCAAGTCACAACTCAAGACACATCTTTTTAGGATATCTTATGACTGCAGTTGATTTTTGAACCCTTGTACAGCGCCCTTTTCTTCGGCCTCGGCTGTGCTACTGCGCTATATAAATTGTCTTATTATTATTATTATCACGATCTTGGGCCTCCTCCGTCAGTTTCATCTTTACGGGGAAGTTTCAGAGGGTGGTTTCCCGTTGATTTCCTCCCAGTGTTTTTCTTGGGATTCCATCTTCCATCCTCCGTCATTCAGACTCTGTCGTCCACCAGGCACTCTCTTTCTAAATAGAGGTGGCGTGGTGGACATTTGGGTACCAAAGGCTTTCTGAGACGACTGCTGTCCCCATTTCCGCCCTCATTTTATGGCTGAATCACTGCAGAAATAGTTATAACAATGCTCAAGGCATCAGTTGATGGCCACTTCCAAGCAGAGTCGCTGGCCATTCCGAGTGCAGGGTCAGTCTGTTTGAAAGCCAATAGGGAAATAGGAGAAGATGCGGTGCAGGTCCACGGAGAAGATGAGATTTTAAAAGCAGATGGTTTGTTTCATACGCTGCAAGGTGAATCTAGTATAGTAATAATGTTCACTTGTACTGACTTCAAAAAATCTCATCGTGATCGGTGAAATTAATAAACTCTTCGAAGTAATTAGATAAACAGACAGACAGACAGACCAGCAGACACACAGACAGACACATACACATAGACAAACAGACAGATGGAAATACAGACAGACACGAGAGTCAGAGAGACAGATAGACACACAGACACACAGATACAAAGTCAGATGCACAGACATACGCACAGACACACAGAAGAACTGACACACAGATACACAGACAAACAGAAAGACAGGCAGACAGACAGAGACACAAACAGACAGGCTATTTTTGAGAACCCCGTTGAGCAAGTGAGGCTCGTGATCTCATTAAAACCGGACTTTGCTTATCCTGACCGATGAACGAAGGCGTCCGTTGGACTTAATCAACAGGTAGAGATAATCAGCCCAGTTTAGCCACCTGAACAACAACAACCGTCCCCTCCCCCCCCCCCCCGACTTAATTCAGCCTTGCTCAGCGGTTTTCCCAAATCCCCACCCACCCAGGTAAAACACGGAAACCCTCGCCCATCTATGTCTGTCTGTCAGTCTCTTTCTCTGTCTCTTTCTCTGTCTCTTTCTCTCTCTCTCTGTCTCTCTGTCTCCCTGTCTCTCTCTCTCTGTCTCTCTGTCTCCCTGTCTCTCTCTATCTCTTACTCCCACGCTCTTGGCTGCGTGTCGGATGATCGGGTGGACGGTGGGCTAATTATATCGCCCCCTATAGGGACAATTGCACCCTGTTGGGTGTCATCGTATGTCTGGTCCACGTTTCAGAGGTTAATTATTTAGATGTTAAATAATATATGCATATATTATTACCTTCATACATATATGCATGAATAAGTAGATATATACATACATACATACATATGCACATACATACATACATACATATATTTAAGCACACACATGCACGCATACATATGCATGAGCACATTACTAGATTACTATACATCCACACATACAGGAAACTGACCACGTAACGGAATTTTGTTACCGTACCCGATGCGATAATTTTCTTTCTGTCGCGCGTGCTATGTAACCGCACCTACAGCTAATTACCTCATTTTCCCGGACGCGTCTTCGCATTCCATCGACCGCTTTTCTGCAGCTCTTCCTCTTCCGAGCCCTCTTCTGCTCCAACCTCCGTTCAAACACGCCATCCCCAGCCCTCCACACCACCAGCGCGGCCGCCACCCCGACCAAGGGCAGGGCCGTGGCGGCCAGGGCGACACGCCACGGTCTGGGCAACCCGTCGAGGGCCGATCGCAGCTGGACCTGCCAAGACATGGAGTCTTCCGTCAAGGGAGAAGTTCGACGTCGATGAAACGTTGCTGGAGCGTCGTGAGT
>OZ029920.1:4087011-4229511 GCA_964023275.1 Norana najaformis | reverse complement strand
GTGCTCTTCGAAGATTAAGGAACATTTTAACTCTTGCTTAAGACGCCCCTTAATACATTGCTTCAGGTCGCATCTCTTTTGATCTGTTAGGCATCCACGTTTCTTAAGCGCCTTTGGGAGGAGCTTAAAAGGCGCTTCATAAATGAACTGATACACGCCCACACGCACGCATTAATTCTGCTCGCGTTAGAACACGAGACGCGATTTCTATAGCGCCAATATGTTTTAGAAATTAGCTCGCAGCCACACCTTCGCGCCGGGAGATCTTCTAGAACGAGGAGGATTCAGTTCTGATGAACCGCGGACATTGATTTCTTCTTTGAAGGGATTGCCTTCATCTTCGAGCCAGACTGAAGCCTGCGTATAGAACGTACAAGCTGGCTTCCGGTTTGGCTTCTCGAGACGGACCCTTCTATGAACGAAGCAACGAGCAGTAACTGTCAGGTGATAGAAACCGCCGGTGTGGTGCGAGATCGGTTCCGGGACGAAAACGGTTCCGGCTCCGTCCACTGTAGCCAATGCATGACACAGAGACGGGAATTTTAAAGCATTCTGTTGTCTTTGTAGGAAAATTTAATGCAAAACAATAACTCAGTCGATCGAAAACTAGAATCCCAAACATTAACCCAAGAGGTCTGTACTTATGCAGTCGCAAATAGGACAAAGATTTATTTGGGCGAACGAAGTGGCAAAAAACTGTTACCTGACGTCATCGGTCACGTGAACCAATCACAGTGTTTTGCGGAACTGCTTTCGTCACGGAACCGATCTTGCACCACACCCGATGCCAGTGAAACAGCTTCAAAGTCTGTGACTTTCATCTCACGCGATCCACGTCATCGGACTAATTGATGTTTTACAGGAATCGCCAGATAATCACTACTACGACGGTGATAGAAAAAGAACGCTGTATTGATAATAAAAGATAATGAAAATGATAACGACGACGACGACCATAATAATGATGTAGATTATGATGTTGTTTGTTTCGGCATTTAAGAAGCGCCACTAGCTAATGACTGAACATCAATCGATGGCGCAGAGCAATTATTGGGCGTGAAGGAATTGCTTAAGGTCTATACACAGTAGTCATCTCAAAGGAGGTTCGAACCCGTAATCTCCATGTTACAAGCCGAACACTCTAACCAACTGTCTACCGTGACCTACATACAAGCCGAGCGCTCTAACCAACAGGCTACCGTGACCTACATATAAGCCGAGCGCTCTAACCAACAGGCTACCGTGACCTACATACAAGCCCAGCGCTCTAACCAATAGGCTACCGTGACCGACATACAAGCCGAACACTCTAACCAATAGGCTACCGTGACCTACATACAAGCCCAGCGCTCTAACCAATAGGCTACCGTGCCCCATGTATGTGCTGGCACCCTTGCTGTCTTGCATCATCTGCCTTTAAATGTGATAAAACAAATATCACTCATAGTTTAACGCCATCATATACCAAAGTTTATTATTATTCCATTTAAGAGCCAACTCCAGCATAGCCGTCAGTGTTGACGCATGCGCGCCAAGCTAAGAATTATTACTAGTGACATAAAAACGATTATGTGAGAGACTCATGCAGACAGAAAGACAGACAGAAAGATAGACAGGCAGACAGGCAGACAGAGCGCTGGCAGAAATTTTTCTTGAGCATCAAGAAACTGAGTAACATAGTCAGCTTTGACCGTGATTGGTTGCCTTACAACTGCATCATTCCTTGATTGGTTGGATTTAAATAGGACAGTTGGTTGCTATGGTATTCGGCCTACTATTGGACCAAAATCCATCGGGTTAAAAATTGATTGCTATGCTCATCAGTCTCAATTTTGGACCAGCTTGGAAATGGCTAAAAATTGGTTGCATGGTCACCAGTTTTATTTTTAGAACCATCACCCGTCAGATTAACAGTTGGTTGCTATTTTTTCCAGTCTATTTTGGAACCAGCGTGCATTGAACCAGTCTCCGACTGAGGGACCTATTTTCCATCTTCCTATAATCTTTAGCGGAAGTGGACTGGACTCATTCTCATCGCCGCACGTGTTCAAAGCAGACTATTTATGGAGGAGAAATACAGAGAATCAACGTCACTTCCTCCAAAACAGATCTCCGACTTCCTGAACCGGTGCATAGCTTACTTTCACCTCCTCATTCTCACCTGTAGCTGCGAATCTACAAGAAGTCACCTGGAAGATCGGCGACAAAGAAGTAATTAATTCCTTTGACGACTGTGATTCGCAGGAAGCAGTGGTTGATTGAAGAGCAGGTGTGAAATTAAGATTAATTGAGCTCCATCAACGGAATTGTTTCCAACTCCATTAATATTTCAGTCTTAAGTCGCGCGTGCATCGGTGTTGCTCAACGCCTGTGTGTCTGCTTTTATGGCTGTCAGTATCTGTCTGTCAGTCTGTCTGTCTGTCTGTCTGTCTGTCTGCCAGTCTGCCTGTCTTCTATTCATTCGTTCGCTCCTTTGTTCATGCAGTCGGTCTGTCGGTCGGTCGGTGGGTCAGTCATTCAATCATTCAGTCTGTCAGTCATTCAGACATTTAGTCATTCAGTCATTCAGTCTTTCAGTCATTCAGTCATTCAGTCATTCAGTAAGGGAGGCAGACAGGCAGGCAGGCAGGCAGGCAGCAATCCAGATACCCAGCAAGCCAGCCAACCTGTCTGTAGGTCTGTTATTTCTGCGTTTATTAAGCGCCACTATCTAACAACTAAGCACAAATTGATGGCGCAAAGCAATTGTCAGTGAAGGACTTGCTCCATGTCCCTACACAGTAACCGTCTCTGGAAGGAGGCTCGAACCCGTGCTCTCCGCGTTACAAGCCGTCAGCTCTATCCAATAGGATCTGTGTCCCTTGTCTGTCTGTCCACCTGTGTCTCCCGTGTCTGTCTGTCCGTCTGTGTGTCTTTCAATGAGTCTGTGTCTGTCTGACTGCACATTCGCGAGAATACGACAGATTTCGATTTTTTTAGTTTCACCTGACACGAACCACAGGTACTTCAAGGTTTACGAAACCTACACCATGATCGTGATTCGCCATGAACCCACGAAACAGGACTCAAATGGTGGCCTTAGGAAAGACCCTACATAAAATGCACTCAGATTACAATACAGTGCAAGGCAAGATGGCTACTGCGATCGACAATTTGCAGCTTTAGCCCGGGAGTGCCGTCAAAAAACTTCCTACAACCTTCGCAGCAATCAATGAATCCTTCTCACTAATCACTATGTTGCACTTCTTGTCATTCTTGGTGAAAGTCGTTGGTATACTGGGGCAACACAAACGGTTAACCTTGATCCTTATTCCTCTGATACTGGTTTGTTGCAGAACCTAGGTTCAAGACAACTGTAGGACCACATGACTTTAGCATCTGTGATCCTCGCATTTGGAATCGTCTACCACAAAAGGCCCGACTTGCAAACTCGCTATCATCTCTTAAATCACTTCTTAAGACTAACTACTTCACCTTGGCTTTCGCATGATTCCAAGTTGGCCCCAGCGAAATACATCCGCGCCTCAGATTCAGGTATATTGACAATGCGCGCGTTACAGTGCTTTAAATAGACGTAAATAAAAATAAATGAATAAAACCCAAACAGGCGCTATACAAACAAGTCTAATATTGACAGTCAGGGATACCCACGGCATCGGACACCTACGGGCGTTGTACCCATGGTTTATGATGATGATGATGACACCCACGAGCAGACGGTAAACCTTTATCTTAAAAGGCGCTAAACAAATAAGCCTAATCTTGACAGTCGTAAAGCACTGTTATGCAGGAGGCCTCGTGATAGTGGAGGTCATTTCGGAGTGTCCGTATCGCCTTGAAGCTACCCTCTGTAGCGCCCTCTTGCCGCTGGTGGTTTTGGTGGTGATGTCGACAGCTTCCCCAGACGGAGTACCCGGTCGATCCCGAGGTACTGTACTCGAAGTCGGGCTCCTGCGAGAGCCAGGCCAAGCGACACTCGCACGATATGGGGTTTCCCAGAAGGGAGACGGATTTGAGTCGGGCTTCCCGGGACAAAACGCATCGCTGGATCGTCTCCAGACGATTCTCGTCCAGCCCGAGATGGGCCAAGCGGGACGACTGGCGGAAGACCCCGGGCGGGAGGTTGGACAGACGGTTGCGCGATAGGTTGAGAGTCTGCAGAGACCAGAGTCCGTTGAAGGTCCGCGACCAGACGTTTTCCAGCTGGTTACCCTGGAGCGAGAGCACCGTGAGGTTGAAGAGGTTCGAAAAGATGCCGTCGGGAAGGAAGCTGATGCGGTTGTCGTTGAGGGCCAGACTCAGCAGCTGGTCGAGTCCGTGAAAAGCCCGCGGGTAGATGTAGCCCATCCCGTTGTGATCGACGTTTAGCACCTTGAGGTTGGACAGGTGGGAAAATGTGTCGGCGTGTAGCGACATGACGTTGTTTTCGCCCAGGTAGAGCGCTTCCAGCGTCCGCAACCGTCGAAAGGCGTTTCGGTTCAAGACGGAGATGCGATTCCGATCCAGATCTATGCGCCGGATGCCGCGTAGTCCGTCGAACGTGTCGTCTGCGATCTCACTGATCAGGTTACCCCACAGCAGCAGGTCGACGAGGTTGGCCGCATCTCGAAAGAAACGGACGGGGATCCTTTCGATCCGGTTCCGCCAGAGATGTAGCCGCCGCAGCTCCACCATTCCCGCGATCAGTTCGACGGATAGGTGCCGTATTCCACAGCCTCCCAACTCCAGTTCTTCCAGGACGTTTTCCAGCCCCATGAACGCCTTCGAAGCAAACACATCTCCAACCGGATTCAGACTGAGGACGATCTTCTTGACGTAGAGTCCCCTGAAGGAGTTCTCGAGGAGTTTGCTCACCCTCTGCTTACCCATGTAGATCGCCTCGTATGTCCTGTCGTCCGGTATGAATTCTGGAACGGTCTGGAGGTCTTGACAGTGGATTTCGAGTATCTCCGAGCACGTGCACTGGACGGTGTTGTTGTGGTGATGTACAACAGGACACCAACGAGAAGATAATCTATCGTCGGTGAACTGACACCGAACGACGAAAATCATGATCACCGCTAAGATGCTTGCTTCTTCCAACCTCTGTATTCCTCTGTCAAGCATGATTGTAAGCGTAATCGTAATCTCGAGATTTCCACAGCGCCCAACGGAAACTAAGTCGTGGGAACCAGCTCTTTTCACAGACGCTAGGTCAAAACATAATCGATAGCCAGGAACTGTTCGGTCCCAGGTCAAATCCAAAAGTCAGACGGCTACTGCGGATGGCGTTTCGGATTGAAGCGGAGAGAGAGATAAGGCGAAGAAGAGGAATCAAGTTAAGATCTGCGGTAGAGGCGTGTTTTAAATTTTGACTGGAAGACCTCGCAGAGATTGCAGGAGGTGAGGTGATGGTGAGTTCGTGTGCCTGGCCAGATAATTGTCGTAATTCTTGTGGGAGCTTTTTCCACAGAGGTGGAGCAGATGCAAAAGTTCCAGACAAAACCCGAAGTTTCCAAGCTGGTTGAAACGAATAATTGTAAACGTAATCGCAATCGTAACGCAATTTCAGATATCAATTTATGTATTCCAAAGAAACTCCTCGAGGGTGTTGCCTTAACTCCGCAGGGGGCGTTGCCATCAGCTCACCCTTCAATGGTATTCTGTTTCTGGTGTCTTCTTATTTTTCTTTACAAGTTGTTTTTATTATTAGCCCGCGCTTGTCGCAATATACAGAGAAATATCGTAGACCGAACTGTATTCTCCAACTTGTCGAAGTCTAGGCGTCATCAACGACTTATCACGCATGCTCCTACGCATGCGCGGAAACAGAACCGCAAATAAGTCGAAGACTGAATACCGTTCCGTTTCGATTCGTGTCGGACACAATCGCAGCTAGGAATTCTTATTCTCCTTCTTCTATTTCTTCCTCCGCGGACTCTAATTAGGTATTCTATGCGCTTCGTGCTGCGCAGATACTTCAACATAACGCATTTCCCTTTCCGTGCAACCGGATATTTTCTTTGACCGACGATGTCACGTGAGGGGCGTCTGAAGCCATCTTTTCTTGGCTTCTCGACGCAGGCGCACAAAGATCAACACCCGTTTGGCACCCGTAACACGATTTCCCCGGAAATTCTCCAGCAGCTGTTCCTCCATCTCGGCTGCCTTCCCCTCGGCCAGACTTTCTCGTCCGTCGAAAACAAATTACCCGGCCCGGAGTATTCCTTCCGCTTCCAGAAACCGGGCAGCGGAGACTCGCCTAATGAGCGGTAACGAACTCCCTTGTCCTGCCCTGTTGTCACCGGCGGGGTTGGCACGCAGAGGCTAAACGAGGAGTGACCCTCGGTGGACTTTGGAGCCGGGATCGGGCAGGGTGGAGAGAAAACAGGGGACGATCGTGGCTGAGTGGTTGCGTGCCGTTGTCTTTGTTGAGCCACGGGGATTGGTGGAGGAGATTCGCTGAGTGAAAAGGAGTGTCGATGAAAGGCTCTGACGGATCGGGTTCGATGTTGCAAACTGGTATCAAGTGTCCCGAGCTCCAGATGGGACCACGGAGGGGGAAATCGTTCTCACTCGTTCCACCCGTCTGGTTCTGTTTGCATTTATATGTCTAGCTGTGTCACTCTGTCTCTCTAGATGTCTTTTTACCTAGTCGTTTTGTCTGTTTATCCGTCTTTGTGTGTCGATATAAGCAATTTGTCGATGTACGTGTCCTTATCTGTCTTTCTCCTTCTATCCTATGTCCGACTGTCTATCTGTCTGTTTATATAAGTCTTTTTCTGTTTGTCTGTGTATATGTGTTTATTTGCAAGTCTTTCTCTGTCTGTATCCATCTATGTGTTTGTTTATGTCATTCCATCTGTCCCTGTCTGTTTGTTGACATCTCTCTACCTGTCTTCCTCTCTCCGTCTGTATCTTTCCAGCTTTCTGTTTATATCGTTCTGTCTGTTTCTGCCTCCCTTTGTCTGTCTTCCTTTGTCTCTTTCACTCCTTCTGCGATCTATATTTCTACGTGTTTAGTTGGCTTCATCTCAATTGCATAATTGTAGGCGATTCTATATATGGTCTTTATACACGTGTTTATGTCTCTCTGTCCTTCTGTTTTACTGTCTGTTTGTCCTTCTGTCTGTGTGTCTGTCTGTCCTTGTGCCTGTCTGTTTGTGCTTCTATTTAAGTGAGTGTGTGTCTGTCTGTCTGTCTGTCTAGCTATCTGTCTATCTGGCTGTCTGTCTGCCCTTATGTTTGTCTATCTGTTTGCCCTTCTGTCTGTCTATCTGTTTGCCCTTCTGTCTGTCGATCTGTCTGTCCTTCTGTTTGTCTGTCTGTTTGTGTCTATATGTCTACCTGTCCTTCTGTTTGCTTCTGTCTGCCTCGTCTATCTGGTGGTCTGTAGACTTTCTAGAGGATCAGGTCTCGCCAGATCATATGTCGAGATTCGGATATTTTGTCTGATCGAAGAAGATCTGAAAAATGAAAGTGAATGCAAATAAGACGAAGACGATAATAGTTCTGCTAAGAAATTCGATCTATGGACGAAAAGGAACGTCTGCCGTCTCCGTATTTGCACATCGTTGAAAAGATCCAACGCTTCTAAAGTGTATTTACTATGTATGTATGTATGCATGCATGCTTGCATGTGTGTATGTGTGTATGTATGTATATTTTGTAACAAGATAACATATTGCTTAAAATGTGCTTTCCAAATGTAGTCCATTTCTTTTATGCGGGTATTACACACATTAATACACACATACAAACAAACAAACAAACATACATACATACATACATGCATGCATACACGCATACATACATGCATACATACATGCATACATACATACATACATACATCTAATTTAATCTGCGCCGTTTTCGTAATAGACAAAGCATCAATCAATGGCTGCTTCTTAGCAAAGAAGCAGACGCCTACGTAAGCAGCGGCTTACAGCTTACAGACTAAGACGCCATGAACACCTGTTCGCTCTAAACAGGGCCTATTAATACGAACCCCATCCCAGGCGTATAGATGGGTCACGATACCACAGCGTTATGGCTTCATGGCGTCAAGACTGAAGCCATAGCAGGGCACCAGCCAATCTGTATTCATAAAGACGCAGAAAATTGAGTCACGAAGATTAATGCACATTAAAGGGACATTTATTATCCAGTACGTGGCGTTCAATAAAGTTGCTCTAAAGAAAACCAAAACACACACACACAGGCTTCTAAAACTGGAGTTTCTAACACTAGGTGACCCTTTTGTGTGGCTAGTAATTGTGTAGTATGTTGTATTTGCAGGCACTATAGTATTATTGGGAAATTCCCAGTGTCTGATGTTCCCAGACACTTTATCTTTGACACATAAAAAATCTGGAAAACAGAAGCGGATATATTAATATTGTAGACGTAATCGATATCACGGAGAGTCTTTATGAACCACCTGCTATAGACAATTAGTGTGAAAACATGAGTTCTTGATGGTGCTCAGACGAAAGTGTCTGACGACAATCAATATGAATCTGGCTGCGTTGCAGTTGTGAAGCCACACGAATTGTGAGTGTTGTAGTTGCGTGCGTTTTTCTGTGAAGTGTGATGGATGGTCCAATCTCGCTACTTATATCGATCCTAGAAGGGATAATATTATGATGCAGGTGTTAGCTCATTGTTGTCTACATATGTCTGTCTGTCTGTATGTGTCCCTATCTCTGACTCTTTCTGTGCCTGTCTGTCTATGTATCTCGACATTTGTCTGTCTTTCTATCTCTGCCTCTGTCTCTCTCTGTCTCTTTCTCTCTCTGTCTCTGTTGCTCTCTTTCTCTGGCTCTGTCTCTGTCTCTGCCTCTCTCTGTCTTTCTCTGTCTCTGTCTGTTTGTCTATCTGACTGACTGTCTGTCTGTCTCGGTGTTTCTCTGCTTAATTCTGTTTCTCTGTTTCTGTCAATCTGCATCTGTTCTTCTGCCTTTCTTCATCTTCCACCCATTTCACCGGCACTTCTTTTTCTCGCGGAAGAACCGGTCACTGTCCACGCTTCTGCGCAATTTGCCGGAAGTTCAGCAGTCGATAGCTGCACACAAAGTCGATACTTTGAGTATCGAGCGTTTTTGCGCAAACGCATCGGGTGCAGTAAGAATTTGTTTAGCATCGACATCTGTCCCAAACGTTAAAGCCCCGGAGAGCGTTGCAAGGAGTGTAGAATGCCCCAAAGCTCGGTGGGGTTGTTTACTCAGCTCGTAGACCTGAGTTTACTTGGAAACTTATCTCACGAAAACATTTTCTGACTGTGTAATGCGCCGTCTGTCACTTTAGGTACAAGGGGCCCATCATAAAATTCTCTATTGTGTCTGTATTGTTGTGAGTATCAAAAGACTTGTGTAGCGATTTTGTTAACCTCATAAAAGCCCTGCATACTTGCCTGTGTAATTGATCTAAGTAGACGTGATTTCAGATTTGGGTGCCTAGATGTATGTATGTATGTAGGCATGTATGTATGTATGTGTGCATGTATGTATGTTTGTTTGTATGCATGTATGTATGTATGTATGTGTGTGTAAGTATGTACGTATGTATGCATGTAAGTGTGTATGTATGCGTGTATGTGTGTATGTGTGCATGTATGTATGCCTGTATGCCTGTATGTCTGTCTGTCTGTAGGCATGTTCGTATGCATGTAAGTATGTATGTATGTATGTAAGTCTGTATGTCTGTATGTATGTATGTATGTTTCTATGTATGTATGCCCGTGTGTGTATGTACGTATGTATGTGTGTATGTATATTCACCCATTCAATTATAATTGAATGGGTGAATGATATTTACGTAGCGGTAGAGCATCAGAATATTAAGGTATCGAATACAGCTGAACACTTTCTAATAGCAGCGATTTTTAAAGACATCGTGTGGCTTTCATAACCGTTAAGTCCAAAATATCAACCAGACTAGCAATTCAACGAAAAAAATTAGGATTATAATACAGCTGTAAATGTGTATGTAATATTAGTAGTATCGAGTGTTTAACGACATCTCGTAGCTACCACGGTTGGTAATGTAGACATCATTGTAGATACGGGAAGAGTAACCGTTTTAAAGAAAACAAGCATTATATAGCTCATGGAAAAGCGATTTAAAGGTGTCCAAAAATTCTTAATAAACCTAGTAGTAACGAGTGTTTAACAATATCACGTGACTTGCAGGTCCGTTAACGTCGACCTCATCTTACTTTGTATTTAAACGGACTTTACTGTTAATTTATATAAAGAGAAAATTAAATGCCAGGAACGTGCAAATTACGACTTTATTATGTTTAATCTAATCTAATCTTATCTAATATAATATAGTCTTATCTAATCTAATCTAATATATTCTAATCTAATGTGACCTAGTCTAGCATTGTCTTTAATTCATTATGGAAAATTGTAAATTGTAGTTACCGAAGTTGAGAGGACATCCGAATCAATATTCAATCCCAAAAATATTCCAAATAATATATTGTGATCAAGTAAAATTCTGGCAAATTTTATAGCTATAAAAATGGACGAATATTTCCGAAATTACTTAAAAGTTCTGTTCGATTCATGACGATCTAGATCTCTTGGTGAGGACGGGTTTAACTAGAAGTCTTAGGCTTCCTGACTTATCCTGTTGGTCTTGCCTATCAGGTTATGCTAATACAATTAAATAAGTAAATTTATAATAATACTAATAATAATAATAAGAATAATAATAAGAATAATAATAATAATAATAATAATAATAATAATAATAATAATAATAATAATAATAACAACAACAATAAGTAAATTGAATAATTAGACACCTTTAAATCGTTTTATCTGAACGTATATATAATAAACCCATTCGGTAGATGCTAGATCCATCGTTTTGCCTTTTATTTTTTAGCAGATTGACGCTCACTTAAAACGACTCTGTCTAACGTAAGATGACGTTTTAAACCCCAAAACTACTAATAAGATTAGGTTACGTCTAGTCATCTTTAAATAGCTTCTCCTGCGCTATAAATTCTTCGCATTCGCTTAATTAGTAGATCACATAACGTTGTGTTCTGCTCAATCTATGCTAATGAAGAATCGACGTTAACGGTCTTCGCAGCCACAAAATGTCGTTAAATCCTCAACGCTAACGCTTTCTTTAACTCGCGTTGAATTATCACGCACATCAATACAAGCTCATAGGATTTCACATGCATCGAAACTTGTCCTGGAAAATCTTCCATTTAATAATTTTAAGACACCTTTTCTGTTGTTTTTTAATATTTTGCACGCTGCAGTATGCCAAACGGTGAGAACTGTTACAAAATTGCTTCTACCAGCGTGATCGGCTTTTGATGCCATAAGATGTCGTTAAACACTGGAACTAGGCTATTACTAATCGGTATGGTATTAAAAAAATGAGCGAATTAAAAGTCAATGTCAACGGCCCTGGCAGCCACAAGATGTCGTTAAACACTCGGCATTAATGCTTTTTAAATCGCGCCTAAGTTTATCTAGCACATAAAGATAAGATCCTCAGTTTTCTAATGCACTGAAACTTCCCGTTGGAAAAATCTTTTATTTCTTAATTTAATAGTATGCACTGCTTGAAGTTACAGTATTTAGCCCAACATATTAAGATCTTAGGCTACATTTAGACACCTTTAAGTCGCTTTCTCCGTGGTAATAAATTACTCGTTTTCGCTTAATGGGTAGATTGATCTGTCTTGGTCTTCCTCTTGTCCTCCTCCCCTCCATTCTGCCCACAATTATGGTTCTCAAGAGTGAGTCCCTTCTCAGTATGTGACCAATCCGTTTTCGCTGTCTTTATTGTATCTATCATAGATCTTTCTTCCCTAGCTCTTTTCAGCACCTCCTCATTTCTTATGTGCTCCATCCAACTAACTTTTTCCGTCCTCCATCAAATCCACATTTCGAAGGTCTCCAACCTCTTGATGTCCTCCTTGCTCATGGTCCATTGTATACGTTGACCTAAATCTCTTCAAACAGTGCGTAATTTTTAATTTATTAAATGGTTAATTTACCAACAAGAAGTTTTACTGAGTCAGAAATCGGACCAGCTTGTAGTGATGTGCGAGAAAAGTCAGAAGGAGTTTTAAAAAATCATTAATATCAAGTGTCTAACGACACCTTGTGCTTGCCAAGCCGGTTAACGTCGACTATACATTAGCGTGAAACGAACTACAACAAAATTTTCGACCAATAGCAGTAGTAGTTCCTCAGTTTAACGACAGCTTATGGCAACAAAGGCCGTTGCCGTCGCCCTCCTCCTTCATCCAGGTTTGGGATTGGCACTACCCCCAAACAAGGCAGGGTAACAGACCACTGAACGTCAGTGAGCCTTTTATAACATCGGAAAGAGCGATCTAAAGGTGTCTAATTGTAACCTGGTATTATTATCATTATTATTATTATTATTATTATTATTATTATTATTATTATTATTATTATTATTATTATTATTATTATTATTATTATTACTATTACTACTATTACTATTTATTATTATTATTATTATTACTATTACTACTATTACTATTTATTATTATTATTATTATTATTATTATTATTATTATTATTATTATTATTATTATTATTATTATTATTATTATTATTATTATCATTACTATTTATTATTATTATTATTATTATTATTATTATTATTATTATTATTACTTTTATAATTAATTGTTGTTGTTGTCGTTGTTGTTGTTGTTGTTGTTGTTGTTATCTAAAGTTAATCGACAACTTACGGGCATCACGACCGTTAATAGCGGCCTTGAACCAAGAAAAATGAAAATAGTTATCGCGAATGAAAGTAGTTGTTGCACTGTTTAACGACATCTTATGGACAATATCAAAAGGCCGCATAATTGGCGCTTCGGTAATGTAAAAGGCGCTATATTAAGTGTGTGGAGATAAGGGCAGCTATATTAAGTGTGGAGACAAGCACGGATATAGAGAGGTTTTGAAGGAAGATAAATCACGACGGTGTTTTGACGGCTTCCTGTGGGCTTGGCATAATACTTCTTATACGTTTGAGCAGATATTATGGATTACCAGAATAGGAGTATGTCGCAACATGAGGCGAATTTGAATTTTAAAAAAATTAATAGTATCATTCAAATTAATATTAGGGTGGAAAGTAGCACTGCGTTACTAATGGTAACGAATACGACATTATTCTGATCACGGTTATGTTGCTCGTGGTAGGTGTGATGGTGATAGTGGTCGTGGTGGTGATGATGATGACGCCGAAGACGAGCTGCTCTGTTACTTGAAAAAGATCCTTTGCAAAGGGAAAATTTATGATCCTTCCGATGTATGGTAAAGGTAGACGTTGGCGGTTTTGGAATCCCAAAGATGTCGCTTAACACTCAAATTCATTGATTAATAATGTTGGATTGTGTTTAGACACCTTTTAATTTCTTTCATCGGCCTTATATAAACTTCATTTTATCAAATAAGAACTCCGCCACTGCCTTGTTTGGGGGTAGTGCCAGCCCCAAGCCTGGATAAAGGAGGAGGGCGATGGCAACGGCCTTTGATGCCATAAGCTGTCGTTAAACTGAGCAACTACTATCAAAACAATTTTTCTCAGTTTTATTAAATGTAACGCACGGTCGACGTGAACGGCCGAGGCACCCATAAGAATTCGTTTCGTGGCGATGTAGAATGAGAAGTCGGAAGAGATTGGGTAGAATTATATAAGGATAAACTGAGACACTTTGAAATTGGATTTATACACGTTTTATGTTCTAAATTTTCGTTAAATCGCTAATTGTTTGGCGGTAACTATAAATGAAAGTTAAGGCTAACATTAATGGCATCAGCCGCCATAAAATGGCTTTACAGATAATGTGGCAATCCTAATAATATCGATTCTGCTTTTAAAAATTCCTGTTACTTAAACGAAATTTTTATTTTCGTCTTCTGTAGATCTGAGCGGTAACTGCAGATTAAATCAGTTGTATTTTATGAATGGGAAGGTAGGATAAGACCAATGTCAGTGGTCCTGGCCGCCACAAGATGTCGCTAGATAATATTAATATTCAGCCAGTTTTAGATTACTACATTTAAGAACTGAAATTTGCGAATAGCAAAAATGGCAAATTAAATGCAAATTAAGGAAGGTGGACGTCAACGGCTGTGGCAGCCGTAAGATGTCGTCAAGCACTATTACAACTAAAATACAATAGGTTTATGCAGACACCTTTATATCCTTGGTCCCCGGTTTTATATAAACTTTCTTTCCTCTTATACACGAATTTAACTTCGCCACAGCCTTGTTTGGTGGTAGTGCCAGTTCCAAGCCTGGATAAAGGAGGAGGGCGACGGCGACGGCCATTGATGCGATAAGCTGTCGTTAAACTGAGGAACTACTACTACTATACTCGAATTTACAACGATCTGCAATGTGTGGTCTTGTCAACGGCTCTAGAAGCCATACAATATTTTTAAACATTCAATACTAGAATTCCACCTTTTTCCGTTATTAATATTCAACCAGTTTTAGATGTTTCAGTGGGTGGAAGCTGACCTGCGCCAACTAATCTTCGAGCTACCTACAGCCTGGCGACGAGAGCCCAGAATAAAAACGGTTGGTTCGGGTATGGCAACGCTCCAGAGGGGAGAATGCCACAGATGATGACGATGATGAATTCAAGCTGACTTCATTTCAGCGCTTAAATTTAGGTGTAGACCTACTACAAATGGTTAACAAAAATTTAGGTTCAGGAAAGGTCGACCACAGCGGCTCTGGCAGCCACAAGAAGTCGTTAAACACTTAATATTTGTAAAATATATAAGGTTACTCTTAGACACTTTTTATATCGTTGTTTCGCGGAGTATATAAGGCTTTTTTCGTTCAACAGCTGGCGGGTCACATTGGGTTATTTTATGAAAGGTGTGGTAGATATCAACGGCTCAGGCAGCCATAAATCATTAATGATCGATAATAAAGTTTCACCTTTGCAAGAAATTTTACCCTGATCCACCCAATCGTCCAAGTTCCAATTTGTATCAGCCTAAACACCACCCACTCTAACAATTCCTCTGTTTCCGTTCTTCTGCTGTCTTCTCGCATCCTGAATTTGATCGTCACATGGTTTCTCTGAACAACTCATCTGACTTGACTTACTATTATTATTATTATTATGAAAATGTATCACGTCACAAAATGAGCAAAAGATGTTCACAACCCAACAGAAAATAATGGAAATGATCTCAAAAGGCGAATTATTATTATTATTATTATTTATTATTATTATTATTATTATTATTATTATTATTATTATTATTATTGTTGTTGTTATTGTTATTATTATTATTATTATCATCATCATCAATATTAGTTTTTGTGACTTTTAAGAATTTAATCTGGTATTAACTGCCGTGGGAATCGTAAGTTGTTGATGAACCCTGGATAATATTAATAATAATATTACTGTCTACTGTTTATCAACAGCTTACGTTTCTCACAACCGTTCAAAGCAAATCTGACAGTTTAGCAGTAGTTCCTCAGTTTAATGACAGCCCTCCTCCTTTATCCAGGCTTGGGACTGGCACCACCCCCATACAAGGCAGTGGCGTAGTTTCGCTGACAGTTTAATTAGTAGTTCCGCAGCTTAACGACAGCTTATGGCATCAAAGGCCGTTGCCGTCGCCCTCCTCCTTTATCCAGGCTTGGGGCTGGCACTACCCCCAAATAAGGCAATGCCCGCTCATAGTTTAACGCGTGGTTAATATAATATATATAACAGTAGAGCAGCTCATTTTTGAGGTGTCGAAAACAGCTGAGCACTTTGTGATTGCAATGATTGTTTGAAGTCATCTTGTGGCTTCCATAACTGTTAATTCCCATTTATCAACCTAAGTCTACAAAAATTAGGATTACTTTACCGCTTTAAATATCTGTAAATGTGTTCTTATTTCTCAGTATTGTCGAGTGTTTAACGACATCTTGTGGTTACCAGGGCGATTAATGTCAACCTTTCAACCAATATTTTGAACCAACAGCTTGAACGAAATAAGAGTTATATCGCTTCTGGAGATCAGATTTAAAGGTGTCCAAATTGTCTAATATTATTAGTAGTACAGAGAGATTATCGACATCTTGTGTCTGTCAGGGCCTTTTGGCGCTGACCTCATCTTACCTTCTATTTAATTAAGTATCTTACTGTTAGTTATTATAATGCAGAGAGTGTGCCAATTACGACTAACTGTGGTTTAATCTAATCTAATCTTATCTTATATGATCCGATTCAGTCTTGTTTATTTCTTTCTTGAAATTTGCAAATTGTAGTTATTGAAGTGGAGAGGGCATCAGATTAAGTGGTCGCTTCGAAAGAAAAAATGAAAATAAAAATGGACGAATATTTCCGAAATTAGTTAACAATTATGTTAGAGACGTTAAAGTGAGGTGTGGTTAATCTAGAAGTCTTAGGCTGTTTTTCTCAACCCACTGGTCTAATTCTTTCGAATGGAATGGATTCTCAGATATTCATTGGTGCGCAATCGATTTATTCTTGGTATTGTATAAAAAGGGATGTGAAATTTGTAAGAATAGATAAAAGAGCTTGTAATGAGATATCCGATGAAGTGCCATATTAAAATATCTGTAGCAATGATTCACTCGTTATTATTCGACCATTTGAAGTCGTTTATAAAACTCTTGCCTACGCATGATCGATGGAAGTTCGACGTTAATGGTCTTGGCAGTCGTAAGATGGCTTTCAACTCTCGAAACTGTTTCTAAAATTAGCCTATGCTTAGTAGAAAAAAGTAAAGTATCCCATATCCCACATCTCCCTTTCTAGGCCTTAATCCGGCAATGGACGAATCCCAAGTTCCTGGAAACGGGACCAGTGCATCGCAGGACTTGCCGTTTATTCACAGCTTACACTGGGATCAAATTTTACTGCTTGGTGACAGCGGCACGGTGTGCGCGAACAACATTCCCAGGAGTCGAACCAGCAACCACATGACATTTGACAAAATAGTTACCAATGGACCACTGGGCCACTTAGATTACTTAATATTAATTATTAATTAATTATTAGAGCAACGCTTAGACATCCTTTAAATTTTGTTCTCCAAACTTAAATTTTTATAGCTCATGTTCGCTAAATCGATGGTTTGGTTAACTTTCGTTTCACAATTTGAGTTTGTCGTAAAACGGCTTAGGCTCACGCAAGATGTCGTTAAACACGGTCACTACTAAACCTCTTGTCACCTTTAAATCGCATTTTCCTATGTTATAAATAGTTGGTTCGCTTAATCGAAGTTCATTTCAAACGCTGCCGTAGCCTTTATGTCCTTGATATCGCACTTATATAAACCTTTATGGCAACTGAGAAGTGCCTAAATGGCCACAAAGAACCCTGACGGCCACAAAAGAGCCTTGACTGCCACAAAAGGGCCTTATGGCCACAAAAGAGCCTGATGGACAAAAAAGAGCCCGATGGCCACAAAAGAGCCTGATCGCAAAAAAGAACCCGATGGCCACAAAAGAGCCTGATGGCCACAAAAGAGCCTTAAATGGCCACAAAAGAGCCTGAAGGCTACAAAAGAGCCGAAATGGCCAGTGAAAAGACAAAAAATACAGAAAATATATAAATCAGATATTGAAAAAAAGGCTTTATAGCAACTGAGAAGACCTTTAATGGACACACAAGAGCCGTAATGGACAGTGGACAGTCTTCTAACAAGAAGAAAACCAACAAGAAGTCGACAAAGGTGCCATCAACCAGTCAACAAAACCCCCTTCGCCTGCATTTGGTCTCTCATCCATGTCGTGCTGCAATCAGTTTAAAAAAATACATACATTACCTACGGAAACAAAAATCTTAAAGGAAACGATAAGAAGAAAGAAATGAACTTAAGGACAACGTCAACAACATTTGCATGTCGAAGACGTCAACGGCCTTAGTTGCCATAAGGTGTCGTTAAACCCATGGACAAGAAGAATAGACCGATCATGTTTTCAACATTTAGAAGCCAACATATGGTGAATTTTTCACCCCACTGTCTGTATCTGTGCTGCATAGTTCTACAGCAATGGATCTATGCATTACGCTTTTGTTGTATCTGTTCCTAGATGAATTTTCCTTGATTGCATATGTTTGTCTTACTTATTTTGGTTGATGGTCACGTGATTGATGTCATACATTTGCCATTTTTGTTGATAATTAGCGTGTAAGATGTCCCGACGGTTATCTGCCGCTAATGAAAGTTAATTAAGCCTGCGAAATATGGAACAGAAATTTGGGTGGGTTCAGATTGCGCCACCGTTTACTGTGGCCACATGCAAGCATATCTTGGAAAAATTGACAGCCACAGCTGAGAAATTACAAGGGGCGCGTGTTGTAAAGAATCTTTGTCAGCGGTTATATGGATCAGGACGCAATGTTACTATGGACACCTTTTTCACGCAAAACACACAGCCACTTCTACAAAATAAGCTTACCATAATTAACTCAAACTCCGCCAGTGCCTTGTTTGGGTAAGTGTCAGTCCCAATCCCGGAAAGAGGAGGAGGGCGACGTTAATGGTTTGATGCCATAAAATGTCGTTAAACTGAGGAACTACTACTAATTCCTATGATAACTCCGCCATTTCCTTTAGTCGGGTAGAGCCAGTCCCAAGCCTGGATAAAGGAGGAGGGCGATGTCAACGGCCTTTACTGCCGTATAATATGTCGTTAAACACTGAAATTACTACTATAATTGGTACTTTACACAAAAATAACGGAGTGATTCCTGGGCAGATGCTGGCTGATCGGAAACGGGAAGCACAGTCAATCCGAAGAAAAACCGATGCTTTGTAATGTTTTCAACGCTACATCAAATACAAGACCATTTATCCCGAGGTGGAAAGCAAGCCGAACATCATTATAGATTATAATAGGACACAGGGAACAGTGGACATTCTGGACAAACTCTGTTGCCAATATTCGTCGCTGGTCACCGTCAACTGTTTTTTTACTCTGCTTGACATTTCAGAGCACAGCAGTTCCGTTGTTTGGCTGGGCAAATATCCCGACTGAAGTCGTGATATGATGTGTGCAGAATTTTCATTCTGGAGCTTGGGAAATCTCTTTGCATTCCTTGGATAGAAACGCGCGAGGAAACTCCGACGATAGCTCTTCAGCCATCGGTGAAAGAGCCCTTTAGTATATGGAGGGAGAGACGGTAAAGATAGCAACAGGCGACACACAGCAGATGGGGCGTTTCAAAGGTCGCTGTCATAAATGCAATTACCGCTGTTGGCTGAAGAAGGTGGTGTAATTTTATGTCTGATATCACAAGTAAAATTCACCCCAAGTTACCCAATATTTGATTTTTTATAGGTGAGCCTCTCAGAGTTAATAATGCCTCGCTGACTGCATGCAATTGTAGACTCGACGTTAACGGCCCTGGCAGGTACAGGGTGTCGTTAAACACTCAACGCAAAGTCTTTCTAAAACTCGCGTACACTTATCTAGCAGATCATGAAGAGGTCCTCAGTTTTCTGTTGCATTGAAACTTCCTACTGCAAAATTCCGGCAGCCATAATAAGTCGTTACAAAATATTGCTAATAAAAATATATTCGGTTACGCTTAGACACCTTTATATCGCTGTTATGCTATTGCTATTAAAATGATATTCTGTTACTCTTAGACACCTTTATATCGCTGTTTAAGTTGCTATATAAAGAATACCTTTCGCACAATTATTAGTAATTTTCTTAGTTGCCATAAGATGCCGTTAAACCCATGGACAACAACAACAATTGTTAGTCTCTAATGTAATATATAGATTAACAACGTGTGTTCGACATAAGCGGTTATGGCAGCCGTAGTATGTCGTTGAACACCTGATAATAAGCCTACATTTTGTAGAAATTACTTCCCTGATCCATCCAGTCGTCCACCTGTGCTTTCTCTCAGCCTAAATACTGACTTTTGATGACTTTGCCTGTTTTGTGAACAATTTCTGCCTCCAGTTGAACTTGTTAACATAATTAGTTATGGCACGTGTGAAAACAACATCAGAATCGGTCCTGGAGTAATGATGATGATGATGATGATGATGATGATGATGATGATGATAATAATAATAATAATAATAATAATAATAATAATAATAATAATAATAATAACAACAACAACAACAACAACAACAACAACAACAATACCATTTTTGAGCGATAATAATAATAGCAAAATTATTATTATTGTTATTGTTGATGCTATTATTGTTGTTGTTGCTGATGCTGTTGTTGTTATTATTGTTGTGTTTATTATCATCATCGTCGTCTTCATCATCGTCCAAAGGTTATTCACAACCTACAGTTGCCACGATCCTTATTTCGGACAGTTCTATGTTACCCGAACTGGCGAGTGAACGCGCTATTTATAGCGTGGAGCAACACGATTTTCAGGTGTCGAATACAGCTGAGCACTTACTAGTAGCAGCTATTGTTTCAAGACATCTTGTGGCTGCCAGGGCTGTTAAGTCCCACATATCAATCAAACTTGCAAATCAATGAAAAAATGAGGATTGTATTACGGTGGAAAGCGATTTAGTAGTTCCATTGTTTAACGACATCTTATGGCATCAAAGGTCGTTGACGTCGCCCTCCTCCTTTATCCAGGCTTGGGACTGGCACTACCCCCAAACAAGATAGTGGCGGAAAAGCGACTTAAATGTTTTTAAATGTGTCCTTAATTTATATAAGTAGCATGGAGTGTTTAACAACGTCTTGTTACTGACAGGGGCGGTAACGTCCCCCACTCAATATATGGAATGATCATATAATAGGCTATCGAAAGAACGAAAATGAGCCATAAATAGCGCCCAAAACAACTGATTTAAAGGTGTCCGAGCAATGTGATATAATTTGTAGTATAGCGAGATTAACGACATCTTGTAACTGCCAGACCAGTTTCACGCAGGCCTCATTTTACTTTTTGTTTCAACGTACGTTACTGTTCGTTAATGCAAGGAATAATCTACATGCAGTGAACGTGCTTGTTTGGTCAAATTATGATTTAACCAAATCTATTCTAACACAATCTGACCTAATGTGATAGCGTCTAGTGTAGTTTAATTTATCATGAAGATTTGTAAATTTGTTAATTTAATTTGAAAATTTTGAAATTCTGATGCCCCCTCTTCTTTGCTAACTTCTATTTAACGAAACTCAAATGTACAATTAAATCGATTAAGACTGGGTCGATTGAATTGAAACAACAGATTTTACAATCCTGAACTGCATCCCACTGATCTATGCGCTAAGTGCAACGTTCAGGAATCCATTTCACATCTACTGCTACATTGTTGTAAAGAACAAATTTGCACAGAAAAAGTTTATGGAAAAGTTTTACCAAACAATTGGATGTTACTTTGAAGAACCTTTTGTGTAATTCTGGTTTATATAACCTTGGCACCTACGATATGTTGTTCAAAACTTAATGTTACTGCTACTAACAATAGTAGTTCCAGTGTTTAACGAAATCTTATGGCATCAAAGGCCGTTACCGTCGCCCTCCTCCTTTATCTAGGCTTGGGACTGGCACTACCCAAAACAAGACAGTGGCGGAGTTACTACTAACAATAAGATACTACTAACAATAAACGAAAATGAGGAATTTATAAGGTAAGGAGAAGCGATTAAAAGGTGTCTAAACTGTGTTTACAAAATTAGGTGGTATATAAACACCAATCTTTTAGAGGGTCAGGGGCGTTGACGTCTCATTTTTACTTTTTGGAAGAGCCTGAAGCTGCATACATCTTTCATTATTGCCCTAACATATTTTTATAATAATGTCTCAAATTCATCTCTTGTATCCTACGTTTAACGACATCTTGTGGATGGTTGGGTCATTGACGTCGACGTTAACTCGCATCATCTGTCGTTTTAGACTGCTATTATAAACTTTAGAAGAAGTTTCCATTGTTTAACGACATCTTGCGACTGTCAGGGCCGTTGACGTCGACCATACCTTACGTTATCTTATAAATGGATACTTACTATGATCTTTGGTGGTAGTTTTCTGTTTAATTACGCTGTGTCATGCAGAGATCGTTAGCGTCGGCCACCTTTATCAAGTCTTCGGTCTGGCACAACCCGATTAAAGGCAGTAGTGGAGTTTCACGAGAGATTAAACGAAAACTAGGAGTATTTAGCGTCGAAAAAACGTTTTAATTGTGCATAAACACAGTTAAATATAATAATTATAATGAATTTTTAGGTTATAGTTCGACACCTTTATATCGCTTCTTTCTATTTTCATATCTTTCCCGTTTTCGTTCAATCGTTACAAGAATCCCCAGGAGTGAAGAAATTCAATGCAATCGGAATCAATGGACCTTTAAGCCACCCGATGTCATTTAAAAGAAGATACTATGACTAATTGATATTTCTCCAAATAGGCCTAATAATAGTTTCTGCTTAACGATGCTGTGTCAAACATGATTCGGGTCGCTAAAATCGTCCATTATCCAGGCTTCTGGCTGGCACCAACCGATAAAAGGCAGTGGCGGTTTTTGGAGAATGGCGTTGATAGGAAGATAAAGCATTAAGACGACATCTTTTAGATGTGAAATTAGGTGCTTTCGATCTTTAGATAACCACATGTCATATCATTGACAGATAGACAGACAGACACGCAGAAACACAAACCGACATAATGAATGAATGAATGAATGAATGAATGAATGAATGAATATTACAACAATAATAATAGGAGAGAAGTCTTTAATTATTATTATTAGTAGTAGTAGTATTAGTATTAGTAGTAGTAGTAGTAGTAGTGGTAGTAGTAGTAGTAGTAGTGGTAATGGTAGTAGTGGTAGTGGTAGTGGTAGTAGTAGTAGTAGTAGTAGTAGTAGTAGTAGTAGTAGTAGTAGTAGTAGTAGTAGTAGTAGTAGCAGTAGTATTATTTGGGAGTCTTCAACAACTTCCTGCTGCCACGGCTGTTAACAGGGACCTTCCATCAGGACTGCTTGCCGTTATAGCTCGTGATTGTAGTAGTTCCGCAGTTTAACGACAGCTTATGGCATCAAAGGCCGTTGCCGTCACCCTCCTCCTTTATCCAGGCTTGGGACTGGCACTACCCACAAACAAGGCAGTGGCGATTGAACGTGCATTATATAAATTATAGTGGTAGAGCAGCACGTTTTTAAGGTGTCAAATACAGCTGAGCACTTATTTGTAGCAGCAATTTTTTGAGGACATCTTGTGGCTTCCATAGCCGTTAAATTCAATCGATCAATAAAACTTGCAATTCAGCGAAAAAATAAAGATTATATTCTGGCTGAAAAGTGAGTTAAATGCCTGTAAATGTTTTCTTAATTATTGGTGTTGTCGAGTGCTTAACGATATCTTGTGGCTGCCAGGGCCGTTTGATGGTGACCTCCTCTTATATTGGATTCAAACGAACCTTATTGTTGGTTAATACAAAGAATAACTTTCATGCATAGAACGTACTTATTAGGACTAGATATCGTTTAATTTTATTTAATCTGATCTAATGTAAGTTAATTTAATGTTATCTAATATAATATAATCTTTAAAAATTGCATTTTGTTGAAGAACATTGTGCATCAGAATCAGTGTTCGCTTAAAAACTATTCCTAATAATATTCTGGTCAGTTTAATAGTTTTAAAAATGGACGAATATTCCCTAAATTATTTAACTGCTAGACTCTCATCCCATTTGCCTCGTCCATTCGAATGGACTGGAGTTTCAGATATGCACTGGTGCGCCATCGATTTATGCCTGGTGATGTGTGACGAAGACGGTGTGGAATTTTTGAGAATAAGTAAATGAGCTTGTAGTTGGATATCCTACCAAGCGCTAAATAAATAGAGTGTAATGTTGCAATACCCGTATAGGTTTAAAAGATGCTGCTAAGGCTTTTGCATATACACTGCAGAAGGAAAGTTCGATGTCAAAACCCTTGGCAGTCGCAAGATGGCGCTCAACACTCGATATCATTACTAATATTGCTTAGACATCTTTAAGTAGCTTTATCCAACTAGATGTATATCTCGTGTTCGCTCAGGAACTTTCAAGTTTCACGTAAAACGACTCTTGCTGACGTAAGATGTCGCCAAGCACACGCAACTGCTTTAAATAGTAGGCTACGTTTAGACACCTTTAAACCAGTTTTCCCCGCGTTATAAATTAAACGTGTTCGTTAATCTTTCATGTGTTGTAGATGGATGTGCTAAATGTATGCAAATGTAGACTCGATGTTAACGCCTCTGGCGGCTAAAATATGTCGTTAAACACTCGACACTAATGGTTACTAAAACTCGCGTAAATTTATGCAGCACATCAATACATGCACATCGGATTTCTGATGCATCGAAACTTCCTACTGGAAATTCTTCGAATTCATAATTTTAAATTACGTACTGTTTAAAGTGATTTATCTCGACATTCAATCTCCGTTTATCTTTAGCCACATTCTTTTTCAGCAGTTAAATAGCCGTGTTTGCAACGCTTTTGAGAATTTTAAATGGCATGTTAGAAATGCTTTGCTACATGCATATACATAACAATAATCGCGAACTCCAGATTACATTTTAATTGCCATGAAATTTATGTGAAAAGTGAGCCAAGTGGCTTTAAGCAATGGCAGTCCAGTTAGATTTTGTACGGGTAACCATTAATGCAATACCAGAGCGCATTGCGCAATTGCTAACTCAGGCCTACTTTCTTTTGGGTTCGGTAAATAAATACCTAAGAACACTGCAGGTGCAAAGTAATGTAATTAGAAACATATTGCCTACATATTCGGCATCTTAATAGATATCTGATAGGGCGCAATATAAATCCTCTTGACTTGCTTTGCCGTAACATTTGGCACATCAGCCGACTGATAAGAGCGATCGGCATGTAACGCGGAGAGTACGGGTTCGAACCTCCATTCCTGAGACGGTTACTGTACGGAGACCTTGAGCAAGTCCTTTGCTCACAAATGCTCGGCGCCATCGATTGATACCAAGTCATTAGACAGTGCCGCTTAATAAATGCAGAGATAATAAAATAATTATGACCTTATCTAACCTTACCATTGTCTACCATACAGAATTTAAGCCTAATATATATATTTAATATATATATTATATATATGTATATTATATATATGTATATCACATTACTTTACATTACCAAGCCTTATATATATATTATATATATTTATATCACATTACTTTACATTACCAAGCCTTAACTAACCAATTTAAGATATTTAAACCAGTTTTTCTAAGATTACAACAGATTTTAACTTTACCTTGCATCTGAATCTATGCGTCTGTTGCATTAAAACACTTTCCTTCAAGCGAATATTCCAACACGTCTGCGTCGCTTATCCTCGCAGAAATGGTCTACGGACGAGACCAGGAATCGAAGTCCCTTCCAACGCATCGACCAGAGTCTTAGGCGACGATGTCAACCGCCTTGTCGTCCGCGCAGTAAACTGGTTACCGGCGACCGCTAGGTGACGCATGCCGCGCACAGATTGATCCTATCTCTTGCTAATTGGATCTCTATGCCTGAGGCGTTTCTGCGCATGTCTTTATAGACCGTGCGCTTCTGGCGCCGACTGCTTCGCCCTATGGATTAGTTGGCGCGGTGCAGCTGTCTACAGGCGATATTGACAGCTCGGGCAGAGGGGAAAGTGCATTGGGTGTAGGCAGGTGTCGATGGAGATGTTAATTTGAGTTACGGTGAGAAGAGAAGGTGACTTGAGTTCAGCTGAGGTGAATTGAGAAAAGGTGAGATATGTATTAAGTATAATGAGTTTTACATGTGTCAATTAAATTGCCTTCTCTTGGCTGTCTTGCCTTGTCTTTTCATGCGTTATTATTATTATTTTTAATTGTTTTAAAATTTATTATTATTATTATTATCATTACTACTACTACTACTACTACTACTACTACTACTACTACTACTACTACTACTACTACTACTACTACTACTACTACTACTACTACTACTACCACTACCACCACTACTACTGCTACTACTACTACTACTACCATACTACCTCTACTGCTACCACTACTACCACTACTGCTATTATTATTATTATTTTTATTATTTTACCTTACTTTACATTTTCTTACAGAATATATCACTAGTTAATGTAAATACGTCGGTTTCACCTCCTGAGCGTTCATCTTACCACACTTGGTGCCATTGTCCCGTTGCCACCGCAGTTTGGCGCGGTGCGTGTTAGACCAGAAATGAACTAAAAGCAGACGATTAGTTGTTCGCGCCAGACGTCAACGCTTGCTGTGAGATTATGTAGCGCCCCACCGACGACGAATTCTTTATTCGTCGGAATTTTACTGCGAAAAGACAAACTGTCTTTCTCTCTGTTCGGATATCTGTGTGTGTATGTCTGTGATGTTTGTTAGCATGTCCGCTTGACTTCCTGTCACACTCTGTCTTTTTGTCTGTCTGTCTGTCAGCCTACATGTGTCTGTGTCACTGTCCATCTGTCTGTATTTCTTTTTGAGTGTTTGTGTGCGTTCCTCTCACTCGCTATATTTGTCTGTTTGCGTTTTTGTCACTCCATGTGTGTGCCTGGGTGTGTCTGTATGTATCTGTCTGTCTGTCTGTGTGTCTGCCTGCCTGCCTGTCTGTCTGTCTGTCTGTCTGTCTGTCTGTCTGTCTGTCTGTCTCCTCACTCTTGTTCGTCTGTTTGCCTTGGCGGAAGTCGATTGTTTGCTGGACGTCGAAATATCAGTTGCTCTTCTCCGTCCAAAGGCAGATCGAATGGACTTTTGATGACGTCACTACTTGCTCCGTTTCATTTATGTATCTCTCTCTACCACCCTGCCTCTCACCCTCCCTCACTGCCTCCCCACCTTCCTCACTGTGTCTCTGTGTCTCTGTCTGTGTCTGTGTCTGTCTCTGTCTCTCTGCCTCTGTCTCTCTCTTTCTTAATCTCTGGTTTTGTCTCTTATTCTTGTGATTCCCCATCTCTGCTCATCCAGCCATCCACCCATCCATCCATCAATCCATCCATCCATCCATCCATCAATCCATCCATCCATCCATCAATCAATCAATCCATCCATTCATCCATCGAACATCACATCCCTCTTTTCCTGTGTGTATGTCTGTCTGTCTGTCTCTCCAACGTTGTCATTATCTCTATATCCTAGAGACTCGGGTTAGACTGTTTACAAATGCAATAGTTGACTTCATATAGCGCCCAGATAAAAGAATCTTCTCAATGTTTGCGTTGCATTGTGGACTTTCACTTGGCGACGTTTCGCGACAATTCGAAGCAACACGATCGTTATTTATAAAGCGCCTATCGGGAGAAAGCAGCAGTTTTTCGTCACATTGAATCAGCCACAAGCTGGAAATATCGAAAATGATAATGATGATGATAATAGTAGTAGTAATTTTAATAAATAATAATAATAATAATAATAGCCTTAAAAATTAATAATTAAGATGTCACCTATCATTTGTATTATTAAATCATTTATGCATTTCGAGATTTATGAAGGACCAGATCATTAAAAACCACTTTTAACCATAATTCTTTTCCAAACGCTTGATTTTAATAATAACAGTCGGCTCTTTTGAAACACCTTTGAATTGCTTCCTCTGACTTTATATATTCCTAATTCGTTTAATCGCTATATTAAAATAACTGTACTGCGGTTAGCGTGAATGGCTCTGGAGACAAGAATTTGTTGTGAAGCCAAAGACGGAATGTTTCAAACAGAGTGCAAAATATTATTATAATTATTCTACGCGTAGACACCTTTAAATGTCTTTCCAACATATTATATATTGTTCATTTGCGTGCAATCCTAATGCGATCAAACCCCGTTCTGAATAATTGAAACCGAAAGTTGACTGCAGAGGGCCATGCAGCCAGTATATCTAATTAATAGGAAATACTACTACTAATGTTGACTCGTGGCTAAAAACATTACTGTCATATTTAAAAGAATTTTTGCATTAGGCGTTAGTAGGTCTAAACGTCTTGGCTAAGTCAATGCAAGACTCTAAACTTCAGCCAATCTCACTTTCCTCACTTTGTATGGACCCCCAAGACTTGTCTCTACCCAGCCAGGCCGTCTGGATGACTTAATCTGACTATTGCGTCAACAAAAACAACCCTCTTTAGGTCTGCCTTTTCTGTCGCTGGCCCTAGACTCTGGAACTCTCTTCCGGCTAATGTTCACTCGGCAAAGTCTGTGCTGGCCTTCAGATCTCGACCAAAAACTCACCTCTTCCTTGACTCATTTCCTCAGTTGAATGTCTCTATATCTTCTGAATTCCGCCTTGGCTTTCGACCGGACTTAAGATGGAAGTTGGGTTCAACAACGATTTTGCTTAGCAGTGACCATTGATTGATACCTTGATCATTATTACCGTGGCGCTATAGAAGTTCTTAGATAAACGATATGAGAAGACTGAACTAAGTTCATGCATAGGAAGATGAGGTTAAGTCGACGTCAACGGTCATCTCAACCACAAGATGTCACTAAACACACGCTACTGGTTTTCAACAAATTCCTGTATGACTTCACGAAAGTACTGAAATTCGGGATTAGTAAATAAAATGCAATGCAAAGAGAGGTCGCAGTCATTGCTACTGAAAGCCCCAAGACCTCGTTAAACACGCGATTTCTCTGAAAAAATTTGCTCTCTTTAGACACCTTTGAATTACTTTATGGACTTTATACACCTTTTATCGATCCGGCGCAAGTGACACGGTTAATCATGAACAACAACTTATCGGTAAATAGGAGATTTAAAGAAGTCAACAGCCACAGAAATCATAAGTTGTCGTAAAAGTTTGAAAAAATGCGCTGGTGGTTCTGGCTAATTATTGAGGTGAGGTCAATGTCAGCCGTTGTGGGCGCTTATAATATGGCGTAAAGTAATGCGTACTACATACAAGGTTGCACTTAGACACCTTTAAATCGCTTTTCTGGAAGTTATATAAAACCAATTTTCGTTTAATCGCTACATTTAAGTTCGGTAATGTTACAATCATTAGTGTGTTGGCGCTTTTGTGTATATAATATAGTCCACGTAAAAGGCGTTGGCAGTCATCAGATGTCGCTATAGAATGGAAAATACTAAAGACGGGATGCCGTTATATGGGTTCAACATGTGTACTGGGACCTGTAACTGGTGACGTTTTGCTTACAGAGGAACTAGTTGCTGTTAATGAGCCTTAACACCACATAGGCTGTTTACCTCCGCCGATGCCTTTAGTCGGGTGGGGTGGTGCCAGTCCAAAGTCTGGATAAAGGAGGAGGAAAGCGACGCTAATCATCTTTGTAATGACACAGCATCTCTAGACCAAAACCTCTACTATACCAGGTATTATTACTCGGCTAATAAGGAGGAAAACTGGCGATTATAAACAGTGTCCGCTGGTAATTAATGACATTTATGTGGTTGACCCGACCGTTGACGTCAATATCTCAGACTCTTGATGGCCAGAACATACAGCGATGAAAACGATTTCGAGATACATGTAACGATGGAAAGAAGCGATATAAAGGTGTCTAAAAGTAACCTTATAATTCATTATTTTCATCGCTGTCTGTTCTGGCCATTTAAAAGCATATAATCAGAGTAAAATCAAATATTGTAACGATTTCGAAATACATGTAACGATGGAAAGAAGCGATATAAAGGTGTCTAAAATTAACCTTATAATTCATTAAGAATATTTGATTTTACTCTGATTATATACTTTTAAATCGCCTTTTTGTCGATGCAATATACTCCTAGTTTTCGCTAAAATCTCTCGCAAAGTCGTCGGTTGCTTCTAATGGAGTGATGCCAGTCCGAAGCCTGAATAAAGGACTAGAGCTTCGCTAATCACCTTTCATATCACACTACTTCGGCAAACATAAACAACCTATCTACCGTCAGCTAGCGCAAGCGGCATCCTGTAACGCATGAAAAGGCGCTATATATTGCTGCACTATTAAAAATGCAACATCATTAAACAGAAACTACAAATCGCTTGTTATCCATCGCTAGCTTCTTTCCTCGCCCCTACGGTACGAAAGGTCGACATCGACGGCGCTGGCTGCCGTAAGATGTCGTTAAATTAATATGGATCATATGAATTATTCTCTGTATTGTATGATCTGTTTTATGAGCCCATATGAGAACCGTGGAAGAGATAATTGCATGAACAAGACGTCATTCAACATGTGATACTCTCACTAATACACTTGTTTGCAAACAGGGCTACATATTTCATGCGTGCGTGAAAGAAACCTTTGTTGTCGGGGTCAGTGGGCGTCACTAAACCACATGAATAGACTATATTAACTAGGTTTATGCATGGAAAGGTAATGTAAAGTTCTTACATGTCGTAAAGAGTGAATACACATAAATTTGTATTGATATTTATCTAACATTAGACACCTTTAAATCGCGTTTTAGAACACATTATAGCCTTCTTTTTGATTCCAGTTGCTAACTTATTTATTGATACAGTCTTAACACAGTGAAAAATTTTCCAATCGGCGTCAAAGACCATTGTTACGTGAAGATGCCGTTAAACATTGGAAACTACCACAATAGTTAATAACATCCTTTAATGCTATCAGAGAAAAAAGTAGACAGCTGGTACACTAAACAAATGGTGGTTAGTATGTTAAATTTTGATTCTCATATTGATCGGATTCATAGTCAGTCTTTATATGCCATACGAATTCTTGTAGCACATGGCCTAACTGGCCCTCGGCTCTACGACGTCGTCCGAGCCACAACACTGGCCAGGATGCTGTATGCCTCTCCCGTGTGGTGGGGCTATGCTGGGGCACAGGCCAGGGCTCGGCTCCATTCTTTGATGCGGAGACTTGTGCGTCTCCGCTATCTTCCTGGGGACACCACAACGTTCGATGAACTCTATGGCATAGCCGATTCTCGTCTCTTTAAAGCAATCTTGAACAATTCAAATCGTGTCTTACATCAGCTGCTCCCACCAGTTAAAACCCTCAGTTATTCCCTACGGCCCCACACCCATGATCCTATTATTCCTCCTGCTGACAATTTAACGCGTGTTTTATTTTTAGGATGTTGTATGAATATTAAGTTTTCTTGTGTTCTTAAATACTTGTAAACCGATGTGCGATTAGCTATTGGTTAATGAAGAATATACATACTTTCTTACTTACTTAATGTAATGGAAAACTACCAGCATCACACCTTTGTATGTATGTATGTATGTATACATGTAGGAACTTGGTATAGCGCCTTTTAAGTGCCTCACAAAGGCGCTTCCTGCGCTAACTTAAATGATGTTAAGTGTCATTAACAACAAAAATTCCGTCATGTAGCAAGCAGTGTTCAGATAACTAGAAATGTCACCAGCTGCGGACTCGCGCACACACGCTGAACCCAACCAACTGGCTTCCATCCCGAGTTGACTGATGACCACGTGTTCAGAGTTCGTGAACCGAGTAGTTTCAGAATCGTAGAACGACGACGGCGACCTTTATATATAGAAGCGGTTTTTAAAAGAAGCCAATGTAGTTGCCGCGAACTATGCTATACCTAGTCAATAAGTGTATCAAAAAAATGTGTATATGCTGGTATTCCAGTCTGTACTCGGTTGAACTGATGGCGATAAAGAAAGATATCCGATGGATAGCTCAAACTGAGGCGAAATCCGTCACAACGTCGTCATATTTTACCGAATCTTTAGCATAATAAATATATTTAAAAGGAAATCAGCTGAGATTGAAAGGAACACGGGGTGTTTGCCCTCTCGGCGCATGGTCCAAAGTCCCCAGGATGACCTAAACAGCGCCTTCCTAAATGTCAGTCCGCGCGGTGAGGTTCAGTGGTCTATCAAGAAGCAGGGTCACGGTAGTCTTTTCGTTTCGACTTTTATTACCCCAGTATAAAACAACACTTAATCTAATTTCCTAACATGCGGTTACAATCGCGCACTTATCAGGCGCTCGAACACGAAGATCAGCGTCGACAGTTCCCGCTCGTCGGCTACATCTGTTGCTGCTTTGCCTCTTTGTCGCAACCATCTACTGCTGCATCATCTGATCCTTTCTTTTACAGGCAGTCCAGAAGGATGGTTGATAAAGAGATTGAGATTAGTAGAGGTTGAAGTTGGCCGTTCAGATTGTGGCTGAGTTTGGTTGAAGTTAGTTGAGGTTGAGTTTGGAATTTGAGACTGAGGTTGAGGTTAAGGTTGGCGGTGGGAGGTTGAGACTGAGGTTGAGGTTAAGGTTGGCGGTGGGAGGTTGAGACTGAGGTTGAGGTTAAGGTTGGCGGTGGGAGGTTGAGACTGAGGTTGAGGTTAAGGTTGGCGGTGGGAGGTTGAGACTGAGGTTGAGGTTAAGGTTGGCGATGGGAGGTTGAGACTGAGGCTAAGGTTAAGGTTGGCGATGGGAGGTTCTTTGAGGTTGGCGGTGAGAGGGGTACAATTTTGCCACAAGATATAGGTTGCTGCATGACTCGGCGAAACCATTAGTACTGTAGATACATTAACATTGCATTGAGTACGGTTGAGATGTTCTAGCCAGGGCCCTTCAAAGATTCAGAGGCTTGGGCCACTGGAGATATAAGGCCGCAATCTCGAAGCATGCAGACCGTAAGCCTATCAAATCGCAATAGTTAATTATCATTAAAAAATACAAATAAATATTTATAATTAATAAGAAAAATTAAAAGAATGCCTAAGATTTTTTGCTAGCTACCGAATCATAAATAGGAAATGTTTGGTTGGAATAAGAATATTTCTTTCTTAGTTTAAAGTCGACTAAAATAATATGTTAAGATGAAGACACATACCATGTGAAGCCCCGGCCACATGGCCCTGCTGCCCCCTTCTGCTAGGGCCTCAGCCTGGATACCTAGTCATATCAATACAAACCCAACCTCAGCCATATCAACTTTACTATGAATTTTAGAAGTTTCCATAGCGATGAACTCAGGCATTATTGACAAATGGCAAATGGAATACACTAATGCCTCTCTGTCTGTCTGTCTGTCACTCTCTGTCTCTGTCTCTATCTCTGTCGCTCTCTCTCGCTTTCTCTCGCTCCTTCTGTCTCTCTCTTTCTCTCTCTTTCTCTCTCTTTCTCTCTCTCTCTCTCTCGCTCTTCCCGTTTCTGTTTCTCTCACGATGTTCGCTGTTTTCTTAAATACTTAGCCTAACCGAGAAAACGTCCAATTAACCAGATTAAGATCGGGTCATGTGGGTTTAAGGAACTCACAGGTCGTGACACCACGTGGATAAGATGGACTTCTACAACCAAATAAGCCACAAGCTGTGGTTAAAATTACTACTACTGAAATATGATTAATGATATGATTAAATTACTGATATTATTAGGTTAACTATAGACACTTTTAAATCGCTTCTCAGACTCTATATAAGTCCGACTAACTTTCACGTAAAGGCTCTCGCAGGCTCAAGATGTCGCTAAAAACTTGATATTACTACTACTAATAATAATCAAAGCATTACTTGGCTAAGTTTAGACACCTCTAAATCACTTTCACAGACATTATTTATTCTACATTTTAGTTAAATTTTTTGGTTTCAGTTGTACAGTAAAGACACTTATTGGCATGCGCAGTACGGTCGAATTCATTTTGTTATGAAGTCGAATAAGAAATCGTAAGAAACTGGATAGAATACAAGTGACTTTGAAATTCCTTTTCCTCGGATTACGTATTGGAAATTTTGGTTAAATCGTGATCATATCGGCGGTAATTTCGAAAGTAAGCGAAGGTCGACGTTAACGGCCATAAAATATCTTTAAACATGAAATATTTATATTAATTACCAATATTGCTTATTAAGGTATTTCCTGGGCTACTTAACTGATTTTTTTTAATTTTCGGTTTCTGAACAACTTGTGTAGATTGAACCAGCTAAGTTTATAATACATGCGAAGATGGGTAAGATCATCTTAAATGATCCTAGCAGTCATAAGTTGTCGTTGTACATTCGTCATTAAAATTCAACAAGAATACAAATTCGTTTAAACAATAAAATTTGACAAGAGCACATATTGTAAATTAAATGCAAATTAAGGAAAGATCGAACCGAGTGTCTCTGGCAGCCATTATAAGTCATTAAACCCTAATGATAATAAAAATATTTGGTTACATTTAGACACCTGTACTGAAAGAATGATTGCTTGTGATACCTTGCATTTCTATATGGGGTATTTCTTGTGTAGGCCTATCTAATACTTTGAAATTTAACCCTAATCGTATAGACGTAGCTAGGCCTCCTTTAGCATTGGCCATGCAATCTTTTCTGACAATGATATATCTTTCAATTCTTGGGGAATCCTTTTTGTCCTTTAAGAACGTCTCCTCAATACATATAATGTCTGGAGAATTAGTTGAACAGGACAAGAAGTGCTTAAGCTGATAAGTACGTTGCACCGTGAGGCCACCCGCGTTCCACTGCAAAAATAACTAAACCCATAATGCAAAGGTCGATGTATTTTTTGAAAAAAATATTTCTGATCATCCCTCCAGCAGAACCTGATATCTCCGTTAAATAAGAATTTCGAGGCAACTTTGGAAAAATATTTTTCATTGCAGCCTTTGAATCGTGTTTGTCTGTGATCCTTAGACACCCAAGTACAAAAATAATGATGCTGGCAATTTGAATCTGGCTTTCGTTAGCTATGTCTGTTGGGGGTGTGGTATTGCTTACTGCTCTGTACCTATTGGAGTTTATGCTAAAGAAGTCATTTATAGGCTGTTGTGTAAAATCGAGGATAGTATTGGAAGGCTGAGGATTGAGTTTTGCAACAGAGGCAGTAAGCAAACTTCATATAGGTATATGAGTGTCCAGTGATTCGTAAGTGCTTAGGCATAATCGAGTTTTTCTATAGGGCGTACTTTTAGAATTTCCTGAGTTTTGATATACACTGGACACTGCCTATGGGCTGCACTATGATCTTGAAAACAGTTGGAGCATTTAGGGGGGTCTTTATTTGGACAATCTTTGTAGGAGCTGTAGATAAAATTATTTGACATTGATTTTTTGAATGTCCAAATTTCTGATATTGGTCGCATCGTCGCGGCTTAGATATAAACGGATGGACTTTGTATCTTTGACCGTCTGTGGTTAGGCCTACATGCGAGGGAAGATATATTTCCTTGAAATAAGCGATGACAGTAGTTTCGCTGCTTTCAGGGTTTCCTATCCTTTTCGTGTGATGCGCCCCTATTTTACCAGCTATCTCATCTAGATTTTCTTGGGTTTCCTGCAAGCCATAGATTAATCCTTTAACAAAATAATCAATGTCCTGACTGGGAAATTGAGTCTTTTATCCATCTGTATTGGATGTGGTCTTGTCAGAGCGTATGGTAAACTAACCTTAACTCGTTTCCCATTGAGCATTTTTAAAGCCCTTAGTTTTTGCTTTTGGCTTTCATTTGATGTTATGACTTTTAAACTCCCGTCACATTGGTGTACTTTGTTCACCGAACCTCCCGCTTTCTCAACCAATTCTTTCTGTAACTGTCGGGACTTGGATTTGAATAACTGCACTAATTCACCTCCCTAGCCAGCTATGTATTCTGTGCGAGAGAAGGTTTCAATAATTTTTTGTCGTTACTCGGCTATTAGAGCCGGTCTTGTTTTGATATTAGGACGAGTATCTGACACACTCCGTTTCTGGCTCGTGGCGATATTAATAGACCCATTGTTTACGTTACTATAGTTTACGTTAGTATTGTTTACGTTAGTAGGTCTGCGTATTTTAGGTGCGGTCTCATTACTTGGGGTCTCAACCCCTTGCACCACATGGGGGGCTGTTTCAACCGTTTCCATATCTTGGGTTTTAGCAAAGTTTTCAAATATGTTTTCAAATTCACATAACAATGTATCCTCACTGACAGACAAATTAGGAATGTTCTTTCCTTTACAACGTTTATGTGTGCGATTTTTGGATTGCAGACTCTTACTGGCGATGGGTTGTAGTTCTGTTATGGTTGGTCGCTTCATGAAATCATCTGTCGTCAACCTCTCCTTTTCCTTCCTCGTCTTTGTAGCGAATACGGCTTCCTTTTGGTCGCTCATGCTGTCTGCTTCGCTGTCGCTGTCTTTACTGGATGATGCATTTCCTGCAACGTCAACTTCTTCCTTTTTAGTACTAGTGATAATTTCAGTAGAGGTGTTCGTCAGCCGAGGACGATGTGTCCTCGTCAACCTCTGTTTCGTGGGTGTCTTTGTTTGAGTTGTAGTCATTTGCTGCGATAGGACAGTGCAAAATGTCCTGTTTTCGACCTCTGCCCCTCGTCCGAGGAATTTTTACTCCTTCAGGGCGAGATAAACACACCGACCTGATTTTGTTTTAGTCCAGTTCGATCAGTTTATTTCGATATGGATTTTTATATTAATTTTTGTTTTTCGACAATAATAATTTTCCGCCAAATCGCGCGAAAAGCCGCGTCCTGCCGACCTAGTGACTTCAAAACGCAAACAATCACATCGTCAAAAAGCAAAACTCAAAACCAGTCGCAGACGGCGAATAAAATCCTCGATCGAAAAAAATCCTCAAATGCTGAATATCTCGGAAATGAATCCAACGTTTTAATCCAACGACTAAACGAATTAATCCAACGATTAAACGCCGTAAATCCATGCACACCCTTAGCCCGAACTCCGATTTAAATGTCGGATTAGTAGTAGTTCCGCAGTTTAACGACATCAAAGGCCGTTGCCGTCGCCCTCCTCCTTTTTATCCAGACTTGGGATTGGCACTACCCCCCAATAAGGCAGTGGCGGAGTTAAATATCGGATTGAACGCGTGAATTAAATATATAGCAGTAGAACAGAACGTTTTAAAGGTGTCGAATACTGTATAGCTGTGCACTTTGTACTAGCGCTTACGTTTTGAAGACATCGTGTGGCTTCCATAAAGCAATAAAATATCAATAATCAACGAAAAGAATGAGGATTATTTTACGGCTGAAATGTGATTTAAATGTCTGCAAATGTTTCCTTAAATATTAGTATTGTCGAGTGTTTAACGACATCTTCTGGCTCAGAAATTTTACATCAACTTCACATATATACTTGAGGAGACGAAGCAGCTAAGGATTGGACGAAATGAATAATATATAGCCCCTTGAAAAGCTGATTTAAAGGTGTTCAAATAATCCGTTATTTTAACTAGTATCGAAAGATGAACTACATTTTGTGGCTGCCAGGGCCGTTTTACGCCGACTCATTTTACTTGTGTTTAAACGTAGGCCTATCTCACTGTTAGTTAATACAAAGAGGAATTTACCTGCATATAACAGCAAATTGTTGTTTATTACGCTGTTATCTGATAGAGTCTAGTCAAGTTTTACTGATTCTGGAAATTTTTAGGTTATTGTTAATTAAGTACAGATCGCATCCGAATCAGTGGTCGCTTCGAAAAATATTCCGAGTTATATTTTATCAGTTTTATTTATATCTATATCAAAATGGGCGAATATTTCGTCCATTCGATGTACTGGATTTTCAGATATGCATTGGTGCGCCATCGATTTATGCCTGGTGATGCATGACGAAGTTGGTGCAGAATTAAACAATTGTATTGTATTGTATTTGATAACTTATATAGCACAAAATACGAAATGTGGCTGCGCTTGGACACCTTTAAATCGCTCTTTCCGACGTTATATGAATCCTCATTTCTTTCAATAATTAGATTTTCTGAACTGTTCAGATCTATTGAAGGTCGACATAAACAGCTTTGGCGGCCATAAGCTGTCGTTAAACATTGGAAACTACTACTAATTGCTACCTTTTAAGATATGTACTGACACAATCATTAGTGTATTGGCGTTTTTGTGTATAGTATGGTCGACGTAAAAGGAGTTGGCAGTCATCAGTTGGGGCTAAAGACTAGACACTACTATACATAAAAGGGCTCTACGTGTGTGCGGGGGCCAGCAACTGGTGACATTTTGCGTAGACAGGAACTAGTTGCTCTTAATTACCTTTAACACCACGTAGGCAGGTTAACTCCGCCGATACCTGTAGTCGGGTGGGGTGGTGCCAGTCCAAAACCTGGATAAAAGCGGGGGAAAGAAAGACCAAAACCATTACTGTATCGGGTATTATAAGTCGGCTAATAAGGAGGAAAACTAGCGATTATAAATAGTGTCCGCTGTTAATTAATGACATTTATGTGGTTGACACGACCGTTGACGCTTGATGGCGATGGCGGACAGCGATGAAACGATTTCGAGATATATGTAACGAAAGAAGCGATGTAATGGTGTCTAAAAGTAACCTTATTATTAATCATAAATATTTGATTTAACTCTGTTCATATGCTTTTAAATCGCATTTTAGTCGATACAATATACTCCTAGTTTTCGCTAAAATCTCTCACGAAAGTGAGCGGCTGTTTTTAGTGGAGTAATACCAGTCCGAAGCCTGGATAAAGTTACCAGTGCTTCGTTAACCACCTTCATATGAAACTACTTCGGTGAACATAAACAACCTACCAACCGTTAGCGGCGTCCTGTAAGGCATGAAAAGGCGCTATATATCGTTGTTTATATCAATATTCTCTCTCTCTCTCTCTCTCTCTCTCTCTCTCTCTCTATCTATATATATATATATATATATATATATATATATATATATATATATATATATATATATATATATATATATATATATATATATATATATATATATATATATATATATATATATATGAATAGTTCCCGCTCGTCGATTGCATCTGTTGCTGGTTCGCCTCTTCGTCGCTAAAGTACTCTCTACTGCTGCATCATCTCATACTTTTATCAAAGGCTGGTTGTTGAGGAGGTTGAGGTTGCTTGAAGTTGAGGTTGGAGTTTGAGATTGAGGTCGAGGTTGGTTGAGGTCAGTTGAGGTTTAGGTTGAGACTGAAGTTGAGGTTGATTGAGGTTAGTTCAGGTTGGAGGTTGAGACCGAAGTTGGGTTATTTGAGGTAGGATGAGGGATGGGTACAATTTTGCCACAAAATCTAGGTTCCTATATGACTCGGTGAAACCGTTAGTTTATATAATAGCACTGCAGTGAGTTTGGTTAAGGCGATCTGGCAATTCGGAGATTCCGAAAGGCTCGGGCCACTGCAAATACAAGAGCTGAATCTCGAAGCATGCACATCACATCATCAGTCTTTATAGCGTAAACTGAGGTCCCTGAACAAAAGCCTGGACATCATCTGCATGTCTCCCTCTCTCTCTCTGTCTGTTTGTCTCTGTCTGTCTATTTCTCTCTCTGTCTCTCTCTCCTCTCTCTCCTCTCTGTCTCGCTCTCCCTCTCTCGTACTGTAAGCACGATTCTTAAGTACGTAGTCTGTCTTGCTGTCTGTCTGTCTCTCTCTCGTACAGTAAGCACGATTCTTAAGTACTTAGAATCTAACCAAGAAAACGTTCAATTAACCAGATTAAAATTGGGAAATGTGAATTTAAATTAGTTATAGGGCGCGGCACCGCGTTGATCAGGTGGACTTTTAGGGCCAAATAACTCACAAGCTGTCATTAAACTCGATATTACAACTACTAATAATGAAGGCATCATTTGGTTAAGTTTAGACACCTTTAAATCACTTTCACCGAATTTATTTATTCTAAATTTTCGTTAATTTTTCTTTAATTAAAAAAATACAGTTCATTAGCATGTAGGGTACGGTTGAATTCGTTTTGTTACGAAGTCGAATAAATAATCCTAAGAAACTGGGTAGATTACTAGTGACTTTGAAATTCCTTTACCTCTCGTTTTATATTGTCAATTTTCGTTAAATCACTGATTCTATCGGCGGTAATTTTAAACGACGTTATCGGCCCTAGCGACCATAAAATATCTTTAAACATGAATTAATTCTATTATTTTCTAATATTGCTTAAGGTATTTCCTGGGCAATTTAACTGATTGTTTAAATTTTTGGCTTCTAAACAACGTGTGTAGATTGAATCAGTTAAGCTTATAATATGTGAAGGAAGGTACACTCCACTTAAATGATCCGATCAGTCACAAGATGTCGTTGAACACTCGTAATTAATATTCAACCAGTCTAAGACAACTTTGTTTAATCAATATTGTTTGGCAAAAAAACAAATGGTAAATTGAATATAAATTAAGGAAAGGTCGTGGAGAGTGGCTATGGCAGCCATTATAAGACATTAAACATGGATGCTAATAAAAATAAAAAATATTTGGTTACGTTTAGACACCTCTATATCGGTCTTTATTGACGTTATATAATCGATATTAACGTTCATTCGGTAGCATAACTCCGCCACTGCCTTGTTTGGGGGTAGTGCCAGTCCCAAGCCTGGATAAAAGGAGGAGGGCGACGTCAACGGTCTTTGATGCCATAAGATGTCGCTAAAATACTGGAACAACTACTAATCGCTAGTCTACTGAAAAAATGTGTTGTCGAGGACAACGGCTCTGGTGCCATTATATGTCGTTTAACACCTGATAATAAAACCTACATTTCCAAGAAATCCTGCCCTGATCCGTTTTATCCTCCACCTGTCCTTTCTCTCAGCCTAAACACTGACTTTCGATGAGATTTCCTGTTATGTGAACATTTTTTTGCTTAATGATTGTAATGGAAATCGAGGAGATGATGATGCGAAAAACGGCCACAAATAGAGGACATTATATAGAACGATAAACAATTAATCATATAAACAATTAACTGTAGTATTTAGAACTAAATTAGTTGTAGATAAAGGGCAGAAATATTTAAGCTACAGACAGAACAGACAGAGGAAAGGAGGCAGACAAAGACACACATACACGACTCCAAAGGGCAACGCGTGCAAGCGAGGGGACTGGAAGGATTGACTGCCAAACGTCTTTCTATACATTACGTCTCGTGGCCACAGTCTTTTAAAACATTACAATGATGAACTTGAAAACATAATTATTTTTAATTTCACTTGTGAAGATAACATTACGGAACCAGTGGTAAAGTCATGGTAACATTGGAACAGAAGTCAGACAAAAACAGACTCGCTTTAGAAGACTTGGCCGTTGCTTGCTTTCAGCTGCAGCTCAGAACAAATTGCTTCTTAAGTGACATATAATATTTATAAAACTGCTAATAATTATAGTTAATCACTTCAGTAAAACTACTTTTTAAAATAATAAAATCACTAAAAATAAGAGCTAAAATAATTATTCAAAAGACTTCCAAAGGGCCTTTAGTGAAATCTCAATCAAAATCATGTTCCATTATAAAGGCATGAGTAATAATTAAAATCCAACTAAGAGCTAAAGACGGAATTATTATTATTATTATTATTATTATTATTATTATTATTATTATTATTATTATTATTATTATTATTATTATTATTATTATTATTATTATTATTATTATTATTATTATTATTATTATTATTATTATTATTATTATTATTAATAATAATAATAATCTTATTATTATCATCATCATTATCGTTATCATTTTTATCATTTTGATTTTGATTTTCACTAATAGTATTAATTAGAGTTTATCAACAACTTACGGTTGTCGCAACTGTAACTCACGAACTATCAATGTGTGGAAGTAGTAGTAGTTCCTCAGTTTAACGACATCTTATGACATCAAAGGTCGTTGACGTCGCCCTCCTCCTTAATCCAGGATTGGGACTGGCACTACCCCCAAACAGGGCAGTGGCGGAATTAATGTATGGAAGTAGTAATAGTAGTAGTTCCTCAGTGTAACGACAGCTTATGGCATCAAAAGCCGTTGCCGTCGCCCTCCTCCTTTATCCAGGGTTGGGACTGGCACTACCCCCGAACAAGGCAGTGGCGGAGTTATGTATGTAAGGGACCGCGTGAATTAAATATATAGCAACAGAGCACAACGTTTTAAAGGTGTCGAATACAGCTGACCACTTTGTACTAGCAGTTACTTTTTGATTTTTAAGGTGTCGAATACAGCTGAGCACTTTGTACTAGCAGTTACTTTTTGAAGACATCTTGTGGCTTCCATAACCGTTAAGTCCCATATACCAATAAAACATTAAGGTGAACGAAAATTGAGGATTATTTTTCGATTAAAATACGATTTGAATGTCTGTATTTTTTTTCAAACTAATAGTAGTCTCGAGTGCTTAACGACATCTTGCGTCTGTCAGAAATTTGCATGGACATCACATATACCAATTAGTGATTGCGAAAGTTTTGAATAATTGTTTCCAAATGATAGAATGTTAGGAAACGAGGTATATATAGCGCCTTGAAGAGCTGATTTAAAGGTGTTCAAGCAATCTGTTATTTTCATCAAGAGATTAACGACATCTTGTGGCTGCCAGGGCCGTTTGACGCCGACTCATTTTACTTGTGTTTAAACTTACCTCATTGTTAGTTAATGCAAAGAGAAATTTACATGCAGAGCGCGTACAATTTATGGCTAATTGGTGCTTGTCATAGTCTGATCTTATCAGATAGTGTCTAGTAAAGTTTAACTGATTCTGGAAATTTGTAAATTGTTCTAAGCGAAGTGCAGATTGCATCAGTGATGTCGTTAAACATTGGAACTACTAACTGCCTCGAAAGATTAAGATTCACGCAAAGCTGCACTTACACACGTAAGATGTCAAACACACGAGACTGCTATTATTCTGAGACTAGGTTTAGACACCTTTAAATCGCTTTTTTCAGCATTATAAATAAAGCGTTGTAAATTGTCGATTTATGTGATTTCCTTTGAAATTCATCGCTCAATGTTATCAGCTGTAGACTCGGCGTTAACGGTTCTGGCGGCTAAAAGGTCTCGTTAAACATTCAACGCCAATGCACATCAATACGAAGCATTGAAACTTCTTGATGGAAAAAATCTTCCATTTTCAGTCTAAAATTATGTACTGTCTGAAGTCATTTGGCTCAACAGGTAACCCCATTTGTCGTAAGTCACATTCGTTTAGTATAGTTAAATAGCCGCCAACGTATTCAAGAACTCTAGGTTACATTTTAATTGTTATGCAATTTTTGCGAAAAGTCATTTGATTTGACGGGTGTGGCGGCTTGGTGCTGAGGAGACGATGCTGGTGAGCACAGTTGCTTATTAGCTGGCTTATTAGGCGATTAGTTGTTCGCGCCAGACGTCATTGGTTCCTCTGAAATTATGTAGCGCCCCAATGCCGAAGGACGAATATTTATCCTTCGGAATTTTACTGCGAAAAGACGTGCTGTCTTCCTCTCTGTTCGGATGTCTGTGTGTGTATGTCTGTGACGTTTGTTCGAATGTCTGCGTGACTCCCTGCCACACTCTGTCTTTTTGTCTGTCTGTCTGTCAGCCTATGTGTATCCTTGTCAGTCTCCACCTGTCTGCATTTCTTCCTATGAGGTTATGTGCGTCTCTGCCATTGCCTATAATTTGGCCTGTGTCTGTTTGTCACTTTCTGTTTGTCTGTGTGTGTTTCTGTGTTTGAGTGTCTGTCTGTGTGTGTGTCTGTATGTCTGTCTGTGTGTGTGTCTGTATGTCTGTCTGTCTCCTGTAAACCCTTCTTCACCCTTGTTCAACTGTGTGCCTCGGCGTAGTTCGATTGTTTGCTGGGCGTCGATATATCAGTTACACGTCTTCATCTATGGCAGATCGAATTCAATCCTGATGACGATACTACCTACCCCTCCTCATTTCCTGCAACTCTTTCTCCTCTCTGTCTCTCTCTCTGTATTTGTCTTTGTCTCTGTCACTCTGTCTCTGTCTCTGTCTATCTGATTCTCTGTCTCTCTATATCTTTCTCTTATTCTTGTGCTTCTCTCCATCACTGCTGAACACTGACTCTCTGTATCCATCCATCTACCCACCAACGCATCCACCCAAAAACCCACACACGCAAATCCCGCCCGCCCGCCCATCCATCCATCCATCCAATCCCACTCCCCCCTCCATGAATACATCCATCCATCCATTTTTCCGACATCAATTAGATCCGTCCGTGCGTCCGTCCGTGCGTCCGTCCGTCCGTCGTTAAGATCCCTCTTTTTCTGTCTGTGTGTCTGTCTGTCTGTCTGTCTTTCTACATCTGCCATTAACCCAATCACCCACTGAATGTTTGTAAATGTAATAGTAGACTTCATACTGCGTCCATTGAAGGAATCTTCTCAATGTTTGAATTGCACTGTGGACTTTCACTTAACGACGTTTCGCGACAATTCGGAGCAACACTTGAGTATTTATAGAGCGCCTAACAGGAATTGATTCAAATTGATTCAGCCACGAGGCTAACATGCTCATTAGGAAATACCGAAAGTGATGATGATAATGATGATGATGATGATGATGATGATGATGATGATGATGATGATGTTGATGATGTTGATGATGTTGATGTTGATGATGATGATGTTGTCGATGATGATGAAGATGTGCCATTGTAGAAATGGTAACTTAAATGCAAATTAAGGAAAAGTCGACGTGAGCTGCTCTGTCAGCCATAATAAGTCATTAAATACTAATGTTAATTTCAAAAATTGGTTACGCTTAGACACCTTTATATCACTGTTTCTTGTTTTTATATAATTGTTATCAACGCTCAAGCCGCTGATGACCAAAAAACAGTAACGGCAACGGCCTTTGATACTATAAGCTGTCCTTAAAACTGAGTAACTATTAAGCGGCTGATATGGTGGTGGTGATAATGGTAATAATAATAATGATGATGATGATGCGTCGTTACAATTTTTTTTTGAAAAATATACTACTACTACTACTACTCCCACTACTACTACTTCTACCACTACTACTACTACCACTACTACTACTACTAATAATAATAATAATATTATTAATTTTAATATTATTATCATTATTAATATTATTATTATTACCAACAACCTTCCAGAATAAGTAAAAATAATGTCTCCTTTCATTTGTTTTATGAAATTAATTTATGAAATGCGAGACTTAAGATGAAGAATATCAATAAAATTTAAAGTATAATTCAGTTATGAACGCTGGAATTTATTAATAGCATTCAACTCTTTCTAGACACCTTTAAATTGCCCTCGCTTTTATTATAAATTTTTCATTTTTGTTTAATGGCTAATTTTAACTCCGCCACTGTTTAGGAGTAGTGCCAGTCCCAAGCCTGGATAAAGGAGGAGGGCGACGGCAACGTCCTTTGATGCCATAAGCTGTCGTTAAACTGAGGAACTACTACTAATGGCTGATTTTATATGCTGTCTGCTACTGCTGGAGGTTGACGTCTACGACCTATGCTGCCATAAGATGTGGCTCAGCATTGGAACTACTGCTTCTACTAACTGCTAATTTAACCTAGCCACAGGCTCATGTAATTTACGGTTAACTTGAACGGATTCGGCCGCCATAAGAATTAGATAAGAATTCGAATAAGAAGTTGCTACAAATTCCGTCACTGATGTTAAGGTGAAAAGTAGCATAGCATCACTAATGATTACGAAGACGACATTGTTCTGGTAACAGTTATGGAGGTGGTGGTGGTGGCGGTGGCGATGGTGGTGGTGGTAATGGTGGTCGTAATGGTGTTGAGGCGGCGGCAGCAGTGATGATGGTGGAAGTGATGACGACAACGACGACGATAATGATGAAGGTGCCGACGACGAGCTGCTCTATTAGTGAATGACGATGCTTTCCTAGTGTTAAAATTTTGTACCTTTCGATGTAAGGTAAAAGTTGACGTTGTCTGCTTTGGAAGCCACAAGATATCGTTGAACAGTCAAATTTATTAGAAACGTTATACAATGTTTAGACACCTTTTAATCCCTTTTACCGATATTATTTATTCCTAATTTTCGTGAAATCGCTACTATTAGTCAAGAAAGCCTTAAGAATTCATTTCGTTAAGAGGCCGAATAAGAAATCACGAGAAACGGGGTAGAATTATATTAGGCTAAACTGAGACACTTTGAAATTGCATTTCTGATGTATATATGCTGTATAATGTTCGATGTATTGTACATTTTTCGTTAAATCGCTAATTTTTTCAACGGTAACTTTAAATGTAAGCGAAGATCAACGTTAACTGTGTCAGCCATTAAATGTCTTTAAAGATGTTGTACTCCTACCAATATCGATTATTGCCCAAAGTATTTCCTTTGTTACTTAATCGAACTGTCTATTTTCGGTTTCTTTACGTCAAAACGATAAGCGGAGATTTAACCAGTTAATATTCAACCAGTTTGTGACCACTTCATTTAGAGGCTGATATTTAGGAATAGATCGAGTAGAACTGGTTAGGAAATGTAGGTTAAGGAAAGGTCGACGGCAATGGCACTGGCAGACACCGGAAGTCGTTAGACACTTAGTACTGGTAAAATATATTAGATTACGCTACGACACCTTTCTATCGTTGTTTTGCAGGATTATATAAAGCTTATTTTAGTTCAATGGATAGAAACTCCGCGACAGCCTTGTTTGGGGGTAGTGCCAGTCCCAAGCCTGGATAAAGGAGGAGGGCGACGGCAACGGCCTTTGATGCCATACGCTGTCGTTAAACTGAAGAACTACAATCCGCCACTGCCTTGTTTGGGGGTAGTGCCAGTCCCAAGCCTGGATAAAGGAGGAGGGGGGCGGCAACGGGCTTTGATGCCATAAGCTGTCGTTAAACAGTGGAACTAATGGATAGTTAGGCGATGGTCCTCTTTAAAGGGGTGGACCTGAACGGCTCAAGGCAGCTATAGTATGTGTATAATTATCGATACTAAAGTTCCACCTTTGCACAAACTTCCACATTGATCCACCGAATCCTTCGTCTTCCCGTTTGCATCAGCCTAAACACTACCCTTTTTAACAGTTCTTGTTCCATTTCTCTGTGGTCTTCTCGCATCCTGAATTTGCTAGTCATCGTGGTTTAGCTGAACAACTCCTTTGACTTGACTCAGCGATCATGAATGGACAGGTGCCTTGGGCTTAGTTTTCAATAGCGCGTCAGAAATTCTTAACTTTACGATTTACGATTACTTCTTATATCCGGCTATGCTTGGACACCTTTGAATCGCTTTTAACGAAGTCTTATAAGCCGGAGTTTCCGTCGAATAAATAACTATTCTTCAATCATGAAGATTCAAACGACTATCTTTAAGCACTGAAATTTGCCATTAGCGCAAATTGTTCAGAAAATATAAGTTAAGAGAATGTCGATGTCAACTGCGCTGGAAGCCATCATATGCAGTTAAACACTAAAACTAGTAAAACATATTAAGTTAAGCTTAAACACCTTTATATCATTGTTTCCTGGCTTTATGTAAGACATTTCGTTTAATTGTGTGAGACTGTCCAGAAATGCCGATATTGCTGTGAATAATACGTCGATACATAAACCATACCTTATGTGAATACGTTACGTTCTGTTCATGTCCTGCTGATATATAAAACCTGTTCAATGAATATCAGTATGAAACTACGGAGTAATATGGCAAATTACGATTTATGTTATGTTATGTTTGTATGCTGTATAAAATTCCTTCACATATACTTAGCTACTAGTTGAAACTGCAGTCCACTGATGTTAGTTATTTGTGTAGTTGAAAAAGCAAATGTGTTAACTAGCTGTATAGTCTAATGTGCAGATTGTTTGTTTGTGAAACTGTTGATTTGTTATATGACATCAACGGCCGCTGATGCCATGAGATGTCGTTAAACATGAATTTAAAAATTTGATGGACCCGTTCTTACTTCGATATGTGATGTGTGGTCGACGTCAACGGCTCTGGCAGCCATAAGATGTGTTGAAACACTTAATACTAAAGTCTCACCTTTCATAGAAATCCTACCCTGATCCATCAAATCCTCCACTCAATTTCTCCCAGCCTATAAACTCAATCCACTTTAACTACTAATTACGACAAAAGCCGTTCTTCTGGTCATTGTTACGATCAAAACATTGAAGACTACAGTGGTCAAGGTGTTGTTCGCAGTGGATATGAAAATGTTGATGACGATGGCGGTTGTGATGGTGGTGGTGGTGGTGATGATGATGATGATGATGATGATGATGATGATGATGATGACCACGACGAAGCAGAATACGATATGCTCTATTACTGTAGAAGATGCTTTTGAAGCGTGAATTGTAATTGTTATTGTAATTGTAAACGAACATTTATAAAGCGCCACTTAGGAAACAGTGGCGCTCCTGACTTGAACAAACAAAAAGGATTTCAGGCGTTTGCGAGACTGGGTAGGAGAGAGACTAAGTAACTGAAGCCGCAGGTCAAGAGGAAGGCAGTTCCAGCTGGAAGGGCCAACAGAGGCAAAGCTCCTGGACTGGGCAGTTGTAGTGCGGACGCGAGGGACTACCAAAAGACCACGGGTAACTGAGCGAAGGGAGGCATAGGCAGGCAACGAGGAAACCCGAATACAAAAAGAAGTTAAGTAGGACGGAGCAGAGCCTAGAAGGCAGTTGCGCATAAGGATAAGAATCTTAAAATGGATCCGTTGACTGACAGGAAGCCAATGAAGTGAATCACGAATAAAAGTAGATATATGGGCAGACTTTGGAAGACCACCGATAAGGCGTGCAGCAGTATAGACTGAAGCTTGGAGGTGTTAATTGCAGAAAGTCCAATATAGGCAGCATTGCCAAAGTCAATCCTAGTGCAAATCAGGGCATGGACCAAGGTAGTGATCGCATGAAGAGGAAGCGAGTGACGAATAGAGCGGAGTTGTCGTAGGTGGTAAAGACAAGAGCGGGAGATATTATTTACATGGTCAGTCAGAGAAAGAGTTTGATCCAGGGTGATTCCGAGGTCACGGACTGAAGTTTAGATACCTTCTGATGTAAAATACAGGTCGATATCAGCGACCTTGGAAGTCATAAGATGTCGTTAAACAATCAAAATCATTAACAATGTAATCTAGTGTTTAGATACCTTTAAATTGATTTCGCAGAAGTTATATATTTCGCCACATACTTAAATTGTTAGATTGCTTCTATGATATCCTGTAAGTGAGCAACGGTCGACGTGAACGGCCCTGGCAGCCATAAAAATTCGCTTCTTTACGATGTGGTTAGAAAACGGATAGAATAACACCAGGCAAAGCTGAGACACTTTGAAATAGCTTTTCAACCCATCATATAGTGTACACTTCGTTAAATCGCTTAAAACTCCGCCAATGCCGTACTCGGTTAGTGCCAGTCCCAAGCCTGGATAAAGGAGGAGGGCGACGTCTACGGCCTTTGATGCCGTAAGATGTCGTTAAACATTGGAACTACTACTACTTAAATGTTTTACTGTATCAACTGTAACTATAAATGTGAGCTAACGGTTTCAGTGGCCACAAAATGTCTTCAAAAAAGGATACTTATACTAACATCGATTTTTGCTGAAAGCAGTTTCTGTGCTACTGAAGAAAAATTTCTATTTCCGGTTTCTTTACGTCTTAACGATTGTCTTGTCTTGCCTTGCCTATTCTTCACCCGTTCTCGAGCCGAGCGTTAATTGCACAACGCACAATTTTGTGTCATCTCCTTCTGCCCCTCCTTTCTTTCAATAACTGGTCGAACGATAGATACTTCAGTCCACGACTTGATGTTATCGATCCATTTCATCTTGGGTCTTCCCCGAGATCCACGAATTGTGCCTTGGTTGACCTCTTTCTCTAAGCAGTCTGCACTCATTTGCAGCCCGAAGTACGAGAGCTTCATCTGTTTGAATAACCCGAGCAGACTCACCTCTACTCCTGCTGCTTCTAAGACCCACTCATTTGTCTTTTTGGCAGTCAGCAGTACTCCAAAAATCTGCGGCAGACACTTCGTTTCAAATGTGTTGATTCTTGACTCTTATCTTTCTTTATGGTCCAGCTCTTACGTCCATTCTGTGCCACTGGTCATACGACAGCTTTCAGAAGTCGTATCTTTGTTGCAAGCAATATAGCACTTAAAGCGTTTAGTGTAGATTAAACCAACTTTGTGTGTGAATGGGAAGGTAGGGTAAGACGAACATCACAAGATGTCGCTAAACACTCTACCTGTTTTAGATGACTTCATTTAGGCGCTGAAATTTGGGAATTGCACAAATGGTAAATTAAATGTAAATTAAGCAAAGGTCGACGTCAACAGCTCTGCTAGTCACATGTTGCTAAACAGTCCTAATTATTAAATTTATAAGATTATACTTAGACACCTTTATATTGTGGTTTCTCTAACTTCTTTAATAAAACATATTTTAGTTTCATCGTTACCTGTCCCGTCTGTCCCAAAGTTATGCAACGTGTGATCGATGTCAACGGTCCATAATAAGTCGTTAAACACTTAATACTAAAATCCTTCCTCTGCAGAAAAACTTTCCTTTACTTAAACAAACCTCCACTTCTCCCAATCTAAACATAATCGACTTTCCTCTCTGTTCACATTGTATCTCTGAACAACTTTTTCTGACTTGACGCAGCGCTTGTGAATCGCAGAATGCCCCAAGCGTTGCTTTTGGGTAGCGCTTCAATGTTTCTCAACCTCACTATATACGATTACTACTGATAATATCAGGCTGCGCTTAAACACCTTTAAATAGCTTTTTCCGACGTAATATATAAATATATCTGTCGTTTAAAATTAATAACTCTGTTACCGCATAATGGCGGGTAGTGCCAGTCCGAAGGAGTCATCTAAAGGAGGAGGGCGATGTCAACAGCCTTTTGATGCCATAAGATGTCGTTAAACATTTGGTCTACTATGGTGTCATTCTCAAAGGTAAATGCAAATGTACGCTTTTTTCTACAGAGATCGTATGTTTATAATTTTTCAGTGAATTACCCGGGTCGTTATATTGGCTCCTGCTTAATTTCCTTAATAAATTGCTTTCAACAATGTTATGTATACCCCATTTTCGTTCAGTGGAAACAGCGCAGAGTTTAAATATAATGAAAGCGGGGTTCGACATCAACGGCCATGGCAGCTTAAACACCTTTATATCGCTTTTTAAAATATTATATAAAATTCACTTTCGCTTAATCTTTGGGTCGTCTTCATCGACGTCAGAAAATCGTTAGTTATCTGCGCTATTTTTACATAGTGCGCAAAAACTGGCCATATTACAGATGGGAATCCTTTGCTTTGGGCTCCACGTGTGTGCGAGTGCTCGATACTGGTTACATTTTGCTAACATAGGAACTTGTTGCTCTTTTGGTTCGCTTTAATATGAATTTAACTCCACCATCCCTTTATTCGGTAGTTTCCACGGTAGAGGTGACGACGACTATGACTATGACTACGACAAAGATGATGATGATGATGATGATGATGATGATGAACACCATGACGACGAGTTGCTCTATTAGTATAAGAAGATGTTTTTTACTCGTGTGAAATTTTTGTACCTTTCTATCCAAGGTACAGATCGACGTTGGCGGCTTTGGAAGCCACAAGATATCGTTGAACACTCAAATTTATTAGAAACGTTATACAATGTTTAGACACCTTTAAATCTCCTTTACCAACTTCATTTACACCTTATTTTCGTGAAATCAATGTGTAAGTCGTGTGCTTTTAAACGTTGGGTACGGTTGACGTGAACGGCTCTCGCAGCCACAAGACTTCGTTTTGTTACGAGGTCAAATAAATTGTTTCAAACTCGGTAGAATAATATATTAGCCTACGCTGAGAGTCTTTGAAATTGTTTTACCACGCGCTTCACATTGTAAATTTCTGTTAAATCGCGAAATGTATTGACGATATTTAAACCTAAGCCAAGGTCGACGTTTATCGTAATCGTAATCGTAATCTCGAAATTTCTACAGCGCTCAACGAAAGCTAAGTCGCGGGAACCAGCTTATTCACAGGCGCTCAGTCAAAACAAAATCGATAGGCAAAAGGGTCAAGATCCAGGAGTCAGGCACTCAGACAGTCGGACGGCTACGGTGGATGCCGTTTGAAACTGAAGCGAGAAGAGAGACAAGAGGAAGAGGAAGAATCAGGATAAGATTTCTGGAAAAGAAGTGTTTTCAGTCTTGAGTGAAAGACCTGCGCAGAAACTGAAAGAGGTGAAGTGTTGGTGAGTTCGTATGATTGACCAGACAACTGTCGCAATTCTGGCGGGAGTTTATTCCAAAGGGGTGGGGCAGCTATGACTATGGAGCGATTTCCAAATTTTAAGGATGAGGTGACGGGAGGGCGAAGAAGTGTTAGGACAGATGAGGAGCGGGTTGAACGGAGTGGTTGGATAGTAAATAATTGACGAAGATAGGAGGGTTGGGAGGATTGAAGTGTGTTGTAGGTGAGGGATAAGACTTTGTACTCTATTCGTTCTGGTATTTTAAGCCAGTGCAGTGATTTGAGAACAGGGGTGATGTGATGGTATTTGGGGGTTTTGGTGACAGCACGTGCGAGAGCATTCTGGATAGCTTGTAGGCGATTTATCTGGGTTGTGTCAATATTGAGGAAAAGTGAATTGCAGTAGTCAAGTTTTGCATGGACTATGGATGTGGCAATGGTAGATGCGGTTTTGAAGTCAAGCATAGGACGGATTCTGCGAAGGTCGCGGATATGCATAAAGCAAGAGCGGGAAAGATGGCTGATATGATCAGAAAAAGTAAGGTTCTGGTCGAAAATAACACCTAAATTACGGACAGAGGAGTTAGTATTAAAGGTGTGGGTGGAGGCAGAGTCCAGGCTGAGGGAGATAGAGGGGTCAGGAATTTTCTTCAGCTGGTCACGTAGGCCTATAAGTATGAATTCAGTTTTAGATGGGTTCAGGCATAAGAGATTAGATGTCATCCAAGAGGAGATTTGTTTAACCACACAAAGAAGATGATCTGTAGATTCATTGAAACAATTTGGAGAGAAAGAGATGAATAGTTGGGTGTCATCAGCATAGAGGTGATGGTCAACGGAGGATGCTTTAATGAGTGAACTGAGTGGGGTAGTGTAGAGGATAAACAGAAGAGGTCCAAGAACGGAGCCTTGTGGAACTCCGCAAGTAAGAGGGCATGACTTAGAAGAGGCTTCCGAAGTTTTAACAGAGAAAGAGCGGGAGGAGAGATAAGACTGTATCCATAGGAGAGCAGTGTCAGCAAAACCAAACCAGGTTGAAAGTCGGTGGAGTAAGATATTGTGATCTATGGTGTCGAAGGCTGCAGAGATATCGAGGAGACAGAGGCAAGAAACCTGTTGATGAGAAATGGCAGAAACAAGCTTGTTGTAGAGAGATGTCAGCAGAGTTTCGGTTGAGTGGCGTTTAGTAAAACCAGACTGGTGTGGGTTAATGAGTGAGTTAGAAGCTAAATAGTTATTGATTCGGCCCTAGTGGACATAAAATGTCGTTAAACATTTGAAATTTCGATCGATTGCTACCTTAAATATTTCCTCGGCTACTTAACCGAGATTTTATGTATGACTTTTGTAATCACATCTGTAAATTAAACTAAGTTACTTTATGTATGACATGCAGGTAAGATTGACGTCAACGATTCTGGCAGCCACAAGATGTTGTAAAAATACTTGATGCTAATATGCAACCAGTTTTAGATGACTTCGCTTAAGCGTTGAAACTTTGGAATGGCAGATATGGTAAAATAAATGTAAATTCAGAAAAAGGTCGAGTTAAACGAGTTAAAAGATGTCGTTTAACACTAATACTAGTAAAATATATTAGGTTATTCTTAGATACCTTTATATCGATATTTCTTGTCCCTATATAAAACTTAAATTCTTTCAATTTCTGGAATCATGTGTTTCCGGTATTGTGACGTTTGGTCGACGTCAACGGCTATGAAGCCATAAGATATCTTTCAAAACTCAATACCGAAGTTCCACTTTTCTCTATGTTAATATTCAATCAGTGGTAGATGGTTCAGTAGGTGAAAGCGGACTTGCGCCCACTAAACTTCAGGCTACACACGGCATGAAAAGAGCCCGGAAAGGGAAAATGCTGATCACGGGTTGTGGAAACTGCAACGCTCCAGAGAGGAACATGCCACTGATGATGATGATTGAAGACGAGTTTTAGACGACTTCATTTCAGCCCCGAAATTTAGAAATACATCTATTGCAGATGGTTCATAAAATGTAGGTTATGGATAGGTCGACGTCAAAGGCTCTGGCAGTCCCAAGATGTCGATAAACAGTTAAAAATCATAAAATAGGTTAGGGTACGCTTAGACACCTTTATATCGGTGTTTCACGGCACGATATATACCTTATTTGCTCAACTGACGTGTATTAAGAAAGGTGGCGATGGTAACTGCCTTTGATGCCATAACTTGTTAAACTGAGGAACTACTGGCGTGTTTCTGATACTTGTAAAAGGTTTATCCGACGTCATAGAGGCCAGATTTTCGTTTAAATCTCCAGCCGATATAAAACAGAAACCATTATTTGCTAAACAAAATCGAAGTCAACGCTCCTGCCAGCAGAACGTTGTTATAATCCTTATAACACAATTAGTGAAGCTGTGTTCACACACCTTAAAATTGCTGTTCCAGACGTTATATACCTATCAACACTGCCACTGATTTAAATATGCCACTCTCCCACTCGACTAGTGCTAGTCCCAAGCCTGGATAAAAGGGGAGGGCAACGTCAACGGCTTTTGATGCCAAAAGATGTCGTTAAATTATGGGAACCAACGAATCACTCGTTGTTGTTAAGCCAATAACACTGGCCAACAGAAAATTTTTTTTTTCTTGTTGCCTTCGGTTTTAGACCTGTTCTTGGGGTAATTTTGGGCGCTGATTCAGAAAATGTCATTGGATTGAGTGCATCAGGTCTAGTTTCTGAGATATCGTCGATTTTGTAAAGAAAACCCAGTCCACTCTTTAAACGATGTCTTTGGCAAAACTAAAATGTCATAATAAGCTTTATTTATGGCTAATTATAATTCTTGCTGATTCATATAATGCCTACATCCTTATAATGTAAAATCAGCATATCTTGCCGCGTGCTGAGATATTGCTGATTCAACGAAATAACTATTCCGTAGCCTACAGCTTACTCAGCACTAAATTCATGGCCTCATTTAGAATTTATTTGTGCTTATACAGCGTTTCATGGTTTCGAACTATGTAAATAGATTATGCTGAAGTCAGCATTTATAGCCTATATAAACCGCCTCCTGAAAGCTAGAGCAGCCGCAGTCGTCTTAGGGCATATTAAGAGTTGGTCGCAAGAACAATATGTGAATGTGAACATTAAATAACTACATGTTCTTACTATTTTTTAGGTTAGTCATTTAATTCCTCAGATGCGAACATCCTTAAGGTTATGGCTACTTCCAGACGGAGCTGCATTAACCATCCAGACATATTCTGCTACATTTGTGGGGAATACACACTAAAAGCAAACAGGAAACCGATTTCTGAGTTTGTAAAAAGAGCATATGTAGGTTATTTTGGTGTCAAACTTGGAGATCAAGATAAGCAATGGGCTCCTCATACAGTATGCAAAACTTGTATTGAACAATTGAGCCACTGGACAATTGGAAAGAGAAGCTGCCTGAAATTTGGTGTACCGATGGTTTGGAGGGAACAGATAAACCACTTCGACGACTGTTACTTTTGTATGGTTAATATCATAGGCATCAATCAAAATAATCATCACAAGTTGTCTTACCCTGATATACCTTCAGCCAGGAGACCTGTTCCGCATTCGGATATTGTACCAGTTCCACCTTTTCGCGAACTACCTCAGCTCTCAGACGATGAGACTTGCATGTCCAATATCGGACAAGATGACGAAAGTGAAGAAAGTGGGGGCAGTGACAGTGATTTCCAATCAACTTCACACAGTGAACGTTTTGACCAAAAAGAGTTGAGTGATCTGATCAGGGACTTAAATCTTTCCAAAGAGTCCTCTGAATTGCTTGCGTCCAGACTAAAGGAAAAAAATGCACTTCAGCCTGGAACGAAAATTACAATTTATAGAAACAGAGAAAAGGATTTGCTGCCATTCTTTACCGAAGACAACAACCTAGTATTCTGTAATGACATCAGCAACTTATTGAAGAAAATTGGTCTGTCGGATTACAGCCCAGATGAGTGGAGTCTTTTTATCGACAGTTCAAAACGTAGTCTGAAATGTGTGCTTTTAAATAACGGCAACAAATTTGGTTCTATTCCAATCGGTCACTCCACCAGGATGAATGAAGAGTACAATGCCATCTCTTTAGTACTGGAAAAGATAAAATACAAAGAACATCAATGGGTAATTTGTGTAGACTTGAAGATGGTAAATTTCCTCTTTGTCAACAAAGTGGCTACACAAAGTATCCCTGCTTTTTGTGTCTTTGGGACAGTAGAGCCAAGCATGAACATTGGACAAGAAAAGATTGGCCTTCGAGGAAAGACATGGTGGTTGGAGCTCAAAATGTAATCAAGGAATCTTTGGTGGCACGAGATAGGATCAAACTCCCACCACTACATATAAAGCTAGGCCTGATGAAACAATTTGTCAGGGCTTTGAATAAAAAAGGTTCATGCTTCGAATACATAGTACACAAGTTACCAGGAATTACAATGGAAAAATTGAAGGATGGAATCTTCGATGGTCCACAGATCAGGCAACTTATGAATGACCCACTTTTCATACCATCAGTGAATGAAATCGAATCTTGTGCCTGGTCTTCCTTTGTTCTTGTAACTAAAAATTTTCTTGGCAACAAGAAGGCAGACAATTATGCACAACTAGTAGAGGATATGCTTCTTCATTTCAACAAGCTTGGCTGCAAGATGAGCATTAAAGTCCATTATCTCCACAGTCACTTAGATCGCTTTCCAGAGAATCTTGGTGACTTCAGCGAAGAGCAAGGTGAAAGATTTCACCAAGACATCAAAACAATGGAAAATCGATATCAAGGAAGATGGGATGCACACATGATGGCAGACTATTGCTGGAATATTATGCGCGATTGTTCCGGCAGATGCCACACTCGGAAATCGTACAAAAGGAGCTTCTTCGGTGTCGAATGACTTGAAATTTTTATAACAAACTTGTTCTGTTTGGTATCATATAAGTACAGTTTCAGGTACTACCATTTTCTTTTAAGTATTTGTATTATTATGTTTATTTAGTGTATCACATAGTAAATTGAGCACTACATAATTATAGCTATAGCCTTATGTTTTATGGGCGAGCAGAGGCAAGGACTGGTATATGGCATAATGTTCTATATCTCGAAAAATAGACCTGCTGGGAGAAAACTGGTGCCTTTTCTGGAATCAGCAGGTCAAATATACCCAGAAACAGTTCTAACATTTGAGGCAACAAATTATGTGTTGGCCAGTGTAATATATATTTATACCGCTATAGATAGGAGTCCGTTAGTTTGAATCTGCGTGTGTGCGGGGCCTGATACTGGTGACATTCTGCTTACAGAATGACTTGTTCTTAATTAGCTTTAACACCAATTCGGCTAGTAACACCGCCACTCCTTTATGCCGGATGATACCAGTACAAAGGCTGGATAAAGGAAGTAGATGGAGAAGATAATCGTCTTCGATTTGACACAGCGTAACTATAGAACGAAAGAACTTCTCGCGTAGTATTATTGAGGAGAACTAGTGACTCTGGCAGTCATGACGTGTCGCTAAAGATTAATTCTATTAAAATATATCAGTTTACGCTTAGACACCTTTATATCGTTATTTCCATGTATTATATAGGACTCATTTTTATGTGTATGAGAAACCCGTTCCCGTTAATATATAACCATTTCGTACCCGATTTCAGATATGAATATTCATGAGTAATGACGTCCTGCCGGTGATTGAATGCTAGCTTCGGTTAATAATATTCATAGGTAATAATGTCATTGCTCTTGATTTCAGACCAAAGGAAGATGAATGCATCGCAAATAATGTTGTGTAATTGAAATTACAGTTTTGCTTCTTGAATTCATTAAAATTAAAATTTACCGGGTATGAAACGGTAATATGCTTCCCGTTGAAGTCTTAAATTACGCAGCAATTTACGCATTTGATAAAATGCGTAAATTTACGCATTTTATATAAAAGTCCTAAGAAGCAATATGAAGGTGTCTAAACGTAACCTAATGATTTACTAATAATATTATATTTAATTCTATGTATAAACGTTTAACTCGCAGGTTTGATGATATGTACTCCTAAATTTAATTAATTCTCTCGTAAAACCCCATTGCTTGATTTTTCCACGTCCTTCAAGAACGAAAGGTCGACCTCGACATCGACCTTGGCAGCAGTAAGAATTCGTTTCGTTACGAAGTCGAACAAAAAGTCGCAAGAAACTGGGAGAAAAATAATAGGCTACGTTGATGCTCTTTCAAATTGTTTCTCCACACGTTTTATATTTGTGCATTTTCGATAAATCGCTAATTGTTTTCGGCGATAACTATAAATGTACGCGAAGGTCGACGTTAACGGCCTCTGTTGCGATGCGATTAAGCAGATCGTTCTCCTGCTAGTATAAATAACTGCTTAAAATATTTCCCGTGCACTTAACCGAAATTTAAATTTTCTGTTTATTTACATTTAAGCGACATATGTAAATTGAAACAGCTTAGTTAAGGGAATTTAGCGTAGGGAAGGTAGATAAGACGAACAGTCTGGTAGCCACAAGATGTCGTTAAACACTCGATATTATTATTAAAACAGTTTAGATGACTTTGTTTGAGCGCTTAAAATTGGAAATATTAAAAATTATTCTTCTTCTTTTAGTGCTCTGCCGTCAGGCAGGTCCACATGTCCAATGACGCCACTCTTCTCTGTTGTTTGCTCTTCTCTTTAGCCCTTCATATCCATCTTCTAGCATCATCCAGTCCAGTATCATCTGTCGTGGTCTTCCGCGTCAGATGATAAAAATTATTATGACAATTTAAATTAAGGAAGGTTGAAGTGAACACCTCTGGCAGTCATGACGTGTCGCTAAAGATCAATTCTATTAAAATATATCAGTTTACACTTAGACACCTTTATATCGTTATTTCCATGTATTATATAAGTCTCATTTTCGTAAAGCGGTCAATTTACATCACGAAAGTTTGTCAGGGAGAATATCACACATACAATCGAAAAATATTTACAGATTATATTTACATTGGAATAATCCCCTTTATTTAAATGACTCTATCTTTGTTGATGCTCATCAAGATTTTATAAACCTCTAGATAAAGATAACCGTTACACATGATGTTTTTTACAGCAAAGTCTAGTCTCTTTTCCTGGCATTTTTGTTTTAGTATATATGAAATATTCTGTTTTTTACAATTTAATAATACATGTTCAATTGTATCAGGTACCTGACATTGTATACATAAGTCTGTTAGGCTCTTTTTAATTTTCTTAAGCCATGTATTAGTTAGGATATGTCATAAACGCAGTCTAGTAATGTGAACTTCCTGTTTCCTAGGACAGTCCATATATTTAATGTCAGTGGAAACCAGAGGCTGGATGGTTTTATAAAAACTCCCTCTAGTGTCTTTATCATATTCGTTTTGCCACTTAATTAAAATATGATTTTTAATTATAGCAAAAACTTCACTCAATTCTATATATTGAGTTGAACTGATTTGTGAAAGTTCTATGCCTTCCCTTGCCAGTGAGTCTGCCACCTCATTACCAGAAAGCCCAATGTGGCTAGGAATCCATGAAAAAAATTACAGAAAATATATATAAATCAGATTTGGAAAAAAAGGCTTTATAGCAACTGAGAAGACCCTTAATGGACACACAAGAGCCGTAATGGACAGTGGACAGTCTTCCAACAAGAAGAAAACCAACAAGAAGTCGACAAAGGTGCCATCAACCAGTCAACAGAACCCCCTTTGCCTGCATTTGGTCTCTCAGCCATGTCGTGGTGCAATCAGTTAAAGAAATACATACATTACCTACGGAAACAAAATCTTAAAGGAAACGACAAGAAGAAAGAAATGAACTTATGGACAACGTCAACAACATTTTCATATCGAAGACGTCAACGGCCTTAGATGCCATAAGATGTCGTTAAACCCATGGACAAGAAGAAGGCGGTCAATTCCCTTGGAATAATAAAAAGTTCGACGTCAATAGCTCTATCAGTCATAATGTGTCTTTAAATAATAGAGTCACAAGTTTTCAAGGATTCCTTCCCTGAACAATAAAATCCTCCGCCTTCCCATTCGTCTCAACTTAAACACAACCATCTAGATCAGTTCCTCTGTCTCCTTTCCGCTTTCGTCTTCTAATATCGTAATTTTTCATTTTGTTCTTCACGTGGTATCTCTGGTCAATTCCAGTTAGTCGACTTAGCGCTTGTGAATCGGCTTATGCTTTGGGCGTAGCTTTTAAATAGCTGTTCAGAAATTCTCAACTTTACGATTTACGATTGGTTATGATAATATACAAGGCTACGCTTAGACAACTTTAAACCCGATGTCATATATATCTCAGTCTCGTACAATTTCACAAAACTCCGCCACTGCCTTGTTTCGGGGTAGTGCCAGTCCGAATCCTGGATAAAAGAAGACGTCGACGTCAATGGCTTTTGATGCCATAAGATGTTGTTAAACATTGGATTTACTACAATCCCTTGCAGTACTGTATAACCTCGCATATAAGTTAAGGTGTCGACTGTAACATCCCCGTCAGCCACACAGTTTCATTTCACAGTGGATACTATTATTAATCACTAGTTCTCATTAATATATGCCTACTAATACTACACGACATTACAGTAGTTTGTCTCTAGCGATGCAGTGTCGTATTGAAGATGTCAGCGTCGCTATCCTCCTCCTTTATCCAGGCTTCTGACTGGCACCACCAGATAATAGGCATTTAGTGAGTTTCAGAAACGTTCTGTACGAATTGAATAAAAAAAGAAAACAGATTTCGCTGTTCAGCGAAGATCTACGGCTTTTTTATAATCATAGTTGTTGTTGTCATCATCATTATTAATCCTCAAAAAAAATTATAAAAATTTTACATGGCTACTAAAAACCGTTAGCTTTCTGCAGATCATTTCATACACAGCTTTCCGAAGTGTTTATAGACCAACTGGAATATTTTCTTGCACCCGAATTACTAAAATTTTGTCAAACATCAGCTGTTTCCCTTCCTGAAGAAAATGAAAAGCTGAATCGATTTTCGGGCATTCTAGAACAGTTTTGCAATTAATCTGTTAAATGCGGGTTTTAATAATATCCGCGCGATGCACTCATTAAAGGCTGAAGCGTATGCTGTTCAATTAAATTGACTCATTAGCGACATCTTGTCAATGCCAGTTCGGTTTATTTCGACCTTATCGTACGCGGACAGCTTATGATGATTATACACTTTGTAGTTCCTCAATTTATACCGCCGCTAATAGCGATTTAAAGGTGTCGAAATGGAGCTTATAACTTTAGTGTGCTGTATAAGACATCAGTTTCTCGAGAAGAATCGGACCGTGGACGACGATCTCATTCTTAGTTTTTGGAAGAGCCTGAAGCTGCACACATATATTACTCTACCGTCTTTATATATTATTCTTCCAAACTCATCTTTAGTATGACCCGTTTAACGACATCTTGCGGATGGGAGTGTCCTTGATGTCGACTTTACCTTACCTCATCTGTCGTATAGTAGTGGGTTTCTATTGTTTAACGACATCTTGCGACTGCCATGGCCGTTGACGTCAACCTTACCTTGCGTTATCTTATAAATTAAAAATTTATATAATCTTTGGTGGTAGCTTCTGTTTAACAACGCGGTGTCATAACGAAGGTCATTGGCTTCGTCCTCCTTTATCCAGGCTTAAGTATGGAACCACAGCCTAAAGGCAGTATCAGAGTTTCGCGAGAGATTAAACGAAAATTAGGATTATTTAGTGTCAAAAAAAGCAATTTGAAGATGCACAAACATAGTTAATTATAAAATTTTTGATGAATTTTTGTTTTCGCTTAGACACCTTTATATACCTTCCTGCCTTTACTATATAGTGTTCATTTTCGCTTAAGTCCATAGATTTAATTGTAAGGAAATTTTTCGCTATGAAAGTCAACGGCCTTTGATGCCATAAGATGTCGTTAAACACGGGAACCACTATGGCTGGAATCTTCTGATAGCTGTGTAACTTAAGATGTCGACATCGCCGACCCATTAAACAGTAAATAATCGCCATTTCTCCTCAACATAGGCCTAATAATACTATGTTGTATTGTACTAGTGTCGGTCTAGCTGTCTCATAGTGAAGATGATTAAAGTCCTCCTTCTCCCATATCCTGGTCTTGAATTGTCACCATCGATGGCGCGTTTTGGAGAAGGGCGTCGAAAGTAGATGAAGCAAATGGTATCTAGACCACTTCTTTTAGACGTGCAAAGGGTTAAATAGTTCGATAGTTCGATAATTCGATAGATAAATAACGACGCGTTATATTGTTCAAGAAACAGGACGATGATGACGACGACGAATTTGATAATGGCGTTGATGATGATGATGACGGTGATTGTTTTAATGCTTTTGACGCCCATTATACTACAACGACGACGACGACGGCGATGATGATAACAATGTTTGGGATGAGGCCAATCGTGATAGCTGTGATGGTGTTTTCAATGTTGTCGCTGTTGTTGTTGTTGTTGTTTGTAATTGTAATTGTAATTTGAGATTTATAAAGCGCCTCTTAGAGGATACACTCAACAGAGGTGCTTCCGACTCGAAGAAGCAAAACCACTGTTAACAGTACAGTCTTCAGGCGCCTGCGGAACACTGAGAGGGGGAGAGAAAGGAGCTCAAGTCGCACTTCTCGAGAGGGACTATTCTAGCAAGTGGGACCAACGCAGGCAAAGCTTCTGGACTGGGCCGCAGCGGTTCGCATGCGAGCGACTAACAGGAGATCTTGAGTGGCCGGGCGAAGGGTGCTACGGCCCGACAACGAGGAGACCAAATCTGTTTTTGTTGTTGGCGGTGGTGTATTATGTATTGATGAAGCGAATCTAACAAGGTGAATACCCAGACAAACAGACATACAGACAGACACACAGACAGACACACAGACAGACACACAGACAGACACACAGACAGACAAGCGAGAAAGCGAATTAGAATGGGAATGACAAAGATAGATACAGAGACAGAAATAGAGAGACTGAGAGGTAAACTGCCGATGGTGATTGGTTCTACTTCCAGATTAAGCAACGGCGCCGAAGCAGCTTATCCTCCCAATTCTTCTCACTTACCAATCGTCTGATCCTAATTTCGATGGAGCTACAGAAAAACCAAATCCAAGTCGTTAACCACTTGGCCTTATTTTTACCATGCAGCAAATTAAAGCAACATGAGTGACCATCCGTGGAATACCACACCACCTGGCGCGCACTCAGACCTCCATACTGCAGTGGTCGGTCAGTGAGTGTCTACTTAAGTTAGGAGTTAAAGTGTGCACTGTCGTGTGATTATTGTGGTCGTGTAAGCTCCTCAGCCGGACGATCCCTAGACCTCCCTGGTGAGGAGTTTCCATAGAGGCATATAAACAATTGGTTTACCTTAACCTTTACATGTCTAACCAGAAACCAAGACATCTTATGGCATCAAAGGCCGCTGACGTCGCCCTCTTCCTTCGTCTTCTTCGCTAATTTATTTTTTTTAAATCGCAAATTTTATCGGCGATGGCTCTAAATATAAACGAAGGTCGATGTAAACGACACCAGAGGTCATAAAATGTCATAAACATGGGCTATAAAGTAGAGTATCTCATATTCCACAAGTGATACCTAGGGGAGGCGCTCATTTCCCTTTCTTTCACGCCCTTGAGCCGGCAATGGACGGTTCTGGGGGTCCTGGACACGGGGCCAGCCAAGTAAAAGTACCGCATACTTCCCAGTTTACAGCGGTACCAAAGTATACTCCTTGGTGACAGAGGCAAGGTGTAAGTAAACAACTTGCCCAGGGTCGTTACACGGAGTCGAACCCGCGACCGCATTATCATTAAGACAATTTAAATTTAAGAAAGGTCGACTTCAACGGCTCGGATTGCCATATGATATCGTTAAACACTAAAACTAATATATTAGGTCACCCTTAGACACCTTTATAACGCTGTTCCTCAGGGTTATATAATAATTGTTTTCGTTTATTGAATAACTTGACACAAGTGGTTTTTCGTAAGTAAAGTGTGGTTGATTTCACCGGTTAATCTGGCAGCCATAAAATGTCGTTAAAGACTCGAAATTAAAGTTCCACCTATTCTAGAAATCCTACCCTGATCCATCCAATCACCCGCCTTCTCATTTCTCTCAGCCTAAGCACGACCCACTTTAACAGTTCCTTTGTCTCCATTTCTCTCTTGTCTTCTCCCACCCGAATTGTGTTCTTCACACGGGTAAATCTGGACAAATCCTCGCACTTGACTCGTGAATCGGCTTAGCGCTAAAGTAGCTCCTCAGAAATTCTCAACTTTATGATTTACGATACCAATACTACCACCACTACTACTACTACTACCACTACTACTACTACCACTACCACTACCACCACTACCACTACTACTACCACTACTAACGATGTTCTTGTGTCTCAATGCGCATGACAACGATTGTATGCCCAATTTTTTTACTGTTTAACGACGTCTTATGGCATCAAAGACCGTGGACATCGGCCCCCTCCTCTATCCAGGCTTCGGACTGGCACTATCCGAATACGGTATTGGGGGAGTTCAGATGACATGCGCGCGATGAAATAGAAGTGTATAAAAAAGAAGAGTATGGCAAGTATCTGGTCAGACAGCATGCGGTTTATAATCTGAGACACTAGATGGCCCAAAGAGGAGCGAGAGGCCTTGGGAATGTGTTTTATCAGCCGGCATGCATGGTTAGGGTGAGCTACGGAAGGACTCTCCACTGAAGTGAGAGGGGGCTCCCCCGTTTGTGCAGGACCCAAAGAGTCTGGCAGGGACCCTCATTCCTGCGCACTCGAAGACTGACTCGAGGCAACAAGCCCGTCTTCCCCGCCTGGAGTGTCTGAAGGGAGGACGGACAGCGGTGGTTTATGAGATCCCGGGCATGGACTATTACGAGGGCCGTGCTTATGGACCAACCCGTCGCCTCGGTGCCCCTGTCTACTGGCATGGCAGTGGCTACAAATGCCCTTAGCCTTCTGACAAGCCTGTGATAGTGGTCAAGACTGACCCTGTCATAAAGACATGACATCATCAAAAAAGCAGGGTACAAAACCCGACTAACATGACGAGAAGGTATGAGTATAATGCACGTAAACAAGGGGGCGGAGCAGGTCACCGCGTGCGTAGAAAAACGTGCGTGAGTATAACTTTAGGCAATTGTGCAAAAAAGAAACCTCAAAACCTATAGCGGGAGTTGAAAGAAAAATTCTTACCAACTCAAAACAAGAATTTCAGCGATAAAACGAGCGAGAAGGATGTTAGAATAAAATCAAGACCTCGCAGAAGAAAAATGGCGCCATCTTGAACGAAGGGCGATCCCACAATTGAATTATAATAATAATAATAATTATTATTATTATTATTATTTATTATTATTATTATTATTATTATCTAAAATTTATCAGCAATTTGCAGTTGCGACGACTGTTAATAGCGATCACGGAGGTAGACCACCGATTTGGCGATAGAAAGCGTGATCTAATATATATTAGTAATGCACTACGTTATTAAGGTGTCTAATACAGCTGAGCACTTTGTAAAAGCAGCTATTTTGTTAAGACCTCTTGTTGCTTCCATAACCGTTAACTCCATTCACAATCAAATTTGTAAGTATCCGAAAAAATGAAGATTTCATTACGGCTGAAATAGCGATTTAAATGTCTCTAAATGTTTTCTTAATTATTAGTGGCGTCGATTGCTAAGCGACATCTTGTGGTTGGCATGGCAGTTTTACGCTGACTTCATCTTTTTATTTAAACGTACCTTATAGTTAGTTAATAGAAATAATAACTTTCACGCAGAGAACGTGATTATTAGAGCAAACTGCGTGAAAGTTATTATTTAATCTAATCTAACATAATCTGATCTTATCTGATCGAGTTTAATTTAATTTTGTGTGTAAAGTTGCAAATTGTAGCTAGCAAAGTAGCGAGGACATCAGAATCAGTGGTCATTTCGAGAGAAATTCGAAGTATTTTGCTAATCATTGTTATGATTATAAATTGGACGAATATTTCCGAAATTATTTTTAAAATTTTAGCTCGAGACTTGACAGCTTTGATTACTTGGTGAGGGGGTTAACTAGAAGCCTTAGACTGTTACTCTCATCCTATTTATCTCGCCCTTTCGAATGGACTGTTTTTTTAGATATGCATTGGTGAGCCATCGATTTATAACTGGTGTTGTATAACGAAGATGATGTAGAATTTCTGAGTATAGATAAAAGAGCGTACTTGTAATGCCGCCACTGCCCTTAGTCGGGTAGTGCCAGTCTCAAAGCTGTATAAAGGAGGAGGGCGATATCAGCCATAAGATATCGTTGAACATTGGAATTACTACTACTAACGGCTTTGGGAGATTAAGCTTCACGTAAAACTACTCTTGCTGACGTTAGAAGTCGTGAAACACCCGACACTGCTATTTATCTTAGGGTATGTTTAGACACCTTTAAAGCGCTTTCTCCAGAGCTATAAATTCCCGGCTTTGTTTTTTGTAGAAATGATAAATGAATTTTGAGAAATAAAGAAGTAAACAGTCAGACAGCCCAAAGACGTCGTTAAACACACAACATTGATGCTCTATAAAACTCGTGTGAGGTTTCGAAAGGCGGCTTGGTGCTGATGAGGCAACGCTGGTTAGCACAATAGAGTCATGCAACGCCAGCACAGTTAGTATTTAGCATTGAGGAAGTCCTTCACTCACAAATGCTCATCGCCATCGATTGTCGTTTTGTAATTAGACAGTGGGGCTTAATAAATGCAGAAATAAGAAAATAATTATTATCTTAGCTATAAAATGATAATTACCCTAAGTAACTTAATTAACCACAACTTAACATAACTCATTTTTATTTTGTATACATAAAGCCTTAGTTAACCAATTTTAGACAATTTAACCAGTTTTTCTAAGATTATGACTGATTATAACTATTCCTTATAGCTAAGCTTAAACACCTTTTAAAATGTATTTAGCACACTTTATATATTCTTCGCAAAAAATGGTGACGGCTGTTGTAAAAATGTTTCAAATGTAAATATACCAAGGTCGACCGCAAAGAGTCATACAGCGAAATAATGTAATAAACACGGAATAATACTACCAATATTGACTCGTGGCTCAAATATTAATTGAATTTCTTATAAGAAATTTATATTTTAGGCGTTAATAGGTCTAAACGTCTGGGTTGATTGTGTATAGGACTCTACATTTCAGCCAAATTCTCTCTCTTCACTGTACTGACTCCCAACATTGTCTCTGCTCCACCAGGTCTTCTTGCTGTCTAAATCTGACTATTCCGTGGACCAGAACAGCTCTCTTCAGGATTGCCTTTTCTGTCCCTGGCACTAGACTTTGGAACTCACTTCAGGCAAATGTTCGCTCTGCAAAATCTTTTTTGGCGTTCACGACCAGACTAAAAACTCACCTCTTCCTGGACTCATTTCCTCCGTAGGATGTTCCTGTGTCATTTAGTATTCCCCTCTTGTCATGTAACTAAACCCTGCTACGCGCGGTTGATGCAAGTCCAAAGCCCGGACGAAGGAGGAGGGCGACGCTAATCATTTTTGTTATGGCACAGAGTCGTTAAACAGAAACAACATATGTTTAATCGCTAATTCTGATCTCAGTGACATTAAGTTATGCTTAAGCACCTTTATATTGCTTCTCAACAGTATATATATTCTTTATTTTCCATCGGTACCTTAGTTGACTCCGCCATTTCCTTGTTTGGAGGTAGTGCCAGTCTCAAGCCTGGATAAAGGAGGAGGGCGACGGTAACGGCCTTTGATGCCATAAGCTGTCGTTAAACTGTGGAACTACTACTACTGTACCTTAGGTTTTTCTGAATGACTTACATATGTAAGAAAATGTCGACCCTTCATGCTCAAGCGGCCAAAAAAGTAATTAAACACAGAATACTATTACTATTACTATTACTATAATTCATTCGCTGGTAAAAGCTGTTGCTTTACTTGAAAGAAGTTTATATGTTAGGCGTCTGTCTAAACGACATGAGTCGACCGAGTTAGATTAGTTCATGCATGGGCAGCTAAGTTCAGGTCGATGTCAGCAATTTTTCCAAACCACTTCTTCTTCAAGATTTATGCCCCGGTTAGATTTGAAGGTTCAATGGCGCCATTTCTGACTTTGTTGGGCCTCCTTCAGTTTACCGTATCCGTCCTCCATCATCCAGTCTATTAAGTAAGTAAGTAAGTAAGTAAGTAAGTAAGTAAGTAAGTAAGTAAGTAAGTAAGTAAGTATATTCTTTATTAACCAATAGCTAATCGCACATCGGTTTATAAGTATTTAAGAACACAAGAATTATAAAAGTAGCATATGGCTAGGTCTTCCTCTTCTTTTTCCCCCTTCCATTCTTCCCTCTATGATATTTCTCAGAAGGGAATCACCTCTCAGTATTGTGTCCACTCCATTTCCTTTGTCTCGTTCTTATTGTAGCCATCAGAGATATTTTCTTCTCCACCTGTTGAAGAGTCTCTTCGTTTGTTTTATGCTCTATCCAGCTAATCTTTTCCATCTTGCACCATACCCATAACTCAAAAGCATCATGTCTTCTGTTTGTTAAGTATTTATAGTATAACTCATATAAAACGTTAAATTAACCAGATTAAGATTGGGAATTTAACGACGTATGGGGGGCTTGAGAAAGCGTGGATAAGGTGGACCTTTACGTTCAAATCAATTTGATGTCATAAGCTGTCGTTAAACTGAGGAACTACTATTTACTTTTTTGTTGCATAACTACTTGTGTTCTCCACGGCCTTTAATGCCATAAGAAGTCGTTAAACATTGGAACTACTGCTACTTCTTAGTCAGTTGCTTCCTATGTTCTTCTTGTCATAGGTAAAGTCGACTGTAAGGCCCTGGGAGCCAGACGATGGGGTTAAACACTCGATATTGCTAAGAATCATAAAACAACATTAGTTGTTGGTTAAAGTTTAGACACATTTAAATCGCTATCAGGGACTTTATATAATTCTTCGTTTCGCTGATTCGCTAGTAAAACTCCGCCACTGCGTTAAGTCGGGAGTGTCAGTCCCAAGCCTCTAGAAAGGAGGAGGGCGACGTCAAAGGCTTTTGATGCTATAAGATGTCGTTAAACACTGGACTTACTACTACATCGTTCTATCAGTTTCAACTTTCATACACTTTTTTCATAGGTTAGGTAAAGTCGGGTTAAAGGCCCTTGGGGTCAAATTATGTGTCCTCAAAGACTAGATACTACTGCTTCTATTACTGATGTTGACGTCAACCGTTTGTCGAGCCATACGGTCACAGCATGAAAACCGTTTACAACCGTTTACTATATCTTAGTAGTAGTAGTTCCGCAGTTTACCGACAGCTTATGGCATCAAAGGCCGTTGCCGTCTCCCTCTTCCTTTATCCAGGCTTGGGACTGGCACTACCCCGAAACAAGGCAATGGCGGAGTTTTACTATATCTTGGGTGGAAAAACGCAATATTTATACCATTAAGTGATTTGTGATTAAAGTATTCGATGTGCTACGTAAAATAAAGGTGTTTTGTCCATTGACAGGGTAACTGCCGCGTCAACGGCTTTTAGCAGCCAAAAGATGTCGGTAAACACTATACACAATTCTATGCGTGGGAATATGTTGGCTGGGCTTTGCACGCCAGTGGGGTATCTGCAAACGAACTTGATGCTTCTAATGAATTTAACACTACAAACACTTGGATAGTCGGCGATTCCGAAAGTCAGAAACAGTGCTATATTAAGTGTGAACAAATGAACAGATATTGATAGGTACTGAATTGAGATAAAGCATAATATTGCTTCGTATAATTACGTATGAAACCAGATAAAATGTGTGTTGAATGCGTAGGATCAGGGCAATACGGTCACTGTGTAAAAACCGTTTACATGTACATTTACATTTACGTTTGCCAGTTGAGAGCACATAGCAACATGAGGCGAACTTAAATGAATTTTTTTTTAAAACAATGAGGTTAAAATTGACTTTAGGCTAACAGTCGCATTACATAACTAATGATCACGAAGACAACATTATTCCGATCATGGTTTTGATGATAACAATAACGATGATAACAGTTACGACGTAGTTCTCGAGGTGTTGTTGTTGTTGTAGGTGGATACGATGCTTTAAAGATAATGATGACGACGATGACTCCGACGATGAGGTGCTCTATTACTGTAAAAGGATACTTTACAACTGTACGACGTAGGTACATTCCGATGTAAGGAACAAGGTCGACGTTGGCGCCGTTGGAAGTCACAAGATGTCGTTATACACTTGAATTTATTAATAATGTTAGGCATTGTTTAGACACCTTTAAATCGCTTTCATTGGTTTTATATATTCCTCATTTTCGTAAATTTATTGTTTCCTGAGCTGACGTGGCGTGAAGCCAAAGTATTCGTTTCGTTATGAACCGAACCCGAAAAACAAGTCGCAAGAAACTAGGCACAGTAATATTAGGCTACGGTGACACACTTTCAAATTGCCTTTCCACCCGTAATATATTGTTAATTTTCATTAAATCGCTGATTGCTACGGCGATAATTATAAATGCAAGCGAAAGTCAACGTTAAAAGCGTCACCCGCCATGGAATGTCTTTAATTTTTGCTTAGAATATTTCTTCCGTAAGTAAACCGATATTTTTATTTTCGGCTTCTCTATATTAGTTTACGCTTACATACCTTTATATCGCGTTTCCTCGTAATTATTTAATCATTTTCAAGCGCTCTATTGTAACATTTATACAAAACGCAGCGTATTTGGTCGATGTCAACGGCTCTGGCAGCCATACATAAGACGTCTTTAAACACTCGACTCTAAGGTCCCACATTTTATAGAAATCCTACCCTGTTCCATCAAATACCCCGGCTTCCGAGTTGTTTCAAGGTAACACAGTTCACGTGACAAGTTCCTCTGGTCTTCTAGCGTTCTGATATTGTTCTTCACATAGTACAACTGGATAACTCATATGATTTGACACAGCGCTCGTTAATAGGGTGGTGCTTGGCGGTTGAGAAATTCTCAGTTTTACCATTTACATTTACTACTGAAACTATCATGCTACGATTATACACCTTTAAATCGTTTTTTCCGATGTTATATAAGTCTAACTGAACTAACATTGACACCCGCAACTCCGCCACTGCCTTGTTTGGGGGGCAGTGCCAGTCCCAAGCCTGGATAAAGGAGGAGGGCGACGGCAACGGCCTTTGATGCCATAAGCTGTCGTTAAACTGAGGAACTACATTGACACCCGCGACTGCCATGTTTGGGGGGTAGTGGCAGTCCCAAGCCTGGATAAAGGAGGAGGGCGACGTCAACGACCTTTGCTGCCATAAGATGTCGTTAAACTGTGGGAACCTTATTCTCTCGTGAAAAATTTCGGCGGTTTTTCGTGGGATAGTGCCATTCCGAAGCCCGGATTAAAGTGTAAGATGGCGCTAATCATCTCGGTTATAACACAATGTGGGTGACAAAAACTGCCTACCTACCGTTTACTAGCATTAGCGGCGTTCCTGTAAGCCACGAGAAGGCGTTATCTACGATTTATCCCTCAACCGATGGACACATGGCGTGTTGACATATGTCTCACTTACTTACTTACTTACTTACTTAATCATCGACTGATACACTGTTGTAGATGCAACGTGTTTTAAGAAGAAGGTTCTTCCCACCCCACTCCGGTGCAAAATGGAATAAATGCAGAGGGTCCCAGCTATACGATCGCCGTATAAAAACCGTTAATTTAAAAACCGTATATTTCATTTAAGTTTGCCATATTTGGAGCACATGACACCATGAGGAGAATTTAGATGAAAATATTTTATCTAACAAAGACGTTCAAATTGAGATCAGGGTGATAAGTAGCATCGAATTACTAATGATTACGAAGACGATATCATTCCGATCATGGTTTTGATGATAACAATAATGATATGGTGGATATGATGGTTTTAAAGATGATGATGACGATGATGATGACTCCTACGACGAGATGGTATATTATTGTATCAAATACCTTACTGCAGTAAGACGTAGGCATTTTCCAATTTATGATACAGGTCGACTTGGCGGCTTTGGAAGTCATAAGATGTCGTTTAACACTTAAATTTATTAATAGTGCTAGGCAATATTGAGACACCTTTAAATCGCTTTCACAGATTTTATATATTCCTCATTTTCGTAAATTGATCATCTATAACATATGTCAATACGTGAGGTACGGACGACGTGAATGGCCATAAGAATTCGTTTCGTTACGAAGTCGAATAAGAAGTTGTAAGAAACTGTGTTGGATAATGACCAGCTAGGTGTAGAAAATTGAAATGCATTTCCACGCGTTTTATACTGTAGATTTTCGTTAAATTGCTAATTGTTTCGGCGGTAATTATAAATGTTTATAAGTAAAGGTCGATGCTAACGCCATTAGCCACAATGAAATGTATTTTAACAGATAGCATTCCTACTAATACCGATTACTGCTTAAAAATTTCCTGTATGACTAAACTGATATTTTTATTTTCGGCCTTTGTAGCTCTAAACGATAAGAGAATATTAAACCAGCTTAGTTTATATATGGGAAGGTAGGTAAGATGGCCTTACAGCCACAAGATGTAGTTAAACAATCGATACTAATATTCAACCACTCTTAGATGGTGCTGTTTAAGCGCTGAAATTTGGGAATAGTGCAAAAGGCTAAGGAAATGTAAATTAAGAAAGGTAGACGAGAACGGCTCTTGCAGCCGAAAGGTGTCGTTAAAGACTAATACTCTGCCACTGTCATTAATCGGGTGGTGCCAGTCCCAAGCCTGGATAAAGGAGGCGGGAGACGTCAACAGCCTTTGATGCCATAATGTGTCGTTAAACAATGGAACTACTACTATTACTAGCCCTTAGCTATAACTTTCATCCTAAAAGGAACCAACATTCAATAGTTAACTGAATAATAAATATGACACAAAACAATGAAAACTGCACAAAATTGTTTCCAAACGACGTCAAAGGCCTTTGATGCCATAAGATGTCGTTAGACTGTTGGGTCCAACCGTTAGCTTTAGAACGGAAAAAGAAAATCGTTAGTTCCTTTGGTTTAATGAAACCTTAGGGCATAATGAGCTTAAACACCGCTTAGACTAGTTAACACCGCGCTGCCTTTATTGGGATGGAGCCAGTCCAAAGCCTGGATAAATGGGAAAACGATTCTAATCCTCTTCGTTATGACTCAGCGTCGCTAGTCCAAAACAACTTCTATGCAATGTTAGTAGGCCTGTAAGAAGCAAAAGTAGTGATAAATATTAGTATCCAATCTTACTGGCATCGTGTGGCTGCCAGGGCCGTTGGCGTCAACATCTCTTTTTTTACCCTCAATTATTATAATCTAAAAACGGCCGAGAAACCAATATATATAATTGTGGAAGAAACGATATAACGGTGTCTAAACGTAACCTTAGTAGTTCCTCAGTTTAACGACAGATTATGGCATCAAAGGCCGTTGCCGTCGCCCTCCTCCTTTATCCAGGCTTGGGACTGGCGCTACCCCAAACAAGGCAATGGCGGAGTTTGTAACCTTAAAATTCGTATGAATGCTATATTTAACACTGTTTATATACTTTTAAGTCGCTATTTTGATGCTATATTCTCTCGATTTTCTTAATTCTCTACCGATACTGCCGCTGCATTTAGTCGGGTGGTGCTAATTCGAACCCCGGATAAAGAGGAGGACGATGCTAATCATCTTTGTGATGACACTACGTCGTTAAACATAAGTAACTAGCTATCCACCGTTAGCTAGCGCAAGAGGCGCTTCTGTAAAGCAATGCAATGAATTGTATAAATTGTAAAATAAATGTAAATTAAGGAAAGGTCGGCGATAACGGCTATGGCAGTTAAAAGACATCGTAAGCACTATTACTAATAAAAAATACGCTTAGACACCTTTATATCGTTGTTTTCCTAAATTACATAAACATGATTTTCTTTTAATGCTAGTAATGTTTTCTGTCACTGGAGCTATAGTGTGGTCGACGTCAGCCATAAGACACTCAATTTCTGAGTCCCAGATATTCAAGAAATCCTACCTCTGCCCGTCAAACTCATACGTTACCAAGCTAAACATACATCCACCGTAACAGCACCTCTATTTCCTTTCCTCTTTTGACTTCTAGCATCCTGATATTGTTCTTCAAATAATATCTCTCGACACCTCATCTGACTTTCGGCAGCTTCCGTGAATAGACTGGTGCCCTAAGCTAACCTTCTAAGTAGCGCTTGAGAAATTCTCAATGTTACAATTTACAATTACCACTGATAATATCTCGTTACGATTAGACACCTTTATATCGCTTCTGTTGACATTATATAAGCCTAAATCCGCATTTGCTAAATTTCGTTGTGTCAGTCCCAAGCCTGGAAAAAGGAGGAGGGTGACGTCGAAGACATTTGATGTCATAGATGTCGTTAGACATTGGAACTACTACTCATATAAGTCTAATTGTCGTTCAATGGTCATTGCTAAAAGACCAAGGATCCTCATACGTTACTTAAGTTCGATGTTTGGCAGCCACAAAGTTGTCGTCAATTACTGAATACGACTAACTTTGATGATGTTTTTTCTTCTGTTTAGAGACATGTAAATTGCTCCTAACGATTTTATTTCAATCAACACAGTGCGCAGTTAAGTTCAAATATTATTGAAGGTGAAGTCGACATCAACGGCCCTGGCTGCTACAAATTTAATTTAGCCGATGTAACAAATACAATGGTTGTGTTTAGACACCTTTAAATAACTGATGCAATATATTCCTCATTTCGTTCAGTCAATCGGTGTTTTTAAATTCGTGTGTGTGTTGTTGATATGACGAAGTCGACGTCAAGGTCACGGAGGACAAAATATATGTCTTCAAACACATACTATAACTGATTATATAAAGGCTTCTATAGCGAAGTTATCATAATGCACAGTTGTTCAGTCAATGATAGCTTCAAGTCAATATTGCATCTTCCGCCTCCTCCTTTATTCATGCATTGGACTGGCACCTATCGACTAAACGCAGTGGAGGAGTTTCGTCAACGATTTGAATGAAGTGACTGAATATAATAACACCAGAAAACGCCATTGTCCTGTCCAGCGAATTGATTTGATGATTATTACTGTCATCTTCATCTCCATAATTATTATTTCTGCAGATATTTCCACACATATTTTTACATGGACACTAAACACCTCTAGGATTCAGCAGGCCATTTTATGTAGTAGTAGTTCCACAGTTTAACGACATCTTATGGCATCAAAGCCCGTTGACGTCGCCCTCCTCCTTTATCCAGGCTTGGCACTGGCACTACCCCGAAACAAGGCAGTGGCGGAGTTGGTCATTTTATGCAAACCCTACCGAGGTTTTTATAGACGTACCATTTCTACAGACCACTATTAATAAAATTTGCCAGGCATCAGATCTTTCTCTTCCTGAAGAAAGTCAAACACTGAGTCGATTATCCGGTACTTGAGAATAGTTTTTGCAACTCAACAATAAACAAGCGTTACAGTAACATTCGCCAAAACATTTAACAAAGCCTGAAACTTATTTTGGTAAATAGCATTGAGTGTTCAGTGACAACTTGTCACTGACAGCTCAATTTACATCGATAACTTTAGTAACTTAGAAATTTCTTGGAACAAGTTACTTATTTATGTCATCGGTAAGAGCGATTTAAAGGTGTTGAAACGAAGCCTATAACGTTAATTGGTGTATAAGACATCAGTTGCTCGTGGGGATCAGGGCCGTTGACATCAACCTAATTCTTATTTGCTGGGAGATCCTGAAGCTGCATACAACTTATATTATTACCTCATTGTATTTTAATCTTATTGTTCCAAATTTATCTTTAGCATTCTGCGTTTAACGACATCTTGCGACGGTCAGGGCCGGTGACGTCGACCTTATCTTAGTTGTACGCTTTATACTCGGACTTCAATGACGTCGACTTCTAAATTATGCTGCCTCCCCAACGAAGATAAATTGCGTCGCCCTCCTCCTTTGTCCAGGTTTGGAACTGACTCCACCTAATTAATGGTAGTGCCGTTGTTTCTCGAGAGATTAAACGAAAACGTCGAGAAAAGCGATTGAAAGGTGAATAAACAGAGTTAAATATGTTTTAATGAAATTTTAGTTTAAGTTTAGATACCTTTATATTGCTTACTTCGGTCACTATATATAAATAACTCCGCCACTGCCTTGTTTGGGGTAGAGCCAGTCCCAAGACTAGATATAGGAGGAGGGCAACGTCAACGGCCATTGATGTCATGATCTGTCGTTAAACTGAGGAAATACTGTTACTTCGTTCGGGTAATGCCAGTGCCAAGCCTGGATAAAGGAGGGGGTGACGTCAACGGCCTTTGATGCCATAAGATGTCGGTAAACACTGGAACTACTATGTTCGATGAAGGCCATATTCAGCGCTTCTCTAAGATAGAAAAGGCGCTATGTTAAGTGTGTGCGGACACATTAAGAGATACTGAGAAGTCTTGAATGAAGAGAAGGCATAAGGGTTTTTTTAAGACGACTCCGAATAATTATGTATGCAAACAAATATAATGGACTAAATGAGGAGGGTAAAGGTCCTACGGTTGCTGTATAAAAATCGTGTACATTTTCATTTACATTTACGAGATTAGGAGTATGTAACAGTATGAGGCGAATTTAATTGAAAGGTTGTTCTAACAACGGTATTCAAACTTACATTGGGGTGAACAGTAGCATCACTGATGATATCGAAGACAACATGATTCCTTTATTGGATATGATGACATCAATGACGGTAACACTGGCTTTGTTGTTTATGAGATGATGATGATGGTGATGTTGTTGTGCTTGTTGTTGTTGTTGATGATGATGACGACGACGACGACGATGATGATGAATATTTCGACGACGAGATCCTCTGTATCGTAAAATGTAGGCTATAGGTCGACGTCGGCGGCCGCGGAAGCCACAAGATGTCGTTAAACCTTCACATATATTAATAATGTTAGTCAGTCTTTAGACACCTTTCAATCGCTGTCAAGGACCCTATATATTCTTCAGTTTCGTAAAATCGGTAAGTGCAGGTTGACTGGACGTGTGTCAGGTACGGTGGACGTGAACGGCTCTAGTAGCCATAAGCATTCGATTCGCTAGGAAGTCGAATAAGAAATCTTAATAAATTCGGTTGAGTAGTAATGTTACGTTACGCTGAGTTACTTTGAAATTCAATTTCCAAACGTTTCATATTGTATTCATTCATTGAATCGCTAATTTTATCGGCGAATATAATAAATATAAGGAAAGGTCGACGTTAGCGGCTCCATGGCAATAACATATCTCTAAACATTGTCTTTTCTTTAACCGTTTTCTATCCGAGGTTGTTTGCTCCACGGCGAAGTTTGTGCCATCTCCTTCTAAGCCTCGTCTCTTGTAATAACTGGTCGAACGTTAATTCAGTCCACTACTTGGTGTTGTCTACCCATGACATCTTGGGTCTTCTCGAGCTGGGGATCCAGAAATTGTGCCTTGGATGATCCGTTTCTTTAAGCAGTCTCCCTTCTTTCGTAGCACATAGGCGAATTATGAAGCTGCCTCTTTTTTGGTTAATTCGAGCAGATTCCCCTCAACTCATGCCGTCTCTAGATCATGGGAAGGTAGCTAAGATCAACATCAATGATCATGATAGTCTCTAAATGTCGATTAACACTACTACCGTTAAAGTATTATTAGGTTAAGCTTCGACACCTTTATATCGTTGTTTGTCTGAGTTATATAATTCCTTTTTTCGCTTGCTTGGTTCAGTACGAATGTATTCACAATGAAACTGAGTCGCGTGACTAGCAGAGGGGTTGGGTATGGTTTCGGTTGCCCCACTCTGATTTCAGTGATTGGCTGATGAAAACTGATGCTTATGTATGTCAAATAACACTGTTAATAGCTGCCTTAAATGGGTTCAAAGTTATCGGCTCTGCATTTATTTGCATTGATCATCCATTAAATAATGTTAATCTCCATAGTGTGCTGCGTAATTCAATCGATGAATTCAAGTGCACCGTTGTTCTCCACAGGTTTTTATCATAATTGACGACTGTCGGTTTAAGTTTAAAGTTTAATGGTTTGTTCAAATTGTGACTTTACTTATTGTCAACTGCCGTCAGCGGCCAATGCTGCCATAGGATCTCATTAAACTTTTGGTTCTACCAGTTAAACCCTGTCACTGCCGTACTCGGGTAGTGCCGTAGTGCCAGACCCAAGCCTGGAGAAAGGAGGAGGGCGACGTCAACGGCGTTTAATGTCATTGATGATGATAATGATTTATCTGACCGAAGGCAGGTGCATAGGCTTTATGCCACCCGGGGACGTGATGAATGAGGTGGTTTCCCGCTGCCTTCTTCATAGACGATTGCGGTTGAGCCAACTGTACAAGGTCGCTACAGAGTGGTTTGAGGCAGATTCAAACCCGCGACCTTCCGGTTACGAGGCACCGACAATACTACTACACCATCGCGTCCAACTGATGCCATTGGATGTCGTGAAATATTGGAACAATCACCATATATACTCATCTATTTCGTGAAGTCGTTAGTTGCTGTGAGGTACGGTTGACGTCAACGGCCCTCAGCAGCCAAACGAATTCGCTTCGTTGCGAAGTTGAATAAGAAGACGTAAGAAACTCGGTTGAATAATATAAGGCTAGGCTGAGACACTTTGAAATTCCTTTCCTAAACGTTTTATGTTGTACATTTTCAATGAATCGCTAGTTATATCGGTGTCAATTAAAAATCCAAGGGAAGCTCGACGGTAACGACCCAAGTGGCCATAATATGTCATTAAATACAGTATACTTCTATTAATGTCGATCGTTTCTTAATGTGTTTCGTGTCTTACTTAACAACAAGTTTCATTTTCAGCTTTTGTAGGTCGGGATAACTTGTGTAGAATGAACCACGTTAGCTTGTGTTTGGGAAGGTAGGTAAGATCAGCAGCAGCCGCAAGATGTCGCTGAATACTTGATTTTATTATTCAACAAGTTTCAGGTGACTTCGTTAAAGCGTTGATATTTGGCAATACTGCAAATGGTTAAGTAATTGTAAATTAATGAACTGTTGACGTCAACGGCTCTGCCTGCCATTCGGTGTCGCTAAACACTAATACTAATAAAACCTATTATGTGACGCTTAGACACCTTCATATCGTTGTTTCCAGACTTTATATAAACCTTACTTTCGCTCAATTGTTATAATATTTTCGACTTTTCATCGTTAAATCCAACGCCGAAACTGCCTGCATAAGGGAGGAGGGCGACGTCAAAGGCCTTTGATGCCATAAGCTGTCGCTAAACTGAGGAACTATAATCGTTGAATCCGGCTTGGGGTTTAATGATATAAACTTTAGTGTGGTCGGCGGATAAGGCTCTGACAGCCATAAAATGTAGCTGAACACTCGATACTAAAACCCTACCTATTCAAGGTATCCTAAACTGATCCATTAAATCATCCGCCTTCCCCTTCCTATCAAGCTAAACATAACCCACTTTACCCTCTGTCTCCTTTTGTCTCTGCTCTTCTTGCCTCCTAGTTCTGTTCTTCACGTGCTATATCTGGATCACTCCTCTGACTTGACGCAGCTCTTGTGAATAGCTGGTGCCATGAGCTTAGCTTTCAAGCAGCGCTTCAGAAATTTTTAACTTTACGATTAACATTGATAATATCGGCTCTGGTAAGACACCTTTCAATGGCTTTTCCGACGTCATATATCCACGATTTCCGTTTAAATGCGTTAGTGTCTTGTTCCCGGGGTAGTGCCAGTCCCAAGCCTGGATAAAGGAGGGGGGCGACGGCAACGACTTTTGGTGCCATAAGATGTCGTTAAATACTGGAGCTACTACTATTCGGTAGAATAGTTGTACACATCTTATTTTGAACTCCGTCGCTGCCTGTCGTTGAACATTGGAACTACTACTACATCTTAGTTTATTAATGTTTACGTGAAGTACCCCCATAAAAATTCGTTTCGTTACAAAGTCCAATGACAGTCTAAAAAAATTGGATAGAATAATATCAGATCACTGAGAGATTTTGAAATTCCTTTCCAACGCGTTTTTATGGCACATATTCGTTCAATCGCTTATTTGCATTGATTGTATCTAAAATGTGTGAGCGATTGTCGAAGTTAATGGTCCCAGTGGCCATTAAATGTCGTTAAACATAGGAAACTTATACTAACATCGATTATTCCTTAAAGATTTTGCTGTGACTTTCATTTTTGGCTTCTGTGGGTCAAGCTTATGCATGGGAAGGTATAGGTAAGATCAACGCCAAAGATTCTGCAAGCTACAAGGTTTACAAGAACTGTAATAAAATCCGGAGAACGCCTAAGTCCGTCAAGTAGTCCTATTCACTGGTTACGTTTAAAACACGGCTAAAACATTCCTTGTCAGGTTATTCTTCGACGGCTGAATGCAGTGGTGAATGTACAGCGACCTTTATTCGACCTCGGTTGTGTTACGGCACTATATAAATTGTCTTTAACGAAACAATTTCACATGACTTCCTTTAAATGCTGAAATTTGGCAAGAGTTCAAATAGTTAAGAAAATGTAAATTTCTTTGATGTCGATGCTAATGGCGCTGGAAACTATCAGATGTTGTTAAACATTAAAACTAGTAAATATATTAGGTTAAGCTTGAACACCTTTATATATCGTTGCACATCGGCTTTATATAGGACTTAATTTCGTTCATTAGATTGACATATCCCTCAAACTTTTTTATGCGATGTGTGGTCGACGTCAACGGCTCTGGCTGCCAGAAAACGTGTTGTAACACTCAATACTAAAGTCCCACCTTTCGAAGTAATCCTGTCGTGATTATACAATCCTCATCCTTCCCATTTCTCTCAACCTAAACTCAATCAACTATGACTATTGATTACGAAAAAACCCTTGTTCTGATCTTAGTTACGATGACAACATTGAGGGCTATGGTGGTCGTGTTGTTGTTACTCATGGATACGATGGTGCTGATGACGATGGTGGGGATGACGATGATGATGGTGATGATGATGATGACGACGACAACAACAACAATTTTAGCCATCTGCTTCTGTTCCTTGTCTCCTGTAATTACTGGTTGAACGATAGTTCAGTCCACGACTTGATGTTACAGATCCATGTCATCTGGGGTATTCCCCGAGCTCGTATTCCAGGAATTGTGTCTATGATGATCTCTTTCTCTAATTAAGCAGTCTCCACTCTTTCGTAGCACATGCTCGAGGTATGAAAGCTTCTTCTGTCTGATTAATCCGAACGGACTCCTCTCTCGACCCCTGTCGTCTCAAAGACCCATTTGTTTGTCTGCTTGGCTGTCCACGGAACTATAAGAATCTGTCCCAGACACTTCATTTCAAACGCGTTGATTCTGGCCTCTTCGTCTTTCTCTGTGGTCCAGCTCTATCACATCCAATCTTTGCCACTGGCCGTACAAGAGCTTCCAGAAGTCGTGAATTTGTTGAAAGCGATTCACCGCCGATGCCCAGTTGAATGGGCGCCAAATCAATTGTGTCGCTAAATACTAGATAAGTAATGTTGGCCTACTGCTTAGAGACCTTCAAATTGCTCTCGACGATGTTGTGCGTGTCCCATTTTCGTTCATTCGCTACAGTGCGAAGTTAAGTTATACGAAAGGTGAGGTCAACGGCTCTGGATGCTTAGACAAATTTGAGTCACTCTTTCCGACGCTATTTATTCCTCAATTTTGTTCGCTCAATCGCTAATGACTCCTGGCTCCTATGATAAAGTAATAGCCTATCAATAGTTGTATCAAAAATGTCTATCAATAGTTGTATCAAAAATGTCTATCAATATTTGTATCAAAAATGTCGTCTTTCATTTATTTTATTAAATCAATTTGCGTTATATGAGATTTATGGAGGAGAAAATCAATAAAAACCCTTTTCAGGGATAATTCTCTGCTAAACTCTTGAATTGATTAATAGCAATCCGTTCTGTTTAAACACCTTTAATTTATTCTTTCATATATTATGTAATTCTCATTTGTTGCTTAATCGCTAGTCCCGACTCGATCTGCCGATTTCATTTATTTAAATGACGGTCGACGTGAAATCGAATCGAATCAGAAGTCGCTACAAACTTCGTGCAATGATATTGTGGACGGCTTAGACACCTTTATATTGGTTTTCTACAGGTTATTTAAACTTTAATTTCATTGGATCTCATACCAGCAAAACAAGATGTAGTAAAAATTAAGCAAGGGGCGACCTTAACTCCCCTAGCGGGAAAATGTAATGAAAACAAAATACTACTAATAATATTCACTCGTTGCTAGAATATTTAATATATTTCTTGAAAGAAGCTTATGTTTTAGGGGTCAGTGGGTCTAAACAACGTGAGTAGAAGAGTCAGCTTAGTTTGTGCATGTCAGGGTAAGGTAAGGTCAGCGTCTTTTCAATGACAAGATGTCGCAACACACATGTATTTGATTTTCAACAAGTTTCCTAATGACTTCATGAAAGCGCAAAAATTCGGGAATAGTGAAGAAAATATTAGGTAAAGGAAGGTCGACATTACTGGTAATGACAGTCAAAAACTTCGTTAAACGTATGATTTACCCATAAAATTCATCTCTGTCTTCACACCTTTAATTCACTTTATCGACTTTATACACTTCATTTTCGATCAGGCGCATGTCATCGACGGTTAATTATGAATAATAAACACTAACTTAATAAGAATTTTGAAACGTCAACAGCCACAGTTACCATAAAAATTCATTTCACTTTGCAATAGCAGAAATTCACAAATTGCCGGGTTAATTAAGTACGCGAGATGAGGTAAATCAGACGTAAGATGAAGTTATACAGTGGAAACTAGCTGAAGGTTGCCTAAGACACCTTTATATTGCTTATTCCATGCTGTATAAAAAAGTGTTTCTTTCAATCTTTAGGCCAAAAAACTCCACTGCTTTGTTTGTGGGTAGTGCCAGTCCCAAGCCAGGATAAAGGAGGAGGGCGACGGCAACGGCCTTTGATGCCATAAGCTGTCGTTAAACGGAGGAACTACTACTACTACTAGGCCAACTTCTTTTCATTCGTGTACGGGATAAGGTCGACTTCAACGGTCCTGGCAGCCGTAAGATGAGGCCAAAAACTGAAAAATATTATAGGTAGGAATCCGTTAGTTGGGCTCCACCTGGTGACATTTTGCTTATAGAAGGACTTGTTGCTCTTATTGACCTTTAACATCACTTAGTTCAGTTAACGCCGCCACTGCCTTTATCGGGTGGTGCCAGTCTGAAGCCTGCAAAAAAGAGGAGGAGGAGGAGGAGGACAAGTAGTAGTAGTAGTAGTAGTAGTAGGAGGAGGAGGAGGAGGAGGAGGATGAGGAGGACGCCTATCGTTTTCGCATATACGGGGCTTCGGTCAGGGAAAAGGCGCTATATTAAGTGTGTGGAAAGAAGCACAGCTATGAGAGGTTTAGAAGGTAGAGAAAGCATAATGGTGTTATGGCGACTTTAGTATAACTATGTATGTAAGCAGATAAGGGAAATTTAAATTTTTAAATTCGTTCTAGAAACAGGATTCAAATTAAAATTAGGATGAAAAGTAACATTGCTTTACTAATGATTACTAAAGAGGACATTATTTTGATCACGGTTATGGAGGTGGTGGTTGTGGTGTGGTGGCAGTGGTGGTAGTGGTGGTGGTGGTAGTGGTGGTAGTGGTAGTAGTGGTGGTGGTGGTGGTGATGATGATGATGAGGAGGAGGAGGAGGAAGAGGAGGAGGATGAGAAGGAGGAGGAGGATCACGATGATCATGATGACGCCGACGGCGAGTTGCTCTGTTACTGTAAAATTGTGCTCATTAATGTTGTTATTTTGTGGATGTAAGGTACAGGTCGTCATTGGCGGCTTTGGAAGCCACAAGATGTCTTTAAACACTCAAATTGATTAAAAACGTTTTACAATGTTCAGACACCTTTAAATCCTTTCCCCCACTTTACTTATTCCTCATTTTCGTGAATTCGCTAATCAGTCATCTCTCTTAAATATATGGTGTATTCCAACCCTCGATAAAGGAAGAGGGCGACGAGAAGGGCGCAAGAATTCGTTTCTTTGCGAAGACTAAGAAGAAATCGTTAGAAACTGGGCAGAATAATATTAGGATAAGCGCAGACCCTAAGAAATTGCTGTTCTACACTTTTTAATGCGTACATTTTCGTAAAATCTCTGATACTACGGATGGTAACTATAAATTAATTCAAAGAGCGACGTTAACGACGTCAGTCGCCATAAAATGTCTTTAAAGATATGGTACACCTATTAACATCGATTATTGCCAAAAATATTTCCTTTCAAACTTAACCGAACGATGACGGTGTGTTTTAGATGACATTTATCGGTCTGTTTAGGTCCAAGCGATAAGTCTAGATATAACCAGATTAGTTTATTAATGGAAAGGTAGATTAATATCTATGATACTGGCAGCCACAAGATGTCGCTAGATACTCGGTGTTAATGCTCAACCGGTTTAGATGACTTCTTTTTGGCTCGGAAATTTTTTAATTGCACAAATGGTGAATTAAATGTACGCTGAGTAAATGTTGATGTCAACGGATCGGGTAGCGATAAGATGTCGTTAAAACTAACACTAATAAAATTTACTTGGTTACGCTTAAACACCTTTATATTGGTATTTATTGGGAAAGGAAGAGGGCGACGTAATCACCCGCTGATAGTGCAACATGTCAATAAAATTCGGAATTTCTATTATATAAGACTTAATTTCGTGATATTTTTATTACGAATTTGCCCATTGATACGTAACGTGTGCTGGTCTTCATTGGCTCTCGAAGCCATAAGATGTCTTTAAACACTAAATACTAGAGTCCCACCTTTTCTCGATAATTATTAATATTCAACCAGTTTAAGATGGTTCATTAAGTGGAAGCTGACCCAGGCTACCTACGGCTTGGAGACGAGCTCAGAAAGGGAGACGGCTTGGCGCGGGTTGTCGAAACGACAACGCTTCAGAAAGAAGCACACCACAGATGATGATGGTGATGATGATGATGACGACGACGACGATGATGTGTTTTAGATGACTTGATTTCAGCGTTGAAATTAGGCATAGGCCTACTGCTACTTGTTAGGAAAATGTTAATTAAGGAAAGGTCGACATCAACGGCTCTAGCAGCCAAAAGATGTCGTTAAACACTTATTACTCATAAAATAGTTCGGGGTACGCTTAGACACCTTTCCATCGTTGCTTCTTGGAACTATATAGTCCTTATTTTTGTTTAACTCCGCCACTGCTTTGTTTGCGGGTAGTGCCAGTCCCAAGCCTGGATAAAGGAGGAGGGCGACGGCAACGGCCTTTGATGCCATAAGCTGTTGTTAAACTGAGGAACTGCTAGTCCATGGATTCCCGATGCAACGCTGCTCATATAATGTAACATTTTCGTTAAACCGCCAACAGTATTGGCGGTAATCATAAACGTAAGTGGAAGTCGACGTTTACGGCCCCAACAGCCATAAAATGCGTTTAACCATAAAATACTTCTAGCGATATCGATTGTTTTTAAAATATTTCCTATGGTACTAAACCGAGAGTTTCATTATTGGCTCCTGTGGTTCTGAACGCTTGTGTAGATTGAATTATTTTATGTATAGAAAGGTAGGTAAGATCATCGTCAATGATAAAAATAGTCAAAAGATGTCGTTAAACACTAATAGTATAAAAATATTTCTCTCGCCCTTAACACAAAGCCAAAAGCGACACTTATATTCTTCATTTTCGTTAAACTTAGATCTATTAGTTTCGATAAAACACAGAAAGAACTGTAAAAAATTATCAATCAACGCCAAAGCTCATTGAAGGCATAAGATGTCGTTTAAAGCCAGGGCCAAGAGAATATCTATCATCAAATGTGTCAGCGGACCTAGCAAATGTAAATGTTAATGTACGGGTTTTTCCATAGAGATCGTATGTCCTAAACTCTGCTCATTTTTCGATATATTAATGAGGGTGAGATCATTCACCACCGCTGCCCGTTCGAATGGGCGCCATCCCATTTAAGGTCCATTCCACAAGTCGTTATTTACTGAATACGAATACCTCGGTTATATTATTCGGTTCCTGTTTGGGGACCCTTAAATTGCTTTTAACATATGCCTCATTTTCGTTCAATCACGACAATGCGTTGTAAACTTCATTTATTATGAAAGGCTAATTTCGACATCAACGGTATTGGTAGCTTACAGTATATACCTTTAAATCACTTTCTTCAACGCAATATATTAACTGCTCTTCTGATGAGAGAAAATCGACGTCAAAGCCCCAGTGGCCAAAATGAATGCGTTAAAACTATAGATACTACGACCACTTCTCCTGGTGCCTCTATAACTACCACTGCTATTACAGCATCAGCAATAACAACAACAACTACTACTACTACGACTACTACTACAAGTGTAGGTTAGACCCGGCTTAGTTTAGGAATGGCAAGATTGGGTGAGATCAGTGTTAATGATTCTCGCTGCAACAAGATGTTGTTAAGCACTCGATATTAATATTCGATAATTTTTAGATTTTTAGATGACTTCATTTAGGCGATGAAATTTGCGATTATTACACATGGTTAATAAAATGTAAATTAAGGAAATATCGAAGTCAATAGCTCGGCAAGGCACAGGATGTTGTTAAGCACTAATTCTAAAAAATATGAAAGCTGACGCTTAAACACCTATATATCGTTGTTTTTCGGAGATATATAAGATATATAACGGCACTGACAACCATTTGATGTCTTTAAAGATTCAGTAGAACTAGAGCTCTACCTTTTCTCGATATCTATATTCAACCAGTTTTGGATGTTTCAGGGATGAAGCTGACCTGCGTGTACTAAACTTCGGGCTACTTATGGCCAGGAGACGAGACCATAATATAAACGGCTGCTTTCGAGTTGTTTGTGAGGAGCAATGCCGCAGATAATGATCATGGTGATGAAGATGACGACGACGACGACGACGACGATGATGATGATGACGAAACGAGATGCTCTGTTACTGTAAAAATTATGCTTTAGTAATATGAAATTTAGTTGTTTCCGATGTAAGTTACAGGTCGGCGTCAGCGGCTTTGGAAGTCACAAGATGTCGTTACAAATTCAAAATTTATTTATAATGTGAGACAGTGCTTAAACACCTTTAAAAACCGTTTATCGGCCTTATAAATGAGTACCTCATTTCCGTTAAAATATCATGTCAATAAAAACAGTGTAGAATAATAATTTTTTACAAAAGTCATGTTACTGAAATGAAATTAGTCAGTTCTTATCAATTTGTATGTGCTGAACACGAATATGACAGTGAAAATGCCGAATTGGCTCTAGTTTTTTTGTAATCTGAAATGAAGTAATTTTATATCGCACAATGCATGCCAATAGTGATACACTTACAGTTAATATTTGTAAAAACCAGGTCATAGACTAGTTCTTAGATTTTTTGCCTGTCTCTTGTACAGCTGTTCGGGAGCATCTCTGCGGAGTGTCCAGCAGTAGTCAGCCAACATTGTAGTGGACCATTTTCCCTGGTACCTTTGCTCCATTGTTGCGATATCTTGATGAAAACGTTCGCCATGTTCGTCACTAACCATACCACAGTTGTCAGGGAAGAAATCCAGATGGGAATGAAGGAAATGCATCTTCAGAGACATATTGCAGCGAAATTTCTGGTACTGCTTGAGCATGTCTTCTACTAGTTCCTTGTAGTTTTCTGCCCTAACATTCCCCAGAAAGTCTGTAGACACTAGACGAAAAGCATTCCATGCTTGTTTCGCATCACCCTCCAGCAAGTTGTTGAAGCGGTCATCTTTGAAGAGTTCTCTAATCTGAGGACCCACAAAAACTCCCTCTTTAATCTTTGCTTCGCTGAGTCGAGGGAATTTTTCATGCAGGTATCGGAAAGCTGGTGAAGTGCGGTCCATGGCTTTCACGAAGTTCTTCACCAAACCTAGTTTGATGTGAAGGGGTGGTAGTAGGATTTTGTGAGCCTCGACCAGAGCTGGGTGCTGGATATTCTTCTGTCCAACTGCCATGTTTTGTCTGGGAGTCCATTCCTTCCGCACGTAGTGCAACTCTCTTGCTCGGCTATCCCACTCACACAAGAAACACATATATTTTGTATATCCTTGCTGCAGTCCCATTAAAATGGCAACTACCTTAAAATCACCACACAGGTGCCATTTGTACTTGTTATAGTCAATGGAATGCAGTAGCTGTTTTAGGTTATCGTATGTCTCTTTCATGTGGACAGCATGCGCTAATGGAATAGATGGAAGACGGTTTCCATTGTGCAAAAGCACAGCCTTAAGACTCAGTGTTGAAGAGTCTACAAAGAGTCTCCATTCTTGTGGGTCATGAGTGATCTGTAAGGCATTCATGAGGTCGTCAATATTGGAACAGAATACCAGATTACCTTCCTTCATAAAGAAAGGTTCCAACTGCTGATGGCGCTTTCTATATGAAGTAATTGTGACATCTTCTTCTAGAAGATTCCATTGTTGGAGTCTTGATCCTAGCAATTCTGCCTTGTTTTTGGATAAGTCCAAATCACGAACAAGGTCATTTAGTTCTTCCTGTGTTATTCTGTGTGGGGTTGATGATGCACCACAGTGAAAATCTGGATCACTGCACGCTGACGGACCAGGAGAAGAACATGTCGGCTCACCCTTGTCCTCATCAGATGAATCAAGGAAAATATATTCTGCTGGAGGTTCTGGAATAGGAAGTCCATCACCATGTGGAACTGGTCTCAATGCTGACGGAATGTTTGGGTAGACTATTGTCGACTTCTTTTGCTTCGTTATTCCACCGGAAAGAGGAGGAACCAAGCAGAAGTAACAGTCATCTACGTGGTTGCTTTGCTCTCTCCACACCATGGGAACTGCAAACGGCATTGATGGTCTTTTGCCATTCAACCACTGTGAAAGCTGTGTTGTACATGTAGCACAGCATATATGCAGGGCCCATGGCTTGTCTTGGTCACCAACCTTGCATTCGAAGTAAGCATGATATGCCTTCTTGACTTGATAAGTGATACTTTTCTTCTGGTTGGCAAATGTCACTTCCCCACAAATGTAACAAAAGTTGTCCACAGTATTTACGCACTTCCGAGGCATTACTGTTCTGTATTGTATCTAAATGGATAAAGTAATAATAGTTTTATAAAACAGTAACTTAAACTGTCTCGCACAAAGTCTGTAATATTGTAAATGCTCAACCGTTCCGACTCGCTTTATATAGTACACTGCTGACGTCATCTTACGTCAGCAGCCGACTGGCTGTAGTTTTACATTGCATCAGAAAATGACGTAATCAACTGTGCATGATGTGTCCATGATGGGATTATGCAATGAGGTGGAATATTACATCATTCTAGACTTATTTAGGATATTGTCGCAGTCCTACTGCATAAATTTACATGGTGAAACATAAAAAATGAACTATATGAAATATTTTCAAAACGAGAGCCAATAAAACATTTTTATGGTTATATTCGTGTTCAGCACACCAAGATGCTACACATTAGGGCCTTTTCCAGTCAGTAACGATTTCTATGTTGACCAGTGTAATTATAAGGCTGTGCAGAGACACAAATTTGGATTTTACTTTACCAAACGTTATATAATGTAAACTTTCGTTAAATCGTTTACTGAATCGACAAATAATAATTTTAAATGTAAGCGAAGGTCGAGATTAATTTCCCCAGTGGCCATGAAATGTGGCTAAACATAAGAAACTTCTGTTAATATCAAGGACGTTGCTAGGGGACCTCAAGGAGGTCGCCTAAACTGGAATACTAGGGGACCTCAAGTGTTCGCCTAAACTGTTATACTAAGGCGTCAATGTGAATGTGATCATGAACTTAATTCTTTATAAATGCCGTATGGGTCAGAATCTAACTCTAACCCTAACCCCTAACCCTAAACCCTAACTCTAAACCCTAACCCTAAAGCTAACCCATTTAGCGGTCGATTTTTCGGGTCCTGTGCAACCACATTCTGAAACATTTACAGTTGGTAAAAGTCAGGAAAATGACAGTTTGGATCTGTTATTTTGTCACCGAACAAAATGATACTGTTCGTGTGTTTGTTTTGCAGTTTGTAACTCTTAATTTCAAACAAAAAGTTCATTCCAACAGAAAACACAGTTTCTACGTCCGCAGCCATTTTGACTGTTTATAAGAATCACGCGAGAGTTTGCGAGATCTTCCGCACTTGAGGCTCCCTAGTCCGCACGATTACGAGGCCTCCTTGAGGTCCCCTAGACACTTTGTAATATCAAATGCTCCAAAAAGTATTAACCTAGATGTTCGTTCCTGGCTTCTGACGGTCTAAAGGACATGTGTAGATAAAACCAGCTTAGTTGATTTATAGGAAGGTAGATAGAAACGACATCAAATATTCCTGCAGCCACCAGATGGCGATAGACCCTAGATATTATTATTATTCATACAGTTTTAGCTGACTCTACTGAAACGCTGAAATTTTGGAATAGTGTCAGTGGTTAAGAAAATGCAAATTAAGGACAGGTCTATATAAACGGATCTAGCAGTTATGAGACATCGTTGAACACTAGTACTAATAAGACATATTATGTCACGCTTCGACACCTTTATATCGCTTATTCTTATCGTTATAAAAGTTAATTTCGTTCAACCGGTAGAAATTCCTGACTATGAATGAACGAAAAAATGTGCGTTAGGGTGAAAAGTAGCATTGCATTATTAATGAGTAAGGAAACAATATTATTCTAATAATTGTCATGGTGATTACACTGATAATTTGAATGGTTGTTGTGTTGTTGATGGTGGCGATGATGGTGGCAATGATGGTTGCGATGATTATGGCGATGCCAATGATGATGATGATGATGATGATGATGACGAAATTCTCTGTTAGAGTAAGAAAATGCTTTACCACTGCAAAATGTAGGGTTGCGGCGTGGAAGCCACAAGATATCGTTAAACACTCAAATTAATTAATAATGTTAGACAGTTTTAAATCGCTTTCATAAACCTTATATATTATCTTACTCATAAAAATCGTCAGTATTATCTTATTCATAAAATCGTCAGTTTTAACTCCGCCACTGCCTTGTTTGGGGGTAGTGCCATTCCCAAGCCTGGATAAAGGAGGAGGGCGACGGCAACGGCCTTTGATGCCATAAGATGTCGTTAAACTAAGAAACTCGTCAGTTCTGTTCTTCTTTCGACGTGTCGCTCTGACTGACGAGCACCACGATGACAGTCATAAGAAATCGTTTCGTTTTAAAGTCGAATAAGAAACTTGGTTGAAAAAAATGTTAGGTCACGCAGCAACACTTTGAAATTGATTTTCCTAACGGTTTGTATTTTAATTAAATCGCTAACTTTATCGGCGTCAATTAAAAATGTAAGCGAAGGTCGACGTTAACGGCCTAAGTCGCCATAAAATGTCTGTAGAGACACGGCACTCCAACTAATATCGATTGTTTCTTTAATTAATTCCAGTGATAATTAAACTAGATTATCCTTGTCGGTTTCTGTGGATGTAAACGACATTTGTAGATTGAAATAACTTAGTTTATTTATGAAGTTCAGTGGTTTTTCCATTCTAGCAGTCACAAGATCTCTTTAAACACTCAACACTAGATTCCCATAACTTATAGAAAAATTTACCCTGATCCATCAAATCCTTCGCCTTCACATTTCTCTTAACTTAAACTTGATCCAGTTTTGTCGGTTTTTCCATCTATGGTCTTCTGACATCCTGCTTTTCGTTCTTCGCATGGTGTCTCTGGACAACTGATCTGACTTGACGCAGCTTTCTTGAATTGAGTTGTACTCTAAGCTTAGCTTTCAAGTAGCGTTTAAGAAATGTTCAACTTTACGATTACTACTGGTATCAGGTTACGCTTCGACACCTTTAAAACGCTTCTGCTGACGTCATATATAACTAAATGCGTTAGATCGCCGTTATTGCGTTGTTTGGGGGTCATCATCATCATCATGATCCATGGGCCGAGAGCCCGTAGGTGTCCACTGCATGCATTGTCACTTGTCTCCACAGTTCCTGATCTCGTGCTGTTCTTATCAAGGCGTGCAAGTCTTGCTTACACCAATCCCTTATATCATCTGTCCACTCCCTGTTAGGTCTTCCTCGTCTCCCATTTCCGTCCATAATTCCCATCATCACGCTTTTTATTTTTCTACCGTCATCCATCCTGCATATATGTCCAAACAAGCGTAATTTCCTTCTCATTATTACTTGTATTAGATCTTCTTTTATGCTCAGTCTTCTTCGGACCTCCGTATTTGTTACCTTCATTGTCCAATTCAGATGTAGTATTCGTCTATAGCAGTACATTTCAATTGCTAATATCTTATCTTTATCCGTCTTTTTGATTGTCCATGCCTCACATGCATACAGAGCTGTGCTAAACACACATGTTTTCAAGACGTTTAGTTTGGTCTTGTGGCTGATTTTCCTGCTTTTCCAGATGTTGTTTAGCCCTGCCATAACTCCCTTTGCCTTTACTATTCTTGCCTTTATGTCTTTTGCGCAATCATTATTCCATGTCATGAGACTTCCTAAGTACACAAACTCCTTTACATTTTCAATCACTTCATCTTGCACTTTAATTTCCATGTTATTGTCTCCTTGCCAAATACCACTGTTTTTGTTTTATCCACATTTATTTTTAGTCCAGCCCGTTCGGCAAGTAGGTTCAGTCCGCACACATTTTCCTGCAGCCTGTCGCAGCTGTTCTCCAACAGGTCAATGTCATCTGCAAATCGTAGGTTATTGATGAGTTCTCCCTGCACTGAGATTCCAGTTCCATTATCTCGTATATCCTGCATGACTCTTTCCAAGTAAGTGATAAACATACTAGGTGAAATTGGATCACCCTGTCTCGTCCCTATTGTGGTTGCAAACCATCTTCCTAGTTCCCGTCCCACTTTCACTGCAGATTTTGATCTCTCTCCAATGTTCTGTAGAATCTGTATCAGTCTGTCGCCTACTTCCATATGTTTGGGGGTAGTGAGGACTACTACTACTATCGCAAGTTAATGAAATATACTCATGCCAATATATCAGTTAAAGACGACTTTAAGGGCCTTGCGATCCATAAGTTGTTAGGTTTTAATATACATCTATTAATGAGGATTGTGTGGACTTTTAAATTCAAATCCTTAACATTATGCACTCATTCATACTGCGCAATCACTAGTCACAGTTAGAAAACAGTAAAAACTACAATTTTTCCCAGTCGTCGTCAGCGGCCTTTGATGCCACAAGTTGTCGTTAAACTATGGAAACTACTGCTATCGCTAGTCATATAATATACACTAAGCCGAACGTAAAGTGAAATCGACATCAACTGCTCTGGCAGTCATTGGATGATCGATAAACACTGACTATTTAAAGCTGATCTAATAATGCCATTTAAATCAGTGAGAAACAAAAACAGTAATCAAAAGTATATTTAATACAAACAACCCAGTAACCGCCAATGCAACAGTTTTTTTTTCAAAAACAATGAGTTTCTTAAGTTATTTTAAAATTATAAAATTTAATTCCACTACTTATTGAAAAATATTTCTTATAATTCACACAACTCGAGTGTCAAACGTAGTTTAATATTATGTATGCAGGATCCATACTGCATACATACTGCTTAACTAATTCGACTGATACTTCAGAGAGAGGCGCGTATTTGCGTCTGATTTACCTTTATCGACGTTGTGTCATAACGAAGATAATTAGCTTCCCCTCCGCCTTCGCACTGGCATCTCTTGAGTGAAGACTGTGGTGTAGTTTTCCGAGAGAATAAACGAAAGTCATGCGTATTTAGCTTCTGAAAGATCGACTTAGAGGTGTGAAAACAGAGTTAAATATGATATAAATAATAAATTATTCAGAAAGGTTGTACACCATTTTATCGCTTCTTTTCGTCTTTATATATGGCTCATTCACGTGAAACTCCGCCACTAACTCCGCCACTGCCTTGTTTGGGTGGCAGTGCCAGTCCCAAGTCTGGATAAAGGAGGGGGCGACGTCAACGGCCTTTGAGGCCATAAGATGTCGTTAAACTGAGGAAGCACTACTAAATATCAATTTCACCATAATAAAATATTGCATGTGTTAGTGAAGGTCGATGTCAACGGCCCTGGCAGCCCAAAAATTGTCGTTGAATATTAAATACGAATAACTTTTAAAATGACATTCGGCCCCTGTTTAATTGAAGACATTAAAATTTCTCTTAACGATTTTATATCAATCACTACATTGCGCAGTAAAGTTAAAACATTATGGACGGTGAGGTCGAAGTCTACGGCCCAGGCTGCTACAAATTGATGTTACAAATAGAGGCTGAGTTTAGACACCTTTAAATCAGTTTTACCGACGCTATATATAATTCGTTAGCTCAATCAACTTTTGTCAACTCTGCCACTTCCTTGTTTGGGGGTAGTGCCAGTCCCAAGCCTGGAAAAGGAGGAGGGCGACGGCAACGGCCTTTGATGCCATAAGCTGTCGTTAAACTGAGGAACTACTCAACTTTTGTCACTGCTTATTGAGTCCTAATTGTTAATGTAACGTCGACGTCTTCATGGTCCTGGCGGACAAAATGCCTTCAAACACTCGATACTGTTACTACTGTAACTAATCAAAGCTAAAGGCTACTATAGCGCCGTTATCATAATGCCCAAGGCATCAGTCGATGACTAATTTAAGTCAAAATTGCAGTCATTAATCATTAACCACTGGAGAAGTCGGGTCGAATATCGATTGATAAGCAGACAAGAAGAAAGAACAGTAAGAATAATAGTAAGTGATGAAGGGCTGGTACAGGTCAGGCAGTTCTGCAACTTAGGAAGCATGATTACAACAGATGCAAAAGTGTCATAATGAAATAAGAAAGATAGCGATGGGAAAATATGCTTGTATGAAGAGGAAACTATATAAGAGAGAAGTATTGTATCAGAACGTATTGAAGAGAATGGTCAAAGAACTGGTTTAGAGGTAGGTTTTATACGGATCGGAAACGTGAAGCACCAGAAAAGAAATCGTCAGAAGAGTATTAGTAGTTCCTCAGTTTAACGACAGCTTGGGGTAGCGCCAGTCCGAAGCCTGGATAAAGGAGGAGGGCGACGGCAACGGCCTTTGATGCCATAAGCTGTCGTTAAACTGAGGAACTACGTATTTCTTGTTTTCGTTGAATCGTAACTCCGCCACTGCCTTTCACAGCACTTAACTCTTGCATTTTCTGCGCTGGTCTTTCATTTAAAACTAAAACATTCAACGTGAAATCGACGACAACAGATCTGGCAGCCATTATAAGTCGTTAAACATTTGACACTAAAATCCTTCTTCTGCAGAAAATCTTTCCTTTGCCTATACAAACTTTCCACATTCCCATTTCACCGAACCTAAACATAACACAGTTTAAAAGTTCCTCCGCCTCCTTTCGTCTCTGGTCTTCAGGCGTCCTTGATAATGCTCTTTACATTACATCTCTGGAAAATTCTTCTGACTTGACGCACAGCGCTGTGAATCGCGTTATGCCCTAAGCGTGGCTTTTAAGTAGAGCTTTAGCATTTCTCAATTTCACTATTTACGATTACTACAGATTATATCACTCTACGCTTAGACACCTTTTAATTCGATTTCACCGACGTTTTCCAAAGCCTCTTCGTCAAAATAACAGAAGCGAAGGCGGAGCTGCGCAGCGCGGCGTAGGGGAGGCGACAATAATTAAAGCTACAATACTAATGTATTTGAATTAACGACTAAATAATTATTTAAATTAACGACGAAATATTGCGGGAGGAGGGTACAACTCATTAACCACCCATGGCAAAAGTTTTTCAACAACAACAGATTTCTTAACTTTCTTTTAAAAATCAAAATTCTATATACTCTGCTAATTTCTTATGTAATACAGTTCTAATATTGCTGAAACAATGTAATCGATAAGTATTATTTCATAGTTACCGTTCACACCACTCAAGTACCTAGATGTATACATACTGCAAAACTGTTACTAGACGGCGCTTGCATTAGCGAGAGGCGTGTATTTTCCCTTTAACGACGCTGTGTCTTAACGAAGATGATTAAAGTCACCCTCCTTCTTAATCCAGGCTTCGGATTGGTCCCACCGAAACAAAGGCAGTGGCGGAGTATTGCAAGTGATTAAACGAAAATTAGGCTACTTCAGCAGATGATGTCTTTAGACAGTGGATACTATTGTTAAAAGCTAGTTCTAATCCACGTAGGCCCAATAATACTACACGATATTGTAGTAGTTTGTCTCTAAATATTCTGTATCATATTGAAGTGCTTAGCGACGACCTCTTCCTTTATCAACGCTTAAGACTGGCACCAATCGATTATATATATATATATATATATATATATATATATATATATATATATATATATATATATATATATATATATATATATATATATATATATATATATATATATATATATATAATCTCTGTGTGTGGGTGTGTTTATGTGCGGGGATGTGGGGAAACACTAACGTGAATGATCATGTTAGCCACAAGATGTCGTTAAACACTCGATATTCATTTTCAGCCAGTCTCCGGTTTCAGTTGACTTCATTTTGGCTCGGAAATTCGGGAATAGTACAAATGATAAATTAAATGTAAATTTTAAGAAAAGGTCGACGTTAACGATTCTTGCTGCCATAAGACTTCGTTTAATTAAGAAAAGGTCGACGTTAATGCTAAAAAATTAAAGAACGTATTAGGTTATGCTTAGACACCTTTATATCGTTGCTTACTGGTTTTATATAAACCTTATTTTCTGCCCATAGGTTTTGTATTTTGTCGACTTGCTTAATGCAACGTGTGGTCGAAGTATACGGCTCCTGCAGCCGTAACCAAATTTGTCGTTTTTATCTGTTACTAAAATCGTAACTCTTAGAAACCATACCGTGATCCATCAAGTACACAATTGTCCCATTTCATTCACCCTAAACACAAACAACTCTTATACGCCTCATTGCCCTTAAACCTATACATACAATACAGTAAGAACTGTAAAAAATTACCAATCGATGTGAAAGGCCATTTTAGGCATAAGATTTCCGTTAACATTGGAACTAGAATGAGCAGGGCCAAGAGAATACGTGTCCTCGTGTGTTTTTTTAAATCGACGCCAACGGCAAATGTAAATGTTAATGTGCGGGTTTTTCTATAGAGACCGTATGTCCTAAACACTGCTCATATTTCAATATATAAATCGGGTGAAGTCCTTCACCACCCCTGCCCGTTTGACTGAGCGCCACGCCATTTAAGGTTCCTGTCTCATGTCGACATACACTGAATACGACTAACTCTGTTAGAATACAGGGCTCCTCCTTAGGAACCTTCAAAAAGGTTTTAACGATTCAAATTTGCCTCGCTTTCGTTCAATCACCAAAGTTCATATATTATATAAAGTGAGTTCGACAACGGCGGATCTGGTAGCTTAGACACCTTTAAAACGCTTTTTTCAACGCAATATAATCCTCATATTTGTTCGGTTTTGTTGTTAAAAAGCTATGTCTTATGAAAAGTTTAATCGACGTCAAAGACCAGTTGGCGAAAACAAATACCTTTAAAGAGTAGATTCTACTGCCACTGCTACTGCTGCTCTTGCTGCCTCTATCATTGACACTACTACTCCTACAGCAGCAAGAACAACAACTACTGCAACAACAAAAGCAACAACAACTTCTAATACAACTAGTACAACAACTACTACAGTTATTATGACTATCAATACTGTGATAAGTTAAAATTACACGGGGTTAGTTTATGAATCGAAAGGTTGGGTGAGATCAATGTTTATGACCTTTCCCGCCCCCAGATGTCGTTAAATACTCGATGCTAATTTTCAACAAGTTCTAGTTGAATTGGTTTAGGCGCTGAAACTTGAGAATACTGCATATTGTTAAGAAAATGTAAATTAAGGAAATATCGATGACCGGTTCGACAAACCATAAGATGTTAATCAGTAATTCTAAAATATATTAGGGAACACTTAGACACCTATATATCGTTGCTTCTCGGCGGTATCATACATTCTGTTTCCCTTCAATCGACATTAACTCAGCCACTGCCTTGTTTGGTGGTAGTGCCAGTACCAAGACTGCATAAAGGAGGAGGGCGACGGCAACGGCCTTTGATGCCATAAGCTGACGTTAAACTGAGGAACTACTACAATCGACAATTGGCTCAGATGGTCCGACCTACGCCTACTTAATTTGGGCTAGATACGGCCTGGAGACGAGACCAGAATAGAAACAACTGGTTTCGGGTTATGTATAGGAGCAATGCCACAAGTGATGATGATGATGATGATGATGATGATGATGATGATGATGATGATGATGATGATGATGATGATGATGATGATGATGGTGATGATGATGATGATGATGATGACCTGTTACTGTATGGAAATTCTTTACTACTGTAAGATGTAAGGTCGACGTCATCGGCACTGAAAGCCACAGTATGTCGTTAAATTAATAATGCCAGTGAGACTTTAGACACCGTTAAATCGCTCTCATTGAATTTATATCTAGCGCCTTCATAAAAAATTGCTAGTTTTGTTTTTTAAATGGTGGAAATGGACGGCGCTGGCAGTCTTAACAAATCGTTTCGTTACGAAGTCGAATAAGAAGTCGTAAGTCATGGCTTCTGTAGGTTTAAATACACGTGTATATAGCACCAGTTTAGTTTATGTATGGCAAGGTAGGGCAGATGAACGTTAGTTATCCTGGCAGCCACAAGATGGCGATAGACACTCGATATTGATTATCAACCAGATTCAGATAACTTCGTTTAAACACTAAATTTTTGGGAAAAAATACAAATTGAGATGAAAATTATGGAGAGGTCGACGTGAACGGTTCTATCAGCCATAATAAGTTGTTTTCCCATAGTACTACTAAAAAAATTAGATTACGCTTAGACACCTTTATATCGTTGTTTCTCGAGAATATTGTCCTAATCCTTTTTTTCGACGAAGCGATATAAGTGAAACTCCGCTACTGCCTTGGTTGGGGTAGTGCCAGTCCCAAGCCTGGATTAAGGGGGAGGGCGACGTCAAAGGCCTTTGATGCCATAAGATGTCGTTAAGCTGAGGAACTACTACGAAGCGATATCCTTACTTTGATTTCTGTGCAATGTGTATGATCTAATTCAACTGCTCTGGTTGCTATACATAAGATGTCTTTAAACACTCGATACTTGAGTTCCACCCCTTCAGGAAATCCAACCCTGATGCATCAAACCCTCTGCCATCTCCTTTGTCTGACCCTCTACACAGTCCACTTTAACAGTTCCTGTCTTTTTTCCGCTCTAGCCATTTAGCATCCTGATATTGTTCTACACATCGTTCTTCTGCACATCTCATACGATTTGACGCAGCGTTCGTAAATAGGCTGGTGATCTGAGCATAGCGTTTAAGTAGCGATGGAAAAATTCTCAATTTTATTTTTTATAATTACAAGTGATGATTCCAGCTTACAGTTAGACTCCTTTAGATCGCTCTTTCCGATGTTATATAAGCCTCACTGACGTTCAATGGCCAGTTACCCTCCCTTGTTTGGGGGTAGTGCCAGTCCCAAGCCTGAATAAAGGAGGAGGGCGACGCCAATGGCCTTTGATGCCATAAGCTGTCGTTAAACTGAGGAACTACAAACTAATGGCAAGTTAGTAGATTAAAAAAATGGCTTTTGTTAGTGAAGGTCGATGTCATCCGCACTGGCAGCCACAAAATTGTCGTTGAATGTTAAACACAACTAACTTTAAAATGATTATCGACTCCTGTTTAATTAAAGACATTAAAATTCCTCTTAACGATTTCATATCAATCAATGCAGTTAATTTCAAACATTATGGCAGGTGAGGTCGATGTCAACAGCCCTCTGTGTTACGAATTGATAAGCACTTAAAGTTACGAAAAAAGGTCGTATTTAGACACCTTTAAAATTACTTATTCCGATGCCATATATTCCTCGTTCGCGCAATAAAATTTTAAGATGAACTTCTACAATGTTAAATGCATAATAGATGACAAAAACTTTGTAATAAAAATGATATTTAAACTTTTATCGATTTTTCTAGCAAATACAAATTTTCATTAACGGCTTGCGTCACTTCGTCATGAATATTCATATTTGATGAACGTAGTGGGATCGGCGAAAATGCCAACGGCACTGAAATCCACAGGATGTCGTTAAACACTCAAATTAATTATAAATGCTAGCCAGTCTTTAGACACCCTCAAATCGCCTTCAGTGTCGTTATATATCTTTCCTTTCCATAAACTTGCTGTTACTCTCTGGTTACATCTGTGGTGCGGTCGACGTGTACAGCGCTGGCAGTCATAAGAAATCGTTTCGTTAAGAAGTCAAGTAGGAAGTCATAAGTCACGGCTTTTGTAGGTCTAAGTACACGTGTAGATTACACCAGCTAAGTTTGTGTATGGTTAGGTATGGAAGATGAACGTCAGTTACCGCGACAGCCACAAGATGGCGATAGAGACTAGATATCGATATTCAATCAGATTTATTCAGCAGGACCAACTTCAGTTGCTAAGGATCGGCCAGCGCGTAAAGTTCAAACTTTGTCTTCTTGTGTACAAATGTCTGAACAGCTGTGCACCACGCTACCTTGCAGACAGCATCAGGCCACTATCTGATGACCCCAACCGACTGCGACTGCGATCATCAAAGTCCGCCAATGTATTTCTACCAGCAACTAAGACTATAATGGGTGATCGGGCCTTTCGAGTTGCTGGTCCGCGCGCCTGGAACAGTCTTCCGGCATCCATTCGGGAGTCGAAAAGTGTCAATCTCTTTAACAAACAGCTTAAATTGTATTTGATGCATAACTCTTAGTTCTTGGGCCGACATTTCACTTTGTAAAGCACCTTAGAAGTAGCCTGCTACTTACGATGCTATATAAATTGTCGTCATTACATTACATTATATTACATTAGACAATTTTATTGAAGCGTTAAAACTTGGACATAACACAAATTTAAATGCAATTTCAGGAAAGGTCGACGTGAAACGCTCTGTCAGCCAAAATAACTTTTTTTACTCCATTGCTAACAAAACATTTTAGGTTGCGCTTAGACACCTTTAAATCGTTGTTTCTAGAAATTATTTTATTAATCCTTACTTTCGATCTAGCGATATAACTCCGCCACAGATGTAACTCCGCCACTGCCTTGTTTGGGGGTAGTGCCAGTCCCAAACCCAGATAAAGGAGGGGGAGACGTCAACGACATTTGATGCAATAAGATGTCGTTAAACTGTAGAACTACTCTATGAACAATAAATGGCCTGACATACTCTATGAACGCTAAATGGCCTGTTTAACTCCGCCACTGCCTTAAGTCTGGTGGTGGCAGTCACAAGTCTGGATAAAGGAGGAGGGCGACGTCAAAGGCCTTCGATGCCATTAGATGTCTTATGGCCAGATTCGCTAAATTAAATATGGGAGTATAAAGATGATGTTAAACGTCTGTCTGGCGCAAGATGTCGTTTAATAAGAAACTTAGTAAAACTCTTAGACACCCTTAAATATCATCTTCTGACATTATAAATTTGGCGTTTCGTCTAATTGCTGCATCAGATCTGCGAATATCGATCTCTAATTTAAAGTCGACGTCAACGGTGCTGGCAGTCACAAGATGTCGTTACTCATTCAACGCTAATGCTTTAAAAACACGCGTTGATTAATATTTCACATAATTACAAGCTCAAAATTAACTAACCTTACCATACTTAGCATAATATAGCTCCCGTTACTTTACCATACCATACCTTAGCAGATGATTGAACCAGATTTCTAAGATAAAATGATTATAACTTAACCTTGCTTCTGAATTCATGCGTCTGTTTCACAACACCTTCCTTCGAGCGAATATTCCAACACGTCTGCGTCGCTTATCCTCGCAGAAATGGTCTACGGACGAGACCAGGAATCGAAGACCCTTCCAACGCATCGACCAGAGTCTTAGGCGACGATGTCAACCGCCCTGTCGTCCGCGCAGTAAACTGGTTACCGGCGACCGCTAGGTGGCGCATGCCGCGCACAGATTGATAATATCTCTTGCTAATTGGATCTCTATGTCTGAGGCGTTTCTGCGCATGTCTTTATAGACGGTGTGCTTCTGGCGTCGACTGCGTCGCCCTATGGATTACTTGGCGCGGTGCAGTCGTCCGCAGGCGCTATTCACACCTAGGGCAAAGAGGAAAGTGCATCGGGTGTGGACAGGTGGCCTTGGAGATGTTAATTTGAGTTAAGGGGAGAGGAGAAGGTGACTCGGGTTCAGTGAGTTGGGCTGATGTGAGATGAACAAAGATGAGGTAGGATAAGTTAGAGTGCGGAATAATTTTACATGTGGTAATTACCTTCCCGTATTTTGCCTTTCCTGCCTTGTCTCATCTTGCCATATCTTACTTTACCGTCCCATGCTATCCCTTTCCTTACACAACGCCATATCTTCTCAGGCCTTGCTTAACCTTAAACACCATATCTTGCCTTAACTAATCTTGTCTTATCTAATATACCGTTGGTTTATGCAAATTCATCGGTTTCATTTACTTTCTTTGAGTGGTATCTATGTTGACGAAAAGTGAATTGCAATAGTCTAGTTTAGCATGGACTATAGATGTGACGATTGTGGATGCAGTTTTGAAGTAAACGTAGCGCGAATTCTGCGAAAGTCAGACATATTCATAAAGCAAGAGCGGGAAAGATGGGTGATATAATCAAAATTAGAAACCAAAACTTTTAAGACGTCAACGGCTACAGTACCATAGGATGTCATTAAGCTTAAAAAAGTGAAAATGTGGACGTCGATCGGGTTAACCACCAACCTCGGTTGAAATATATTCGACGCCAGGGGCGCTAGCTGCTCATAAAAGATGTATGCTAAATCATGCTGCCCTTAGACACCTTTGAATTACGTTTTCTGGTGTTATATATACCTGTCGTTTTCGTTTGATCATCAACTGCACCACTGTCTTTAGTCGGGTAGTGCCAGTCCCAACCCTGGATAAAGGAGGAGGGCGACGTTTTTTGATGTCTTGATTTAAGTTAAGTTAAACTTAGACACCTTTAAATCGTTTTTTGCGACTTTATATAAACCTGATTTTCGTTTAATCGTCCGATACAATGGTGCAGTGATACCTAATGTGTGGTCGACGTCAAAGGCTCTGAAATCCTTAAGATGTAGTTAACACTGGAGACGAAGTTCCACCAATTCAAGAAATTCTACCCTGAGCAATCAAAATCTACGCCTTCCTTTTCTCGGCAGCGGTGGGATATGAACCCACGCCCCCGAAGAGACTGGTGACTAAAACCAGGTGACTAAAACCAAATGTGAACTGCTATTTTATTTTCTCGAACACGACAACTCCAATTCCTTGCCAGTTACCGACATTTTTTTCTTCTCGACACGTTCTTCTTATACACATTAACACGCCCCCAATCACTGTGCACACATATATACACATCAAGTGTACGCCCTCATCCCGTCATGCCTCACCGGCTAGCAAAACCGTGCTTACATTACTTTTATCCTCATTTTGCAAGCTCACAAATTGCGAAACTGCGGAAGGAACAAACTGAGGAACTCAAGTCGCAGCTCTCGGGAAAGGCGATTACAGTTACAGTTATTAGGTCCAACATAAGCAAAGCTTCTAGACTGCGCTGTAGCAGTGCGCATACGAGGGACAGTCAGGAGTCCAAGGGAGGCCGACCGGAGAGTGCTACGGCCTGAAACCAAGGACACCGAAATGCAGAAGTCTCTAAGGTGCGATGGAGCAGAGCCAACGAGACAATTACGCATATGGGGTAGGATCTTGAACTGGATACGCTGCTGAATGGGATACTACTATTAATCTCTAGTTCTTCTGTATAAAGGTCTAATAATACTGCATGGTATTGTAGAAGATTCTGTCTATCTATACTGTGTCGTAACCAAGATGATTTGCGTCCCTATCCTCTTCCTTTATCCAGCTTTCTACTGGTACCAACCCAGTTGTGGAGTTTCGCGAGAGACTAAACGAAAATTAGAAGCATTTAGCATCGAGAAAAACGATTTAAAGGTGTATAAACAGAGTTGAATATAATATTTATAATAAATTTTTGGGTTACTTTAAGACACCTTTATATCGCTTAATTCCGTTATTATATATCTTTCATTTTCGTTAGTTATGCCGTGCTAACTTTTCGTTTCTCGTAGTTTAAGATGTCGACATCAAGCACACGATGTCATTAAACAGTGGATACTACTAGTAATCGTTAGTTCTCATGCAGAAAGGCCTACTAATATTATATGGTTTTGTAGTAGCTTCTGTCTAGCGACGCTGTGTCAAAACGAAGATGATTAGCGTCGCTATACGCCTTCATCCTTGCATCTGATGCTGAAGGATACTTCGCACCATCGGGAAATAGGCAGTGGTAGTTTCGCGAGAGTTTAAACGTTTATTATTATAATTTATCGTCCAGAAACCGAATCGAAGGTTTATGAACAAAATATAATTTAAAATTTATAATAAATTATTAGCTCTCGTTTAGACCACTTAATGCCCCTTCTTTCCATTTTACTAGAATTGTCGGTAGGATTTCGTAAGACGACGTCATCTAACAGTGGATTCTATTGGTTAACGCTAGTTTTCCTTCTTATAGGCCTTCTAATACTACATGGTGCTAACGATGCTGTATTATAACGAAGATGATCAGCGTCGCCCTCCACCTTTAGGACTTGGGACTGGCTTTGCCCGTACCTCTGATTCAAATTATTTTCGACTTCTGGCACGTTAATCTCTTAATATTCATTCACTCATTCATTCGTTCATTCATTCATTCATTCATTCATCCATTCATTCATTCATTCATTCATAAAGACAGTGGCTGAGTGCGTAGTAACCGTTGCTGTGTTTAACGACATCTTATCCAATCATAGGCAGTTGCTGTCGCCCTCCTTTATCCAGGCATGGAACTGGCACTACTACCAAAGAAGGCAGTGACGTAGTTTTCCGAGTTTAGCAGTTCCTCAGTTTAACGACAGCTTATGGCATCAAAGGCCGTTGCCGTCGCCCTCCTCTTTTATCCAGGCTTGGGACTGGCTCTACCCCCAAACAAAGCAGTGACGGAGTTTTCAATACTAGTAAACTCATTTGTGATTGAAGTATTTGCTACGCTACTTAAAATAAAGGTGTTTACTCCTTTGACGGTAAGTTCGGCGTTGAAGGTTTTTAGCATCCAAAAGATGTGACTGAACACTAGACACAATAACAAGGGGGTCAATCTGTTGGTTGGGCTATAAGTTCCAATGGGGATATTCTACTAGTCGTCATATTGAAAACTAACTTGATGCTTTTTTAATTTTGACACTATAGGTTTTCATAGTCAGTGCTTCGGTAAGGCATAAAAGGCCCTGTATCAAGTGTTTGAACAGATGTTGGGAAGATTTGAAGGAAGAGAAAGCATAATGTTGTTAATACGAGTTCGTGTGATGATGCATTCAAGGAGATTTAATGGATTTTCAGATAGCAAACTCATAGGACATTGAGACGAATTTAAATTAAAATAGTTCTGGCATCGAGATTCAAGTTGAAATTGGAGTTAACAGTAGCACTGCATTGCTATTCATAACAAAAACGACATAATTTCCAATCATAGTGATGATGATAAAAAGATGAATAGGTGTCTTGTTACTCTATTTAAAGATGCTTTATCATTGTGAAATATAGGCGCATATCGATGAATGATAAAGGTCGACGTTGGCGGCTTTAGAAGACACAAGATATCGTTAAACACTAGAATTTGTTAATAATGTTGACCAATGTTTAGACACCTTTAAATTCTATTTACCGATTTTATATAATCCTGATTTTCTTAAAATCCCTTGTGAAAACAATCGTTGAGATTTTGATGTAGGGTTGACGTGAAACACCCATAAAAATCCGATTCGTTACGATGTCGAATAAGAAAGAAATCGTATGGAAATGGATAGAAAAAATTTATTTTACTCCGAAAAATCTACCTCTGTAATAATAATATTCGGCTGCTGCTTAGGGAACTTTAAATTTGTTTTAACGGTATACATATGCCTCGTTTTCGTTCGGGAACCAGAGTTCTGTGTAAAGTTCAAAAATCATTAAAATTGATTTCGAAATGAACGGCCCTTGTAGCTTAGACACCTTTAAAACAGTTCTTCCGAAGCTATATATTGCTCATATTTGTTAGGTTAATCGCTGATCATCTGCGGTGCCTACGATAAGATTAAATCGACATAAAAAACCTGGAGGCCAAAATATGTCTCCAAATAGTAAAATCTACAATTTCTGCTCTGATTGCTTCTGCTGCTGGTGCTGCCTCTACCACATTTATCACTGCCTCTATTACTACAACTACCTGTAGGAATACTACAACAACAACTACTACTACTGCTACTCCTACTATATACACTGTGTCCGGAAAAATTCCAAGGCTTTACGGTAAATATGAAAATAATTAGTAAACATTAATCGATTTTTAAAATTCCAAAAACAGTTTAATCCTGAAATATTATTTGCACTATAATTGTTGTTTTGGCATAAAAATTTTATAACAATTTTGTCTTCCTCGCTGAACGCCATTTTTCTAGCAACTTTCTTTACAAAATATAAAATTCAAATACGTCACTGTGACGTAATTTTAAACGGGGGCCGTTTATAAATTACAAAGAATTTTGTTGGTAATTATATATTTCAGGATTAAACTGTGTTTGGAATTTAAAAAATCGATTAATGTTTACTAATTATTTTCATATTTACCGTAAAGCCTTGGAATTTTTCCTGACACAGTGTATATATGCGTTCTATGCGTTCTATAAGTTGATTTCCGCTACTGCCTTTAGCCGGGTAGTGCCAGTCCCAAGCCTGGATAAAGGAGGAGGGTGACGGCAACGGCCTTTGATGCCATAAGCTGTCGTTAAACTGAGGAACTACTACTACGTCATTTCATCGCTTCTTTCTATAATTATATATTTCACATTTTAGTACAATTACTAGTGCAACTGCGCCACTGCCTTGTTTGGGGTAGTTCCAGTCCGAAGCCTTGAAAAAAGGAGGAGGAGGTCGGCAACGGCCTTTGATGCCATAAGATGTCGTTAAACTGAGGAACTAAATATACTGGATGCGCCTTCGCTTGGCACAATTTATATATACACTGTGTCCGGAAAAATTCCAAGGCTCTAAAATATGAATGAAAAAACTATAGTAGATAATAATCAATTTAAAAATTTAAAAACCTTTTTGATCCGTACATAATTACCAAGAAAATTCTTTGCAATTTATTAACGGCCCCCGTTTAAAATTACGTCACAGTGACGTATTTGAATTTTATATTTTGTAAAGAAAGTTGCTAGAAAAATGGCGTTCAGCGAGGAAGACAGTTAGTCAGTGGCGTGTACGTCTCGAAGCTTGCGTTGAAGCCAATGGCGGACATTTTGAACATACATTATAGTTCAATAATATTTCAGGATTAAACTGTTTTTGGAATTTTAAAAATCGATTAATGTTTACTAATTATTTTCATATTTACCGTAAAGCCTTGGAATTTTTCCGGACACAGTGTATAGTGAACAATAGTGTAGAGGGTAATCCATTGGCTAGGCTCTGGGTGTGTGTGGAGGCCTGCCAAGGGATATATTTTGCTTACAGAAGCACGTGTTAACTCCGCCTCTATCTTTTATCGGGTTATGCCAGTTCGAAGCCTGGATAAAAGAGAAGGGCTACGATAATCACCTTTGTGTTGAAAAAACAGCGATGTAGGCAAAATGTTTTTTATATGATGAAGGTGAGAATAGATATAAAGGTGATAATCACGCGACGATAATCACCTTTGTTATGACACACGACGCGTAGACTGAAACTACTACAATGTCACGTAGTGTTAGTAGGCCAATGTAGTGGAGAACTACCGATTACCTTTACCATCCACTGTCTAATGACATCCACTGGGTGAGAGGAACAATGACGTCGACATCTTAAGGTACACACTGATCTACTAAACCAGATACCAACGATTGGAGGAAAATGAGTCTTATCTAATAAAGATGAGAGGAGATATAAAGGTGTCTAAACGTGACCTAATAGCGTATTAAAAATATTATATTTAACGCTGTTTCTACACCGTCGAATCGAGTGTTTGTGTTCGCTTAGTCTCTCTTCTTGAGAAGGCTTGAAATAAACTGTGAAAACAGTACAATTTTTCCCAAACTCGACGTGAACGGCCTTTGATGCCAAAAGAGTCGTTAAACATTGGAACTACTACTATTACTGGACGCTACCTTTGTTCAATGTTTCGTAGCTTGGGTTTCGTCGACGTAAATGCCCTGGCTGCAAAATATGTGTCTTGAAACACTAGGTGCTATTACTATACCTGCTGTTGGCGTCAATTTTACCATACCTTACCTCATGAACCTAATATATTAAGAAAGTTTTACGCTTTCAAATGTAAACAAGTAGGAGTTGCAGTGTTTGAGCTATACAGTAGCACCGATTGCCCTATTTAACGGTGGTAGTTCGTTTGTGTTTACCAACTCAGTATTAAAACAAAGGTGACTAGCGAAGCCCTGATTCTTCACACATCCCTCGGCTTGGCACCACCTTACTAAGGAGAGCGGGGGAGTATCCAGACAGAATAAATACTGACAAAAATTCAAGCAACCATATGCAGTCGTCATTCTGTGGTTCATATAAATTATTTTCTGTATTCTATGGTCTGTTTTATGAACGCACATTGGATACCGTAGAAGAGATAATTACATTGACAAGTGATAGTTCCGCAAATTCCATTGTTGGCCAATGCGTAGCTTAAAAGAAACCTTTATTATCGGTGTCAGTGGGTGTTGAAATGACTGCAAAGACTCGGTTTATACATGAAAAAGTAGGATAAGGTTCTCACAGATCTACAATGTCGTAAAAAGTACTGCTACTAAATAGGTACTGATATTTGTTTATGTTTAGATACGTTTTAATCGCGTTTTGAAGGACCATATAAGCAAACGATAAATACCACGATTAAATACAACTCCGGTACTGCCTTGTTTGGTGGTAGTGCCAGTCCCAAGCCTGGATAAAGGAGGAGGGCGACGGCAACGGCCTTTGATGCCATAAGCTGCCATTAAACTGAGGAACTACTACCATTACGATTAAATACAATCCATGAAGTTAGTGAATGAAAAAGTAGACAGCTCCTATACATCATTAAGCAACACGCACGCATACGCACCCGCGCAAGCACGCGTGCACACACACATACACACATTCTGTAGGTCTAAGCGAATACTGTAGGTTAAACCAAGTTTATGAATGGGACTGTAGGGATATCGGGTAAGACTAACGTCAATGACCATTTTAGCCACAAGATGTCGTTAAAAAGTCGATATAAATTTTCAAGTAGTTTCAAATGACTTATTTTAGGCGCTAAAATTTGGGGTAATACACATTATATTTTAAATATAAATTAATGAGCGGTAAACTTCAACGACTCTTGCACCCATCAGATGTCGTTCAACACTAACACTAATAAAACGTATTGCGCTATGGTTAGACACCTTTATATCGCAGTGTATCGATGTTATATAAATATTATTTGTTGAATCGCGAATGGATCACAAGATATGGCATGGTATGCAGTATATGGTCGACGTAAACGGCTTCAGCAGCCACAATAAATTAAATTCTGCCGTTCAATACCTTTTTAAGGAATAATACCAGGATCCATCAAATCCTCCATCGTCCCATTTCTCTCACCCTAAACACAAGGTACTCACATATGCCTCATTGTCGTTCAACATAACCCTAATAGTTCAATACAACACGCTGAAAACTGTAAAAAATTACCAGTCGATCTCAAAAGCCATTGTAGCCATAAGATGTCGTTAAATAACGGAACTAGAATCGCCAGCGCCATTTTAATGTGGATTCTCGACGTCAACAGAATTGACAAATGTAAATGTTAATGTACGGGTTTTTCTATAGAGATTCTATGTCCTAAACACTGCTCATATTGTAATGTAATGTAATGACGACAATTTATATAGCGTTGGAAGTAGCAGGCTACTTCTAGGGTGCTTTACAAAAATCAAAAGTCGGCCCAAGAAATGAGTTATGCATGAAATACAATTTCAGATGTTTTTAAGGAGGTGACACTTTTGAACTCCCGAATGGATGCTGGAAGACTGTTCCAGGTGCGCGGACCAGCAACCCGTAAGGCCTGATCACTCATTCTAGCCTTAGCTGCCTGTAATTCGGGTGAGATCCTTCACCACCGCTGCCCGTCTGAATGGGCGCCACCCCGCTTAAGGTTCCTGCCATATGTCGTGAAATACTGAATACGTATACATCGGTAATAATATTAGGCTCCTCTTTAGGGAACTTCAAATCGCTTTTAACATAATTATGCCTCACTTTTGTTCACTCACCACTTGTGGCTAGAAACAACTGGTTTCGGGTTATGTAGAGAACCAATGCCACAGGTGATGGTGGTGGTGATGACGATTATGATGATGATGAAGATGAAGGTGAAGATGATGATGATGATGATGATGATGATAAAGATGATGATGAAGATGATGATGATGATGATGATGATGAAGATGATGATGATGATGATGATGATGAAGATGATGATGATGATGATGATGAAAATGATGATGATGATGATCATCATCATCATCATGACCCTACAACGAGATGCTCTGTTAGAGTAAGAAAATGCCTTACCAGTGAAAAATGTAGGGTACAGGTCGACGTAGCTACCTGGAAGCCACAAGATATCGTTAAGCACTCAAATTAATGAATAACGTTAGCCAGTCTTTAGACACCTTTAAATCGCCTTCTCAAACGTTATATATTTCTCTATTCACAATACACCCAGCTTTAATTAAGCCATTACCTTGTTTGGGGCAGGGCCAGTCCAAGCCTGCATTAGGTGCTAACTCGGCTATTGCCTTGTTTGGGGGTAGTACCAGTCCCAAGCCTGGATAAAGGAGGAGGGTGACGTCAATGGCATTTGATGCCATAAGGTGTCGTTAAACTGAGGAACTACTACTACATCGCAAGTTTTATTTATGTTTCGATTTCTCGCTATAGTGTACGTGAACCTTGCTGACAGTCAAAAGAATTCGTCTCTTTAAGAAGTCGAACAAGAAGTCGTTAGAAACTTGGTTGCACAATATTAGGTCACGCAGAGACACTTTGAAATTGCTTTCGCAAAGGTTTTATATTGTACATTTTCTTAAAATCGCTTATTTTATTGGCGGTAATTAGAAATGAAAGAGAAGGTCGACGTTAACGGCCTCAGTCGCCATAAATGGTGTTTAAAGATATGGTAATCCTACTAAAAATCGATTATTGCTGCTTAAATTGCTTCTTGTGTTGCTTAAACTAGATCATCATTGTCAGCTTCGGTATTGAAATAACTTAGTTTATGTATGCAAGGTCAATGGTTTTACCGTTCTAGCTATCACAAGATTTAGCTAAACATTCAACACTACAGTCCCACCTCTTCAAGAAATCCTTTCCTGATCCATCAAATCCCCGGCATTCCCATTCCTCTCAACTTAAACATAACCCACTTTCACAGTTTTCGGTCTGTTTTCCTCTCTGATCTGCTGGCATACTAATTTTGTTCTTCCCATGGTATCTCTGGACAATTCCTCTGATTTGACTCAGCGTTCTTGAATAGTCTGGTGCTCTTAAGCTTGGCTTACAACTACCCCTTCAGAAATTCTCAACTTTACGATTTACGATTACTATTTATATCAGACGACGATTAAATACTTTTAAAACGCTTATCCCGACGTAATATAGAACTCAGGTGTGTTTAATCGCAAGCTGAACTACGCCAATGCCTTTAGTCGAGAAGTGCTAGTCCCAGGCCTGGAATAAGAAGGAGGGCGACATCAGCGGCCTTTGATGCCATAAGATGCCGTTAAACATTTTAATTGCTAGTACGATTTTATTTCAGCGCTGAAATTTGAGAATTTTACAAAGAGTGAATTAAATGTAATTTAAATAAAGTGGACACGAACGGCTCTGGCAGCAATATTAAGTTGTTAAACTTTAATATTAATGAATTATATTAGGTTACACTTAAACACCTTTTCTCACCTAGTTGTTGGTGTTATATAAATCTTATTTTCGTTTTTTCGCTACTTCGTCCTCGGTATTTGTCGCTCTAACGCGTGGCTCTAGCAACCATAAGTTGCTGTTAAACCCGAATACTAATAAAACATATTAGGTTTCATTAAGCCAAGATCAATGTCTGTTGCTTTGATCATTATTGTCCCTTTAATCATCATAATTACCAGACTTTCAAACATCTCCACCCATATTTTACATGGATACTAAAACGTTTATCATTCAGCAGATCACTTTATACAAATTTTTTGCGTATTTATAAACGAAATATTTCCCTACACCACTTTTAACAAAATTCGTGAAGCACCAACTGTTTCCATTCCTGAGGGAAATCAGAAGCTTAGCCGATATTCTACACTTAAAAAGAGTTTTTGCTACTTAACAAATTCATCCAGTTTATAAGAAATTCCGATTATGCACTCAATAAACGATTAAGCTTATGTGGTTATACAGTACTGAGTGTGCAGCGACATCTTGTCGCTGCCATCGCAGTTTATTTCGATCCTATTGTATACGAGTGTGTAATATTGTTAATGGACTGAATGTAGTAGTAGTTCCTCAGTTTAACGACATGCAGTGGCATCAGAGTCCTTTAAATCGCCTTTTCTGACGCTATATAGGCCCTACACCTCATTTTCCAAGAAATTTTATTACAGCTAAAACTCTACGATGTTTCTCCAAACGACGTCATCGGTATATGATGTCAGAAGCTGTCGTTAAACTGAGGAACTACTATATTATGCAATTTGAAGGTTTCATCTGGTTTTAATTAAGTTTAGGTCACAAGATGATACCCACAAGATGTCGTTAACTCTTTGTTCATTTTAACTCCGTCACCGCTGTACTCCGGTGGTGCCAGTCCCAAGCCTGGATACAGGAGGAGGGCGACGTCAACTGCCTCTGCCATAAGATGTCGTTAAAAACTGGAACTAGCTCGCTGGCGTTCTATCAACAATTCTGTGTATAAGTTAAGATATCGACGTCCAAGGCCCTCTAGCAAATTAGATGTCATTAAACAATGGATGACATTACTAATCACTAGTACTGCACCACATTATCCTACTAATACAGCACGGTATTGTAGTAGTTTCGGTGTAGCGTCGACCCTGTGCCATAACGAGGATGATAAGCGTTGACATCTTCGTCCATTATCGGGGCTTCGGACTGGCACAACCCGAGAAAAGACAAAACATAGCCATTGCAGGCCCCCGCACACACGCAGAACCGTACCAACGATTTACCAATCAGTAATACTGTTCAGTCTTTAACAATATCTTATGGCTGCAAAGGCCGTTCATGTCGAACTTCACCTGAAGAACTAACAATGGTGCGAAAAGGAGTTATATATGACGAAGCAAAAGGGAGGTATATATTGCTAAGCAAAGAGGCGATAAAAAGGTTTCTTAACGTAACCTGAAATATTTCTATATATTCAATTCTGTTTATACACCTTTAAATAGTTTCTTAACGTTGTAATATTTACATAATTTTCGTTACATATAACTCGAAATTTCGCCGCTGCTTTTATATCTGACAATGAAATGTTTGCTAAGTAAGTAAGGAATCATTCAACCTCGGAGATACCAACTTGATTAAGTATACCTATCTTTATAAAGTTTCCCTAATGATAACGCGTGTATTATTTACGAATGGCCATATAGGTCGACAATTTTTGGATCTGACTCTGTCTCTCTGTGTCTGTTTCTATCTATCTGTTTCTGCTTCTGTCTGTCAGCGGCAACAGCCTTTGATGCCATAAGATGTCGTTAAACTGAGGAACTAGAAGTTGATATTACTTTTATGATCATCTCATTATAAAGGCGTCGTTAAATAAACGTTATCAAGACAAATGAAGTTAATATTAAAACAAAGCGTCATGAGTTGAAGTCGAGCCAGAAGTTGTTATTGTCTTATAATAAATTAGCCAGACTGTGTTCATATACCTTCAAATTGCTGTTCCAGCCGCAAGATTTTAATATTTAACTCGTAATTTTGTTCAACGCGTTCAAGTTCAAGAGAGCCTGATTAAGATAAAGTGAGGTCGACGTCAACGGCCCTGGTGGCTATATGTAAATTAATCGCCTTAATCGCCTAAGAGTGAGGACCGCTACACAAAAAATAAGTCGATAAAATCTGGGAACCATCGGTAGCTTAATGAGAACCAACGACGATTAAAGCCAAAATCGATGTCAACAGATCTGGCGGCCGCAAGATGTCCCGAAACACTATATGCCCCAAAGTATGATGCCCCTCTTAGACACCTTTAAATCTGTTTATTCAGAGTTATTAATCCTGCATTATCGTTCAGTGATAAATTCCCCCACTGCCTTGTTTGGGGGTAGTGCCAGTCCCAAGCCTGGATAAAGGAGGAGGGCGACGGCAACGGCCTTTGATGCCATAAGCTGTCGTTAAACTGAGGAACTAAAGTGATAAATTTTTAACTCCTTGTTTCGGGTAGTGCCAGTCCCAAGCGTGGATAAAGGAGGAGAGTGATGTCAACGGTCTTTGCTGCCAAAAGATGTTAAGCACACGAACTACAACTAGTAATATATTTGCGTTTTCGTTCATTAATAATAGTCTTAAAACTGGAAGAAAAAGGTTATATTATTTTTAGATATTAGAATTTTGATTATTTTTATACAGGCGTTAAAGGCCTTTGATGCCATTAGATGTTGTTAAACTGCTAGAACTAATCGCTAGTCATTTCGACGCTAATCTGCATGTATTTAAAGTGGGGTCAAAGATTAAGCGAAAATTAGGAGTGTATAGCTTCGGAAAAAGCTATATAAAGATGCAGAAACACAGTTAAATATAATATTTATAATGAATTATTAGGGTACATTCAGACACCTGTATATCGCTTTCTTCCTTGACTATATATAGGAGTTTAGTTTAACGCCTGTCATTACGTTATAACAACGGCCACGTCACGGGGACCAGCTTATTCACAGGCGCTCAGACAAAAAAATTGATAGGCAGGAAGGGTTGAGTTGGTTGAAGATCCAAAAGTCAGAGAAAGAGAGAGAGAGAGAGAGAGAGAGACAGACAGACAGACAGACAGACAGACAGACAGACAGACAGACAGACAGACAGACAGAGACAGAGACAGAGACAGAGACAGAGACAGAGACAGAGACAGAGACAGAGACAGAGACAGAGACAGAGAGAGAGAGCGTGGCAGTTACAGTGGTTGATGCTTAGGATTCGAGCGGAAAGGGAGATCAGAGGAAGAAGGGGAGTCGAGATTCAATGGATACTATTATTAATCGCTCGTTCCCCTCCATACTGAGCCAACTAATATTACATAGTACTGTAATAGTTTGGGTTCTAGAGGCTCTGTGTCGTAACGAAGTGCTTTGCGTCGTCCTCCTCTTTTATCGGACTGGAACAACCCGACTAGTGGCGGAGTTTTCCGTTAGATAACAGGAAAATTATTAATATTTAGCGTCGCGAAATCAAATTTAGTGCGTATAAATAGATTTAAATATTTACAAAAATTTATTATTAATTTTTGGCTTACGTTAAGACACCTTTATATCGCTTTTAAACATCGTTATATAAGTCAAATTTTCGTTCATTTGATAATAGAACCGATTATTTTGCTGTACATTAAGAAGCCAACATCACTGGCCCTGCCAGCCACACAATGTCATTACACAGTGGTTCTATTACTAATCGCTGCTTCTTCTTCACGTAGGGCCTAATAATATTACACGGTATTGTAGTAGTTTCAGTCTAGCGACGCTGTGTCATAACGAAGATGGCTTGCGTCGCCCTCCTCCTTTATCCAGGCTTCGGACTGGCATCACTCGACCTAAAGCACTGGCGGAGTTTCAGTAAAGTATTGTATGAAGTGAATGAATATAACAAAATCTGAAAACATTATTAATCTCTAAAAAATTTCGACAAACTATAACATAGCTACTAAAAAAATTCCATAGGCCATTTATACAAACCTATTTCTTTACCCAACTATTAATAAAATTTGTCAAGCACCAACTGTTTTCCTTCCGGAAGAATATCAAACGGTGAGTCGATTCTATAGCACATTAGAACAGTTTTTCAATTGAACAAATAAATGCGCGTCATAATAAAACCAGACATACTGTTATGTTGTTAAATAGCAATGAATGCTCAGCAACATCTTGTGCCTGACATTCCAGTTTAATTCGACCTAGCTCTACACTGCACAGTGTTCTTATTGCTCAAAATAATTTATTTATAACTTAGGAAACGGCGATTTAAAGGTGTTGAAACAAAGCTTATAACATTAGTTGGTGTATACGACATCAGTTGCTCTTGGGGGCCAGTGCGTTACCGTCGATCTTACACTTACTTTTTGAGAGACCTTGAAACTGCAACCATCTTATATTATTGATCCACCGTATTTGAATATTACTGTACAAAATTTAAGCTTACTATCCTGAGTTTAACGACATCTTGTGACTTTCTGGCCTTTGACGTAGACCTAACCTTACTTTATCTTATAGATGAAAAAACTATACTATGTTATTTTTATTAAGAGACGCTGTGACATAACAAAGAAAGGCAGTGGCGGGGTTTCGCTTGAAACTAAACGGAGGTTAGGGGTGGTTAGCGTCAAAAGAAGCGATTTAATGATGCATAAACGCAGTTAAATATAATATTTATAATGAATTTTTAGGTTACATCGAGACACCTTCATGTTGCTTGTTCGTTTCTCTATGTATTTAGCCACTGCCTTGTTTGGGGGTAGTGCCAGTCCCAAGCCTGGATAAAGGAGGAGGGCGACGGCAACGGCCTTTGATGCCATAAGCTGTCGTTAAACTGAGGAACTACTGTAGCTAACTTCTTAATTGTAATTAAGAAGTATCAATTCCACTAATTACTTAGAACTCAGTGAACTATATTCTCTAATTCGAAATTATATAATGAACAAATGGCAGATTGAATATACAAGAAATACAAGGGACACTTTTATAAAACAATATGTCCCTCAGTAAGTACAGATATTAAATACACAGATCTTAATCGCATGAGGTAAATGAAGATGAGAAAATTAGAAAACAGTTTTCTCCCTCTCCAACAAAGACCTGCACCTATTGCTATGATCACTATTCTCGTTGTCATGATGATCGTCATTAGCACTAGGTTTATTCTTAAATTCCAACGTTGAAATAAAGTCATCTAAAACTCATCATCCTCATCATCGTCGTCATCATCATCTTTAAGATATTTCCACAAATTTTTACTAAAATCCTTTACCATTCTGCAGATCATTTTATACAAATCTTTCTGAGGTGTTTACAAACCCACTATTTTCCGACACCACTATAAATAAAATTTGTCAAGCACCAACTGTTTCTCTTCCTGAAGGCAATTTTCCGGCACTCAAGAACAGTTTTTCAACTGAAGAAATCAATGCGAGTTATAACAACATCCGCCTATACACTCAACAGAGGTTGGATCTTACGCTATTAAACGGGTCTCAGTTGTTTAGCGACATCTTGTCGCTGCCATCGCAGTTTATTTCGATCGTATCGCATACAATATATATTCAAGCTTTTTGAGCAATGTACCGATTGAACAAAATTGTCTCATTTATAACAATGATATAAGCGATTTAAAGGTGTCTAAAGAAAGCTTAATTATATTAGTCGGTCTAAAACACATTTTCTCGACGTCCATGAGCTGCTTATGTCTATATGATACTTATATTTTATACTTATACTTTTTAGCTGATAATTATATTTTAGGAAAGAATGAAGCTGCGCGTATCTTACATTTGTATTAATATTTTATTGTTTCAAATTTTACTTTAGTGTTCTGCGTTTAACTACATTTTGTGGCTGGCAAGGCCCTTGACATCGACATCACGACCGTACTTTAGGTTATCTTATAAATGAAAACTAACTAACTGACTCTTTGGTGATAATTTAACTACCCTCTGTCATAAACAAGATGAATAGCGACGGCCTCCTTCTTTATCGACGCTTCGGACTGGCGTTACCTGACTAAAGAAAGTGGCTGAGATTTTGAAAAAATATTTGTAGGCTTACCATGTGAAGCCCCGGCAAAATGGCCCTGCTGCTCCTCCCCCTCTGCTAGGGCCTGAATCGGTATACCTAGTCAAATTATTAAAATCAACCTCGGCCATGTCAACTTGACTATGTATATCGATCTATCAGAAGTTCCCAAAATGATAAACTCATACATTATTGACAAATGGCAAATGGAATACACTAATGACCTGATCTCTCTCTCTCTCTCTCTCTCTCCTCTCTCTCTCTCTCTCTCTCTCTCTCTCTCTCTCTCTCTCTCTCTCTCTCTCTCTCTCTCTCTCTCTCTCTCTCTCTCTCTCTCTCTCTCTCTCTCTCTCTCTCTCTCTCTCTCTCTCTCTCTCTCTCTCTCTCTCTCTCCTCTCTCCTCTCTCTCTCTCTCTCTCTCTCTCTCTCTCTCTCTCTCTCTCTCTCTCTCTCTCTCTCTCTCTCTCTCTCTCTCTCTCTCTCCCTGCTGTAAGAACGATTATTAAGTACTTGTGCTTTATTGAAAAAACTTCAATTAACCCGATTAAGATTGAGTCATGTGAATTTAAAGAACCTACAGGGCGTGGCACCGCATAGATAAATGGACCTGTACGATTTTACTACTACTAATATTAATGATAGTATTATGTAAATCTTAGACACCTTTAAATCGCTTTCCAGACTCATACATAAGTCCAATTCCTCATTTTGGGGTAGTGCCAGTCCCAAGCCTGAATAAAGGAGGAGGGCGACGACAACGGCGTTTGATGCCATAAGCTGTCGTTAATTGAGGAACTAACTGTTTTTGTCAGATTCTTCTTATGCACGTTTGTCTTCGTTAAGGCAGTCTACATAAAGAGGGCCACAAGATGTCGTTTTAAAATTCGATATTATAAATGATTGTAACACCATTATTATTTTTTTTTTGCCCGAGGTATTTATGATCCCTCAGGGAGCTGAAAAATTATCCGGATGAAAAAATTGTATTCTGGGATGGCTATTATTATTATTATTATCATCATCATCATCGTCAGTATCGTTATCATTATTATTATTATGTTAAGTTTAAACACCTTTTAATCGCTTTTCCTTATGCTATATAAGTCCTAATCATTTTCGCGCTGTCAATTGACCTTTAACGACATCTTATGGCATCAATGGCCGTTGACGTTGAACTCTGCCTTCATCCTGGCTTCGGACTGGCACTTCCAAAGTACGACGGGTCGGAGTTCTTATACTGCTAGTAGTAGTTCCTCAGTTTAACGACAGCTTATGGCATCAAAGGTCGTTGCCGTCGCCCTCCTCCTTTATCCAGGCTTGGGACTGGCACTACCCCCAAACAAGGCAGTGGCGGAGTTATCTATTATACACCACTGAACTGATCGGTGGTTGAAATATTTGTTGTGCCACATGAAATAAAGATGTTACTTCCACTGAATGCGTGTTAGTCTGGCGTCTACTGCATGATGTCATTAAACACCGGATACAATACTAAGGGTGGGAATCGGTTGGTATGGATCTGCGTATGAGTGGGGTTTCCTCTAGTCGGCTGATTACTAATGAACTTCATCTTTTTAATGAATTTAACGCCATTTAGACTTGCAGAGTTGGCGCTTTTCTAGGATAGAAAAGGCGCTATATTAAGTGTGTGGATATATGCACAAATGTTAAGAAGTCTTGAAGTAAGATAAAGCATAATAGTGTTAAGACGACTTCGTATAAATGTGTATGCATGTAGATGTAACGGATTAAATGCAGAGGGTCGGCTGCTGCCCTTCAGCTTAGTATTTAAGTAGCGCCCGAGAAATTTTCCAACTTTACCAATTACAATTACTTCTGATTATATCAGGTCACGATTAGACACCTTTAAGTCTTTTTATGATGTCGTATAAGGGTTCAGAGGTTTAATGGCCAGTGCCAACTCCTCCAGGGCCTTCAGTCGGGTAGTGCCAGTCCCAAGCCTGGATAAAGGAGGAGGGCGACGGCAACGGCCTTTGATGCTATAAGATGTCGTTAAACTGCGGTAACCTAATGGACAGTGCAAAAAATTAAACATCTATATATGTTCGGTAAGTTCACCGTCAACGACACCTGCCGTCACAAATTGTCGTTGAATTATTAGGTTATATCGATTCTTTCCGTCTTTATATGCCTCTCGTTTTTATTTAATTGATAGCATGATGCTATGGTGAAAAAAATTAACCCAATCGACGTCGAAGGTTTTGTGAGCCAAGCAGCGGATACTATTATTAATCGCTAGTTCTGCTCCAAATAGTGCCTACTAATAGAAAATAGTATTATAGTAGTTTCGGTCTAGCGACTCGCTTTGATAACGAAGAGGATTTGCGTCGCCATATTCAATCTTAATCCAGGCTTCGGACCACCGTAGTTCATAAATGGAAAGTTAAGCTCCGAAATTTGAGAATCGTGCAAATGGTTAAGAAAATTTAAAATAAAGAAAGGTCGACATCAAGATGTCATAAGATGTCGTTAAACACTTGATACAAAGAAAAGAATATTAGGTTATCGCCTCTGATTCACGTGTACTTACATTGCGCGCGTTATAAGTACTTTAAATGAATAAGAATAAATAGGCTATGCTTAGACACCTTTATATCGTTGCTTCTTGACGCTAAATAAATCTTATTCTCCTCAACCGCCGTTAACGTTAATGATAGTATCTGCTGTTTGGCTCACAACACCTTCGACGCCGTTTAACTCCACCATTGCCTTGTTTGGGGTAGTGCCAGTCCCAAGCCTGGATAAGGGAAGAGGGCGACGGCAACGGCCTTTGATGCCATAAGCTGTCGTTAAACTGAGGAACTAATCGCCGTTAATAACCACCATCGCCGTACTCGGGTAGTGCCAGTCAAAAAACACTTGGATGAAGGAGGAGGGCGACGTCAACGCTTTTTGATGCCATAAAGATGTCGTTAAACTATGGAAACTACTGCTATCGCCAGTCTTATTAAGTACATTAAGCCGAATGTAAAGTGAGGTCGGCGGCAACCGCGCTGGAAGCCTATTGGATGTCGAATAATACTAAAATAGAGTAAAGTACGAATATTAAGAGCCGAAGTAATGATGCTATTTAAATAAGTGATTGTCAAAAACGGTAAGCCAAGAGGGTTATCAAATGTTTATGTATAACAGACAAATCATTAACCGCCCGTGGTACAGTTTTTCAACAACAATGACTTTCTTAAGTTATCTTAAAATAACGAAATCTAATTTCATTGATTGTTTTATGAGGTAACTAGTTCCAATATTTCTCAGACAATGGATTTGACAAGTACTGCTCAATTCAAGTGTCTCGATGCGTACTTATTGCTATTCTTAGACTGGTGCATTGGAGAGAGGCGCGTAAATGCGTCATACGCGTTTAACGACGCTGTGTCATAACGAAGATGATTTGCGTCACCCTGCGCCTTCGTACTGGCACCACACGTATAAAGGCAGTGACGGATTTCTGTGAGAGATTAAACGAAAATTAGAAGTATTTAGTTTCAAACAAGCGACTTAAAAGTGTATAAACAGAGGTAACTGTGACGTTTATAATAAATTATTAGGCAACAGTTATACACCTTTTTATCCCTTCTTTGAAACGCTATATATAATTCATTTAGTTCAATCACGTAATTCTGGCCATTTGGGAATCCCTTTTGTGAGTTAAGACGAAGATTTTGACGGCACCGTCATTAAACAGTGGATACTATTAATAATCGCTAATTCTCTCGATATAGGCATATTAACATTTCATGATAATGTTATAGTTAATATTTAACGATGCTGTGTCATAACAAAGATTAACAGCACCGCCTACTTCTTTATCCAGGTTTCGGACTGGCACGACACCTGATAAATGCAGTGGCGGAGTTTCAGCAACGTTTTGCATGACGTGGTGAATACAAGAACACCAAGAAACAGTTTTGCCCTGTCCAGCCCAAATATACTCTTCGATCATCGTCGTCATCATCATTTATTTTTTTAATTTCCACACATGCTTACATAGCTAATAAAAAAACATTTGGCTTTCCACAGATGATTTTATACAAAAATGCCAGATATTTACAGACGAACTATAATATTTCCATACACCACAATTAAAATAATATGTCAACTAGCAATTGTTTCCTTTTCTGCAGAAGTTCAAACGCTGAGTTAATTTGGAACAGTTTTCCTTCCGACTTAACGAATAAATATGCGTCATAACAAAATCCGCCAATACACTCAGTAAAAGCCAAAGTTTTCGTCTTTTAATAGTACTTTACGTGCTTAGCGACATCTTGTGACTGACTTCAAAGTTTACTTCGTATATAGGCTACATTTTCTGAGACCAAGAATTAAGGCTCAAACGAAAAATGATGAATTCATAATTTCCGTAAGAGCGATTTTAAAGGTGTCTAAGCAGAGCGTATTTTCGTAGGCGTCAGGGCCATTGACGTCGTCGATTTTATCCTTACTTTTTGGGAGAGCCTGATGCTGCATACAACTTTCAATATCACCCTAACGTACCTAAATATTATTGTTCAAAATTCATCTATACTATACCGAGTTTAACGACATCTTGCGATCGCCAGGGCCGTTGATTTTACATTACGTTATCTTATAAAATAAAAAATAATCATATTCTCCAGCAGTAATTTCTGTCTAACGACGTCTGTCATAACGAAGATGGTGAGCATAATCATACTCCTTTTCCAGGTTTCTGATTGGCACCACCTGAATAAAGTAGACGAATTTCGCGTGAGACTAAATGAAAACTATGAGTATTTAGTGTCGAAAGAAGCAGTTGACGATGTATAAATGCAATTAAATATAAAATTTATAACGAATAAATATGTTGCGTAGAGACACCCTTATATTGCTCCTCATACAGCTATATATAAATTTTCGTTCGCTCCACAACGAATAGCTGCCACTACCGTACTGGGGTAGTGCTCTTCCCAAAGCTGGATAAGCGAGGAGGACGACGATAACGGCGTCAGCGGCAACAAAAAGTCTTTTATCATAGGATTTCTTCTACTAATATCGATAATTATAATTGCTTAAAAGATTTCCCGTGTAACTTAACCGAAATTTTTATTTTCGGCTTCTGTAGGTGCAAACGAAATTTGTATATTGCACCAGCTTGGTTTATGAATGGGAGTGTAGGATAAGATCAACGTCGGTGGTCGTTGGCAGCCCAAAGATGTCGGTAAACACTCGAGATTAATATTCAAACACTTTTAGAATCCTCCGTTTAAGCACCGAAATTAAGGAAATGTCAAAGTCAACCGCTTTGGCAGCCGTAAGATGTCACTAAACACCAATACTAACAAAGTATTTTGTGCAATGCTTAGACACCTTTATATCGTTCTTTCCATATTTATTTTACTAGTACTTGCCTTCGTTCAAGCGATAATCTCTGCTGTCTAAATCCAGTGTTTATAAACAACGACAAAGGCTATGGCAGCCATACTTAAAGATCAGAGTTCCAACTTTTCAAGATATAATACACTGTTTCGTCAAATCATCCGCCTTTCCATTTCTATTAACCTAAGCTGTTTGTTTCCTTTCTACGGTATTGTCGCATCTTGGTTTTGTTCGTCACGTGCTTTCTCTGGAGAACTCCGCTGACTTGCGCTCATGAATGGTTCTGATTTTAGCTTTTAAATAGTGCTTAAGAAATTCTTAACTTTACGACTAACTATTATTGTCGAAAAGAGGTTACGCGTAAACACCTTTAAATCGATTTGCCCGACGTCATATAACCCTCAGTTTCGCGCAGTTGTGTCAATAAACGCCTCAGGTAGATATCAATTGACATACAGCCACAAAATGTTAATGTATTGACATTACAATTAATCACGCTGAGTTTAGACACCTTTATATTGATCATTCCGACGTCATATAATTGTGTGTAGTTCGGTTTCTGTGTACAAGAACTCTGCCACAGCATTGATTGAGGCCTGGAAAAAGGAGGAGGGCGACGGCAACGGCCTTTGATGCTATAAGATGTCGTTAAACATTGAAACTACCACTACTTCGTTCCGTTTTTAAAAATGAGTCATATATAAGGTCCGTGAAAGCGATTTAAAGGCGTCTAAACATTACCTAACAAATGAAGTGATTTCATACATCATCATCATCATCATCATCATCATCATCATCATCATCATCATCGTCATCGTCATCGTCATCGTCATCGTCATCGTCATCGTCATCGTCGTCGTCGTCGTCGTCGTCGTCGTCGTCGTCGTCGTCGTCGTCGTCGTCGTCATCATCATCATCATCATCATCATCATCATCATCATCATACATAGCGTCGGGAAAATGTGATTAAAATGTGCGTAATAAGGACTTACTATTCACAATGTTGGGCTTCAATCAACTACTCGGGTAGTGCCAGTCCCAAGCCTGGACAAAGGAGGAGGGCGACGTCAACGGCTGTTGATACCAAAAGATGTCGTTAAACATTGGAACTACTACTTTGTTAAATTAGTTATAGACGTAGGCTGTGAAAAGACGGCGTAACAAGTAAGGTCAGGTCGACGCCAACGGCCCTGGCAGCCACAAGATGTCGTTAAATTACTAAAACTACTAACTATTCCTCATTTCTTTCAATCGATGACCTCTGGCATTGCCTTTAATTGAGTCAGACGCCTGGAAAAAGGAGGAGAACGGCGCTAATCATGTTCGTTATGACTCGCTAGAAAACTACTACAACACCATAAAGGATTAGTAGCCCCTTATAGTCGTGTAGTGCCAGTCCCAAGCCTGGATAAAGGAGGAGGCCGACGCCATTCGACCTTTGATACCTTTGTCGCTAAACATTGGAACTGCTACTTACATTTACTTTCGGATCCTTTGTCTTTGATTAGATCAGATTAGAATAGATTAGTAGTTTTGAGTGTTTAAAGATACATATTTTGCCCTCCATGGCCTTCACGTCGGTTAGCTCTTATAAGGTAATAGCCAATTTCCGAACGAAGAATAAGGACTATATATAGCGTCCTTAAAAGCGATATAAAGGTGCCTAAACACAGCATCTTCATTTTAATATCAAGTGTTTAGCAATTTGTAGCTGCTCAAGCGCTACATAAATGCTAAGCTCAGGACAACAGCCTATTTACTAGTGCTGGTTCAAGTCAGACGAGGTCTCCAAGATGTTATATGACGAACAAAATCAGGATGCTAGACGACCACAGAGGAGAGGAAACACAGGAACTGTTAAAGTGGGTCGTGTTTTAGCTTGAGATAAACTGGAGGCGGGAGGATTTGATATCTTGAAAATGTGGAATTTATTATTGAATGTTTAAAGACAGTTTATGTATGGTTGTTAGAGCCGTTGACATCGACCATATGCATCTAAATCTGATGTGGAGATAGCAAGCCATTGCTTTGGATGAACGTAAGGTTTGCTAAAATAATAACTGGGAACATCGATATAAAGGTGTATAAGCTCAAGCTAATTTTTGCTATAGGTATTAAATGTTTAACGACATCTAATTGCTCCCAAGTCGTTTACGTCGAAGTTTTTCTAATTTGCATTTTCGAAAGCACTTGTACCATTGCCAAATTTCAGCGGTTAAACGAAATCATCTAAATTTGGCTACATAATTATTAATATTGACTGTTTAGTGACATCTTGTGATTGCTAGGATCTTTATCGTTGAACTGACCTCATTTTCCATAAGTAAACTAAGCTTGGTCAATCTACGCATATCCTTGATACGTATTAAAGCCGAAAATAAAACTCTCGGTTAAATATTTCACAGCTAAAGCTTTAAGTAGCAATCTATAATAATTAGAAATTTCCTATGATTAACGACATTTTAAGGCCCTTGGAGCCGTTGACGTTGCCCTTTGGTTTTTCTTCATATTAACCGCCGATAAATTAGCAATTGAAGGAAATTGATAAAATAAAATGTTTGGAGATGCAATTCAAAGTGTCTGAGAGTAGCCTAATACAATTCTTCCAAGTTTCTTGCGACTCGTTATTCGACTTCGTGACGAAACGAATTCTTTTGGCTCCCAAGGCCTTTCACGTCTACCTTTACAAATATTAACACTAGGTGAATTACGAAAATTAATTTATATAAAGTTCATGATCGGGATTTAAAGGTGTTTAAACTTTGTCTAACATTATTAAAAATCTCGTGTGTTTAACAACATATTCTGATAACCATGGACGCTGAGTCGGCCTCTGGCTTAATTGAAATGTACCTATATTTCACAATAGTAAAAGATTTTCTTACAGTAACATAGCATCTCGTCGTTGGCGTAATCATCATCACCACCACCACCACCGTCGTCGTCGTCATTATCATCACTATCACCACAACCACCAGCACCACCACCACCACCACCACCACCACCGTATCCTCGACTACCACCAACACCAAGACCATTATCGTCATCATTGTTATCATAACTACGTTCAGAATTATGTCGTCTTCGTAATCATTACAGAATGCAATGCTACTATTCACTCCAATATTATTTATGCATATTCATCAGTTTTGTGGTACATTAGTACTATCTTCAACGCAATGTTTAACGACATCTATTTATCATTCGGTAACTAGAAACTTCGAATTCTTTTAATTTATTTTATTATTAATTATTAATATTTATATCTCTTTTTGTTATCCACGTTGCTAGATCCTCTCCATCAACACACACCATCATGGGTATGATGATTAACGTAATCATATACATCGTCATCATCATTATCTACATAATCAATACTATATAAAATTTGTAGGAATCATCATCATCATCATCATCATCGCACTGTTGTTTCCGTGATTTTTATTATTTAACGGTACTCTGGATTTCACCTTTGAAACACAACTATTCCTAAATTTTGAATTGAATGTACCTTTTTCACTTTTAAAAGAAGTCGTCTTAATACCATTTTCTTTATCTTCCTTCAACACCTTTTTTCAAAACTCAGCCACTGCCCCCATGTCTTCCAGAATATTCTTAGCTAATGCATTGGTCTCCAATCGCCTTGACTAGTGTAACTCCATTCTTGTTGGTATCACTAAGTCAAACATGCAGAAGCTCCAAAGAGTTGAGAACTTCTTGGCTAGAGCCATAACAAATACTTCAAAATATGAGCATATACCCCTGGGCTTAAATCTTTACATTGGCTTCCTGTTCAGCAAAGGATTTGTTTCAAATTAGGACTTACAGTTTATAAAACATTGAACTACGGCCAACCACAGTACTTGAAATCAGTCATTATTCTCCAGACTTACCAATATTCTGCAAGTTCATCTGATTGTCTTTCTCTGGTCATACCTGGGGCTAGAACTGTTCTGGGTAAACGGGCTTTTTCGGTTGCTGGACCAAAATTCTGAAAATCCCTCCCTGTGTCTGTTCGTTCTGTTCAGTCGCTTCTGTCATTTCGTTCTCAACTTAAAACTTACCTGTTTCAAATTGTTTATCCACCATAGGCTGCCTCTCTGTCGTGCGGACTGACCTTCTGGATATAGACCTGATTGTGGCTTGGTTTTGGTGTGCCATCGGTTGATGCCTTGTGCATTAGACTCCGGCGCATTCGAAGTTGCTAATTATTATTATTATTATTATTATTATTATTATTATTATTATTATTATTATTATTATTATTATTATTATTATTATTTGTCTTTAGTCTTATAGCGCCAGTCAGAAGCGTCGTGCACTTCGCCACTGCCTTGTTTGGGGATAGTGCCAGTCCCAAGCCTGGATCTGGAACTACTATTCTCGTTGTTATTATGCCAGTAATTCCGTGTATATCGACATCAATTGCCAGGTCAGCCAAACAATGTCATTCAACAATGGACACCATTATTAATCGCAAGTTCGTCATCCAGGCTTCGGACTGTCACCAGTAGAATTTCACTCGATTAACGGACACTGTGATACGACTAAAGGCAATGGCGGAGTTGATTAGCCTAAGTGGTGTTAAAGCTCTTTAATAGCAACAATTTCTTCTATATGCAAAAATGATACAATTGCCAGGCTTCAAAACACACGCGGTACCCAAATAATGGATTTCCTTCTACAGTATTGTCCAGTCTTTAACGCCATCTTATGGCATCAAAGGCCGTTGACGTCGATTGGGAAAAAATTGTATAGATTTGTCTGCTGTTTTCAAGTGCTAATTAGGGAAGAAAATGACGAATACATAATATCTGAAAAAGCAATTTAAAGGTGTCTAAACTTAGTCGATTGCTATTAATGAATTCTATTGAGCAGAAGAGAATGATCCTTTAAAGGAGTTAATTATTGATTTCGCATTACATAAATTGATTTAACAACACAAATGATTTAATAAAACAAAAGACTAGGAGACTGGATATGCGATTTGTCCAGTGTTCGCGCAGCGGAGTTGGGGTTACTCACGTTATCTCTCTTGGTTGCTGTGACTGTGTCGAGTGTCCTTGGGTATGGTTTCCTGTAGTGTTTTTAAATAGACGAATATTTCCGATATTAGAAAATAAAATGTCCATTTGTGCTGTAATTTAACAAATTACACGATAAATGTTTGTTGGTATTCTTGCTATTTTTGTGTTTGTCTTCTTTGTTTAATTCTCTCGTCTCTTTGACCAGGAGTATTTGAATGGCCCCCACTGATATACTCGATCAATTTGTCTAACTTGAATTATATATAATTATGGAGAAAACGATTTAAAGGTGTCTAAAGCATGTGTTTATACACTGTGTCCGGAAAAATTCCAAGGCTTTACGGTAAATATGAAAATAATTAGTAAACATTAATCGATTTTTAAAATTCCAAAAACAGTTTAATCCTGAAATATATAATTACCAACAAAATTCTTTGTAATTTATTAACGGCCCCCGTTTAAAATTACGTCACAGTGACGTATTTGAATTTTATATTTTGTAAAGAAAGTTGCTAGAAAAATGGCGTTCAGCGAGGAAGACAAAATTGTTATAAAATTTTTACGCCAAAACAACAATTATAGTGCAAATAATATTTCAGGATTAAACTGTTTTTGGAATTTTAAAAATCGATTAATGTTTACTAATTATTTTCATATTTACCGTAAAGCCTTGGAATTTTTCCGGACACAGTGTATTTTCGGTAGTATCGAGTGTTAAACGACATCTTACGACTGACAAAACCACGGACTTTCAACCTCCCTTGAATAATGTATTGCAAGTGCTTCAGCATCAACTTTTAAAAAATGACAAGGGGATCATTGTTACGGGTATTGTAACGTTACACTGCATTTATTTAGCGCTTCGTTTCTTTTCAGTACAAGATCTTTTGCTTATTCTTAGAAATTCCAAATCATGTGTGTGATACAACACCAGGCATAAATCGAAGGCGCGTCAATCCATGTACGAAAATCCACTCTATTCCAAAGGGCGAGACAAATGTGATGAGGGAGTCAGCCTAAGACTTTTAGTTAAACCCTCCGTCGCCAGGTGATCAAGGCTGCCACGTCTCGAACAGGATTGGTAACTAATATCGGAAATATTCGACTATTTATATAACTATAAATATATTTCTTTGTTCCTCAGTTTAACGACTTCTTATATCATCAAAGGCCGTTGACGTCGCCCTCCTCATTTATCCAGGCTTGGAACTGGCACTTCCGGACTAAAGGCAGAAGAAGTAGAAGAAGATGATGATGATAATGATGATGATGACGACGACGACGATGATGAGTGTAATCATGATGGAGATGGTGTTGGAGGCGATGATGAGGTTGATAATGAAGGCTGTTGTGCTTCTGGTGTTGAAGACGCCTGCCACGAGGTTATATGTTACTGTAAGAAATGCTTTATTAATTTCATGTAAGGTAGAGCCTACATGTCGAAGTCACAAAATATTAAACCATTGAAATTTTTGATTTCTGTTAGACATCGTTTAGACACCTTTAAAACGCTTTCATTCATTTCATATAAACCTCATTTTCGAAAATTGAGTATTTCAGGTTGATACACGGGTATGATATTCCTGAACAGAAATAAGAATTCGTTTCGTTACGAAGTCGAACAAGAAGTCGCAAGAAACTTGGCAGAATAATCTAAGGCTATGCGTGGGCCCTTTGGTAATGCTTTTTCAATCGTGTTATATTGTAAATTTTCGTTGCATCCCTCTTTGTTTCGACGGTAACTATTAATGTAAACGAAGGTGGTAAAGATATCTCATAAAATGTCGTCATACAAAAGATTCTTCTATTCATATCGATTGCTTCTTTTAAATATTTTCCGGGTCACTTAACCCAGATTTTATTTTCGGCTTTTGTAGGTACAAACGACATGTGTGTAGGTGAGACCAGCTTAGCTTATGCATACGGGAAAGTAGGCAAGATCAAAGTCAATGGTCCTGGCAGTCACAAGATGTCGTTAAACACTCGATATTAATTTTCAACCAGTTTTAGATGACTTCGTCTAGGCTCTTAAATATGGGAATAGTGCAGATGGCTAAGAAAGTTTAAATTAAGAAAAGGTCGACGTCCAGGGCTCTGGCAACCATGAGATGTCGTTAAATACTAATGCTAAAAATTGATATAAGGTTACGCTCAGACACCTTTATATAGTTTTAATTTATTCCTGAAACTTGTAATACCGTAGATAGCGAACTAGAGAGGGAATCATAAACAGTGGTTGTTTCAGAAATGTACACTGTGTCCGGAAAAATTCCAAGGCTTTACGGTAAATATGAAAATAATTAGTAAACATTAATCGATTTTTAAAATTCCAAAAACAGTTTAATCCTGAAATATTATTGAACTATAATTTATGTTCAAAATGTCCGCCATTGGCTTCAACGCAAGCTTCGTAAACGCCACTGACTAACAGCAGCATCGAACGCCATTTTTCTAGCAACTTTCTTTACAAAATATAAAATTCAAATACGTCACTGTGACGTAATTTTAAACGGGGGCCGTTAATAAATTACAAAGAATTTTGTTGGTAATTATGTACGGATCAAAAAGGTTTTTAAATTTTTAAATTGATTATTATCTACTATAGTTTTTTCATTCATATTTTAGAGCCTTGGAATTTTTCCGGACACAGTGTATTTAAGAAACTTCGCCACTGCCTTGTTTGGGGGTAGTGCCAGTCCCAAGCCTGGATAAAGGAGGAGGGCGACGGCAACGGCCTTTGATGTCATAAGCTGTCGTTAAACTGAGGAACTACTACTACTTAACTGGTGTATGGCTTTTAATAGATGCTTCGTTTATAACGTAAAGTCGACGTAAAAAATGCAGTAAAAAATGATTAGTCGTTGGAGAAGTTGGGTCAAATTCCGATCGGTCAGAGAAACTAGAAGTCAGGCCTGCCTTAATTATAGACCTGAATGACATCAAAGAGTTGGCAGAAGGAACTGAACTGGGCAGTGAATTCCAACGCTTTGGACGGGCTACCGAGAGCCCAACGCTGCTGAGGTACGGGGCACAGCATGAGTCAAAAGTATCCATAAAATGTAGATAGGTCGGCTGATTTATATGTAGTAGTTTGCGAACGATATGCCATATTTTGAAATCGATTCTTTGTTCAATGGGCAAACAGTGCAGTTAATGTAATATTGGCTTAATATGCTGATAATTACGAGTGTTTGTCATGGCTCTGGCAAGAGAGTTTAGAGCAATCTCCGTTTCAATTCTCCATTAGTTATTCCAATAGGAAGTGAGTTAAATCAATTAAGTAAAAGCCCTTAATTTGATCCGCACAACGCTTAAACAAATTATCGATATATAAAGACGGAAAGAGCAATTTAAAGGTGTCTGTGCAGAGCCGAAAGTCATAAATAAGTTCTGGTTTATTGAAGAGAATTATCCTTTAAAAGGTTTTACAATTATCTGCTTATCCATAAATTTCGCATTGCACTGATTGATTTAATATTACAGATGGGAAGTGACAGTATTATTATTAATCTTGAAAGTCTGATATCTATACTTTACGACTGCTATTACTGCTGCTATTACTACTGCTACTTCTACTATTACTACTACTACTTCGATTACTACTACTACTACTACTACTACTACTACTACTACTACTACTACTACTACTACTAATAATAATAATAATAATAATAATAATAATAATAATAATAATATTAATAATAATAATAATATTAATAATAATAATAAACAGCAGCAACAACAACAACAATAAAAATATTGATAATATCCTTTCAAAATTAGTAACAATACTGTCGCCTTAAAGAAAGATGAAGCGGCAAGAATCAGCGCAGTTGAATTGAAGTATATGTTGTAGATTCTTAGACTACAGTGGACGTATAAGACAAATGAATGGTTCCTAGGAAAGAGTTAGCTCGCATTTATCAAATGAATCAATGCATTTGTAGATGAAGTACCTTAGACTACAGTGGACGGATAAGAAGACAAACGAATGGATCCTAAAGAGGAGTCAGCTGGCAATAATCAGACAGAGGAAGCCATCATGCTTCTGGAATATGCTATGGAAGAATGAAGACTGTCTAGAGAAAGAGATCATCCAAGGCTGAATTCCTGGATCCAGCGCTCTGAGAAGAACCAACATGACATAGATCGATAATATCAAATCGCAGACTGAATTTTGGTTTTACCAGTAATTACAAGAGACGATGGAAAGAAGCAGTTGGTACTAAATTGTTTGTTGTGCAGTTAATTCTCGACTCGACGAAGGTTGAAGACAAGACAGAGGAGACAGTCGCCTTTCATTTATTGTATTAATTTATGCAAGATTTACCACGGAGAAGATTAATAAAAATCCCTGTAAAAGGATTAGTCTTTTCTAAAAACAAAATTTATTAATAGCATTTGGCTACGTTTAGACACCTATATATTGCTGATTCGACTGTTATATATACCTCATTTTGTTTAATCGTTGGAAAAAAACTCCGCCACTGCCTTGCTTGGGGGTAGTGCCAGTCCCAAGGCTGAATAAAGGAGGAGGGCGACGGCAACGGCCTTTGATACCATAAGCTGTCGTTAAACTGCGGAACTACTACTATCGTTGGAATAAGAATTCCTCGTGAATTCGAATAAGTTGTTGCAAACTGCGTGCAATGATATCAAGCTATGCTTAGACACCTTTATAATGCTTTTTTATGTTATATAATTTGCGATGCGTTCAATCACTTATTGGGTTTGAAGTAAGTAATGCATTTGTTAACACGCCATATGTCCATCGACTGAGCGAGGAATCGCAGGCGAAAGGTAAAATAAAAACCACAAGATGTTCCTAAACACAAGATATCGAATTTCAGCTTATGAATTCGAAAAGCTCTTAAATTCAGCAATAATGAATAAGGTATAAGGTAAAGAAAGATTGACGCCATTGTAAGCAGTATATATTATAGATTATAAACAGTAAATGCGTAAACAAATAGGATCTTTAAAGACGTCAACGACCATAGTAGCCATAAGATGTCGTTTAACTTTGGGGAAAACATATAAAAATGCGCAGGTCGTCCAGGGTAATAACTGGCGTGAGGTATGATCGACGGCAGTAGACGTTATTTATTTCGCGAGTGCTGTAGTCGCCGAAGTCCTCAGCCATGCAATAGCATCCTCCTAGACGTTAAACAATTGCTACTACTTCAGGCGGCGCTTAGACACCTTTAAATCGCTTTCTCCGATTTTATATGAAACGGATTTTAGCTCATCTTCTTTGCAATAATCTTTAATAAGCAATTTACAAATGGTAAAGTGTGCTTACAGAATAACGTGTTGCTCTTAATGAGCTATAACTTAGCATAGTCAACTTAGCCTCTTTTGTCAGGTTGTGCCAGTCGGAAGCCTCGATAAAAGTGAAAGATGGCGACGCTAATTAATCGTTACGATACAGCATCGCTAGACGGGAACTACTACAGTGTCGTGTAGTATTAGTAGGCCAATGTGGTGGAGAACCAGCGATTCGTAATACTATCCATCGATCTCGTGCGGCTGAGACGGCCATTGACGTCTCTCTAAACTCACGCAACCAAGAAAAGATAGGATTTCATTTCGACTTGGCCACAAAAATGGAAAATGAGCTATACATAATGAAGGAAAGACGCGATATAAAGGTGTTAAAACGTAGCATAATAATTCATTTTAAGTAATATTTCTAACTCTGTTTATAAACCTTTAGGTCGCTTATTTCTCGTTGCGATGTATATCTAATTTTCTTTGAATCTCCCGCTGCTTTTAGTCAGGTGATGCCAGTTGGAAGCTTCCATGAAGGAGAAGTGCGACGCTAATTACCTTTATTGTGAAATTACTCCGGTAAACCTAAACTAGCTACGTACCGTTAAACAGCGCAAGCGCTGCACCTTTAAGGCATTAAAGGCGATATATACTTCTACACCAAACAGAAACTACCTATCGCTTGTTTCTTTCCATGGGGCTAAGGTACGGAAGGTCAAGGTCGACGGCCCTGGCAGACATAATGCGTCATTAAACTTTGGATCATATAAATTATTCTGTCTTTTCTGGTATGTTTTATGAGCCCGCATGGGATACCGCAGAAGAGATAATTATACAAACTATATATGTCGTTAATCAAGAAATGCGTCTTCTAATTCAGTTGTTGGCCAATTTATATTTTATTCTTAGCTTAAAATAAATCTTTATTTCGGCGTCACTGGGTGTCGGTGTACGACATGACGAGACTGAATTAGGTTAGTTTATGCATCGGAAGGTAGGGCAAAGTTCTTAAACCCATATAATGTCTTAAAAATGTGAATGCGCCTAAATTAGATTTTATATTAGGCTAAGGTTACACACCTTTAAATCGCTTCTTCGCACGCTATAAATAAGTATGTCGTTCTGAAACGTTAACTTCGACATATCAGTGTGCTTTCAAAAAGCCAAACACAGCGAAAGCTGTAAGCATTTTTTCCAATCGACGTCAACGGCCTTTGATGCCATAAGATGTCGTTAAACTGAGAAACTACAAAGTTAATCTCCGCTACTGCCTTGTTAGGGGGTAGTGCCAGTCCCAAGCCTGGATAAAGGAGGAGGGCGACGTCAACGGCCTTTGATGCCATAAGATGTCGTTAAACCATGGAACTACTAAACGCTATCTAACGGGTAAAATTAATAAATCCGCCCCTTCTGGAGTGACCTATAGTGCTGTAGTTCCAACCTTTAACGACATCTTATGGCATCAAAGCAAAGGCCGTTGACGTCGCCCTCCTCCTTGATCCAGGCTTGGGGCTGGCACTATCCCCAAAGAAGGTAGTGCTAAAATATTTTGGGGTTGAAGTAATTGCAGTGCTACTTAAAATAATGGTGTTCATTCCATTGACGGTCGGTTGGTCGGCGTCAAAGGCATTTGGCAGCCAAAAGATGTAATTAAATACAATACGTTTGTAATCTAGAAAAGGCAATATATTATCTGGGCAGATACAGAAGCAGATATTGAGAAGCTTTGAAAGAAGAGAAAGCATGATCGTTTTGGACGACTTCGTGTAATTATGTAGCAGATAGAATGGATTATCAGATTAGGAGCATAAACATAGGGACGAAAATTAAAATTAAAAATTGTTCAACGAGTTTCAAGTTTAAATTGGGGTGAGCAGTAGCACTGGATTACGAATGGTAACAAAGACGACATCATTCTGATCATAATTATGATGATAACAATGCCGAATACCAGGTCCCTTGTTACCCTATATATATAAAGACACTTCACTATTGTGAAACGTAGGATCTTATCAATCAATGGCACAAGTCGACGATGAGGGCTTTCGAAGCCACAAGACGTCGTTAACCGCTCACATTTATTAAGTATGTCTGCCGATGTTAAGACACCTTTAAATAGTGTTCTTTGATATTATATAGTCTTCAATTTCTAATAATCGTTGTATATTTTCCTGGTTTCCGATTGACGTCAACGGCCCTGGGCAGCCACAAGATGTCGTTAAATACTGAAAACTACTAATCGCTGATATAGTCGTGTCTCAGCTATAGTGAGTTACGGTGGACGTCAACGGCCCTGGCAGCCATAAGAATTCGTTTGGTTAAGAACTTTAACAAGAAGTCGCAAGAAACTGTGTGCAAAAATATTGGGCTACGCTGAGACAGAAATTGCTTTTCCACTAGGTATATTTTGTACATTTTCGTTAAATCGCTAATTGTAAGGGCGGCAACTATAAACATAAGCGAAATTCGACGTTAACGGACCCAGGGGGCCATAAAAAGTTTTTAAGATGGACTACTTCTACCTAATAACGATTTTTTTAAATAAAAATATTTCCTGGGTAACTTAACAGAGATATTCGTATTCTGTAGATCTAAACGACATGTGTAGATTGTCCCAACTCATCATAGGTAGGGGTAGGTTGGTAAGGTCAACGTCAATTGTCCTGGCGGCCGCAAGATGACGTTAAACACTCGATTTATGGAGCACTTGATCGAAGTTCGACGTCCACAGGTTTATATGATGTTTTGGGCGTTTTACCTACGTAACAAAATGAGTTATATATAGCGCCTGCCAAAGTGATTTAAAGGTGTCCAAACAGTCCAATATTATTAGTAGTATGAAGTTTTAACGACAACTTGCGGCTGCTGGGGTCTTTTCACGCTGACCTTATATTACATTCTGTTTTAAAGTTCATTACTATTAGCTAAAACAAAATATGGCTTGCCAAGAAAGAGCATGCTTTCAAGGACTACCTGTTGTTTATTTAAATCTATTCTAATCTAATCTGACCTGATCGAGGATAGTTTTAATTTATTCGTGAAATTTATAATACCGTAGTTAGCAAATTTGTTCGATACATGGCAGCCTTAATCACCTGGTGAGGGGGTTTAACTGGAAGGCTTAGCCTGACTCCCTCATCCCATTTGTCAAGCCCTTTCAATTGGACTGAATTTTCATCATGCATTGGCTCGCCTTCGATTTATGCTGGGTGTTGTATCATACACATGGTACGGAATTTCTAAGAATAGACAAAAGATCTTTTACTGGCATATACGATGAAGGGCTCGATAAATGCAGTGTAACGTTACAAAACCCGTAACAATGACTGCTTTGTTATTTTTTTTAAACTGATGATGAACCACTTGCTACAAATTGTTCGAGGGCGGTTAAAAAAGAGTCCATGGTTTTGGCAGGCGTTAAATGTCGCTCAACACTCAGTACTATAAATAATATAAACCAATGCTTATACACCTTTAAATCCCTTCCTCCATAAATATATACATCAATTTACATATATCAGCTGAGTTCGTCAATGGAGGCTCAAAAAATTCGTCTGGCCAAAGAGACGAGAGAACTAAACAAAGAAGACAAAGACGAAAGAAACGAAAAGACCGAAATACCAACAAACATTTATCGTGTAAACTGTAATAAACAACAAAAATGACATTTTATTTTCTTTAAAAGATTATCCGATAACACTATGAGAAACTATACCAAAGGACACTTGATCCAATCACATGCAACCAAGACAGATGACGGGAGTAAACCCTGCTCCGCTGCGCGAGCATTGGAAAAATTCGACATCGAGTCTCCCCGTTGGGGTTTTCTGGTTGGGTAGCAGAGTGTCAGTTTAATGGTCTAGGATACGCACAGCCTTTCCCAGCACAATTTGGTATTCTTACTATACGGTTGTTCTGACTCCTATCACTTCGTTATGATGGCGTAATTAAATAAAAGTTATCAAATGGAATTGAATCACTTGAATTTGTGAACTCCAAATCGCAGAATAAGATGACGATGATGATGATGATGACGACGATGATGATGACGATGATGATGACGATGACGATGATGATGATGATGATGATGATGATGATGATGATGATGATGACGACGACGACGTTGACTTTGACGTTGATGATTGCGATGACGATAAAGAAACCGACGACTAGATGCTTTATTACTGTGAAACGATGTTTTACTACGGCGAAATATAGATACTTTTTAAATGTGACTTACAGGTCATCTTTGTAAGCCAAAACACTCAAATGCATTAGGCCTAATAATGGAGACCTGTTTTTAGACACTTAAATCTTTCTCATATATAAAATAAATAAATAAATAAATAAATAAATAAATAAATAAATAAATATATATATATATATATATATATATATATATATATATATATATATATATATATATATATATATATATATATATATATATATATATATATATATATATATATATATATATATATATATATATATATATATATATATATATATATATATATATATATATATATACAGACAACACTTCACCTCTTTCAGTTTCTGCGCTGGTCTTTCACTCAAGACTGGTAACATTTCTTTTCCAAAAATCTTATTCCGATTCTTTCTCTTCCCCTTATCTCTCTTCTCGCTTCAATTGCAAACACCATCCACCGTAGCCGTCCGACTGTCTGACTGCCTGACTCCTGGAGAACCGAACCCTTTTGCCCTGTGATTTTGTTTTGACTGAGCGCCTGTGAATAAGCTGGTTCTCGCGACTTAGCTTTCGTTGGGCGCTGTAGAAATCTCGAAATTACGATTACGATAACAGCCACAAGATGGCGATAGACACTCGATATCAATATTCAACGAGATGTTGATGACTTCATCTAAGCTCTAAAATTTTCGACTAGTACAAATATGACAGTAAAGGTAATTAAAGGAGAGGTCAAAATTAACGATGTCAGGTCAGCCATAATAAGTCAATTTCCACTAATATTAACAACAATCATTCACTTACGCTTAGACACCTTTATATCGTTATTTATAGTTATTATTTTTGCTAATCTTTAATTTGCTTGGAAGTGATGGTGTATAATTCTGTTTAATATATTATACATATGGTCGACGTCAACTGTTCTGACAACCATAATTAAAATGTCTTTAAACACTCGACACTTGAGAAAAACTCCGCCACTGGCTTGAATCGGGTAGTGCCAGTCCCAAGCCTGGAGTAAAGGAGGTGGGCGAAGTCAACGGCCTTTGATGCCATAAGATGTCGTTAAACATTGGAACTACTACTCAGTACTGTTGGTGACTTGCTGTTGAAGATTGCTTCGTTGATGAGGTAAAGTGGACACCAAGGTCCTGGCGGATAAAATACTGTATGTGTCTTCAAACGCTCAATACTAATACTATTGCTATAACTAATCTAATCTAAAGACTTCTGTACTGCAGTTATCATTATGCCCAGAGCATCAGTTGATGATCGCTTCGAGTCAAAATCGCTGTCACAAAAAGCATCAGCCGTTGAGGTTGCAGGGTTGACTTCCGAAGAGGTCAGAGAAACCAGAAGCCAGGCTACGGCGGGTAAGCAAATTGGAAGAGAAGCGTCTTAATTTTAGACCTGAACGACATCAAAGAATTGCCAGAACGAACTCAACTGGGCAGTGAATTCCAAGGATTTGGACCATACACAGAGAAGGCCCGAGAGCCCAACACTGTTCGGGTATAGGGCACAGCAAGAGTCACAGCGTCCATTGATCGATTGCATTGTCTACCAAGTAAGTTGTAAGTAAGTAAGTAAGTGAGTGAGTGAGTAAGTAAGTAAGTAGTAAATTAAGTAAGTCGTTAATTAATTAATTAATTAAGTAAGTAAGTAAGTGATTGATTAATTGATTGATTGATTGATTAAGTAAGTAAGTAAGTAATGCATTTGTTAACACGCCATATGTCCATCGACTGAGCGAGGAGTCGAAGGTGATTACTGGTTTTGGGGGTGAGCATCGAAAGTGGGTAGGTCTGCTGATTTAAATGCAGTACCTTGTAAACTAGAGGAGATTTGAAATGAATTCTTGGATCGATGGACAGCCATTGCAGTGAGTTTACTATCACTTAGTAACTGATATTTACGGGTCTATATTTTGGCTCTGGTAAAAAGTTTTGAACAAAATGTAGTTTTGCAGGTCTACCTAAGTAATACTAATAAGAAGTGAGTTACGGTATTCACGTTGCGTTGGCCGTACCTTACATAGTTAGTTAAAAACAATACCCATGAAAAAATTCGGAATATAATAAGACGGAAAGAGCAATTTAAAGGTGTCTAAACAGAGCGAAAGTTATCAAGATATTCTAGCGTTTAGAAAAGAATTGACCTTTAAAAGGGTTTATCAATGACCTGCCCTGCCATAATTCTCATAAGTCACCGAAAATCAATGATTGACAGAAATGGAGTGTCGGAGGATTGGATGGATCAGGGTAGGATTTCTGGAAACGGTCGAACTCTAATAATTGAGTGTTTACAGACAAATAACCAGAGCCGTTGACGTCGACCACATTGTAATTGTAATTGTAATTGTAATCTGACATTTATAAAGCGCCACTTCAAGAATAGACTCATCAGAAGCGCTCCCGACCCGAACCAGTGAGACCACTGGCAAATAATACAGACTTCAGGCGCTTGCGAAACTGCGGAAGAGACAAACTGAGGAATACTAGCCGGAGCTCTCGGGAAAGGCGATTCCAGCTATTGGGTCCAACATAGGCAAAGCTTCTAGACTGCGCTGTAGCAGTCCGCATACGAGGGACAGTCAGAAGTCCAAGGGAGGCCGACCGGAGAGTGCTACGGCCTGGAACCAAGGAGACCGAAATGCAGAAGTCCATAAGATATGATGGAGCAGTATAAAATGTTAAGTATATACATGTTAAGTATAAAAGAAATTCGAAAGCTTGAGCGACAAAATTATTCATATAATTCTCAAAAAAACACAACGATATAAAGGTGATTTCGCGTAACCTAATATATTTTATCAGTATTAATGTTTAGCGACTTATTATGATTGGTAGAACCGATAACATCGACCTTTCCTTAATTTTCATTTAATTAACCCTTTCTACTATTGCCAAATTTAAGCGCTTAAATGAAATCTTCTGAAACTCGTTACCATTTATAGCGACTGTTGAACGACATCTTGTAGGTCGCCAGGACCATTTAAATTGATATTACCCGCCTTCCAATATTATAAACTAAGGTGGTACATTTAACAGTTGCCGTTGAAAAGCCTAAAATAAAAAAAATCAGTAATGTTATAAAGGAAGTGCTTGAAATTAATAGAAATATTACATGTTTAAAGAAATTTTATAGCCATTTGGGCCGTTGACTTCGACCTTATAATTACCGCAGATTATCGATTTAAGGAAGATATTTACATTATAAAAAGAGCAGGAAAACAATTTGAAAGTATCTCAGAGTATAACCTAATTTTATTCTACCCAGTTTCTAACAATTTCTTATTCGCTTGGTAACAAAACGAATCCTAATTGCTACCCATAACCCTTGTTGTCTCATTTAATTGTGCTATGATGCTTACGCTAGGTGTTTAGCAAATCGAGGAATATATGATGCCGGTGAATGCGATTTAAAGGTGTCTAAACATTGTCAAACATTAGTAATAAGTTTGAGAGTTTAATGACATCTTGTGGGTTCCTAACCGCCAACGTCAACCTCCGTCGACGTACCGTATATTGGAAAGCGGAAAGCGTATACATTTAACAGCAGTAAAACAACTTTTTACAGTAACAGAGCATGATCATGATCATGATGATCATGATGATCGTGATGATCGTGATGATCATGATCATGATCATGATCATCATCGTCATCACCGTCATCGTCATCGTCATCGACATCGTCGTCATCCTCCTCCTCCTCCTCTTTCTCCTCCTTCTCCACATCATCATCATACCCACCACCATCATCAACAACACCGCGAGAATTATCCCCGTCATTGTTATCATCATAACCATTATAAGTATAATATCGTCCTCGTAACCATTACTAATGCAATGCTAATGTTAACTCTAATCTAAATCTCAATATCGTTGTTAGAACAGATAATTTCTTTTTTATTCGCCTGATAGTGTTATATGCTCCTAATTTGGCAAATATACACATACACGGTTCTAATATAGCTACCGTATGGCCTCGACCCTGGTTATTTAATTCATTATTTATATCTGCATGCATACATAATTACACGAAGTCGTTTTAACATCATTATGCTTTCTCTTCCTTCAAGGCTTCTCAATAACTGCGCATATATCCACACACTTAATATAGCACCTTTTATACCATTGAGAGGCACCGACTAAGCGAGCTTAAGTAGTTTTAAAGTTCATTAAAAGCATGAAGTTCATTTGCAGTAAGACGGCTGGAAGACACTCCACCGACACACAGAACCCTACCAACAAATTCCCACCATTAGTA
>OZ029920.1:4064386-4081886 GCA_964023275.1 Norana najaformis | reverse complement strand
GTATGTATGTATGTATGTATGTATGTATAAAAATGAATGCGTCATGTTCCAAAGTAGAACAAACATATTCAGTAGTTACATTATTTCATCCATCCATGAGATAGATAGATAGATAGATAGATAGATAGATAGATAGATAGACAGATAGATAGATAGATAGATAGATAGATAGATAGATAGATAGATAGATAGATAGATAGATAGATAGATAGATAGATAGATAGATAGATAGATAGATAGATAGATAGATAGATAGATAGATAGATAGATAGATAGATAGATAGATAGATAGATAGATAGATAGATAGATAGATAGATAGATAGATAGATAGATAGATAGATAGATAGATAGATATATAGATAGATAGATAGATAGATAGATAGATAGATAGATAGATAGATAGATAGATAGATAGATAGATAGATAGATAGATAGATAGATAGATATATAGATAGACAGACAGACAGACAGACAGACAGATAGACAGAGAGAGACAGACAGACAAACAGACAGACAGAAACAGAAACAAAACAGAAACAAAACAGAAACAAAAACAGAAACAAAAACAAAAACAGAAATAGAAACAAAAACAGGAACAAAAATAAAGAGAAAAGGAGACAGAGAGAAAGAGAGAAAGAGAGACAGTGAGAATGGAGTCAGTCATTCTCTGTCCTTTCCTCTGTCCTTCTATCCGTTCTTCTATCCATCCTTCTGTCCGTCTTCCTTAGTGGTCCACGTTTATCTGTGTCGTCTATAGTTTCCTCGTCGTCTGCGAATCAATCAACGCTCGTTCGTCCAATTACTCGAGTAACAAAGGCGGGAAATTGCTTAGGAAGCCGTCATTGTTTTGCCAGATGCATTGAGGCCGGAGCGAGAGCTGGACTACATCCACTCAGCTCGGCGTCCGCGAGGATTTCGTAGCAAACACGAGGCCGTGGCATCAAAGCCTCCGGTTTCATTGTGAGATGCCATCGCAGCTGTTGGTCATTGTCGATGTCCATCGCTAAATGTCATTGCAATCAAGTTGTCCAGGGATGTAATGTAAACGTAACTGAGACAGAAGCTGTCGAGATGGAATGTTGCTCTCGTCGGATGTGAATTTGTGAAGTTAATCACAAATATCAATTTTCGTTTTACGGCGCAAAATTAACCTTTCCATCAATCCACCCGTCCGTTCATCCATCCATCCATCCATCCATCCTTCCAGCAATCATCCATCCATCCATTCATCCATCCTTCTAGCAGTCATCCATCCATCCAGCAATCATCCATCCACCCATTCATCAATCAATCCTCCTCCCCTAAAGTTTTAATTCAGTCTTCCTTCTTTTCATTATCTTCCTGCTCTCGGAAAGTCTCACTTCATACTTCATCCTCATATTCCATCTCTTCCTACTCCCACAAAGGCTGAATCAATTCCTCTTCCTCTTACACATCCTCAGTCCGTCTTTCCTTCTAGTCCTCCATCTCGTCCTCCTAAATCTCGCTTCATTCTCCTTGCCATTATTCCAACATGAAACCTCATCGTCATTTATGCGCCGTTTTCTGCTCCTCTACATTCAATCCGCCTCTTCATTTCTTGCACATCAACTGCTATCGTTTTCATTCCTCTTTCCTCTGACCTTCCTCTTCCTCTGCACCTTGCTCGGTCATCCCCTTCTGCTTCCTCTTCCTCTCTATTGCTCCCTGGTCATCGTTTCTCCTCCTGATCTTTGTGCCATCTTGTTTTTCTCCTCCTCCTTCTCATTCTCCTTCCTCCTCCTCCACCTCATTCTTCTTCCTCTTCCTCTTTCTCCTCATTCTTCCTCCTCTTCCTCTTTCTTCTAATTCTTCCTCATCCTTTCTTTAATCTATCGTCCTCTTTCTCCACTTCCTCCTCTCTGCTTCTCATTCTCATCCTCTTCCTCCTTCTCGTGTTCTTTGTCCATTTGTCCTTTTGCTTATTTTCCTCCTGTCCCTACTCCTCCTCATTTACCTATTCTGCTTCCTCCTCTCTTCCTCCTCCATTCGCTCCTTCTCTCCTTTGTCTCAGGCTACTCTTACTCATATTTCAACGTTTCCTCCTTACTATGCTCCTTCTGTTTCTCGCTTTCCTCCTCTTACTCTTCTTTCTCTTCCTCCTAATCTTGTCCTCTCTCCTCTTCCTCTTCTTCCTCCTCTTCGTTTTCTTCTTCCTCGTATTCCTCCTCCTGTCCTATCTCTTCTCCTTCCTCCTCATAATCATCTTCCTTCCTCTTCCTTCTCCTCTCCTCTCTCCTCTTCCTCCTCCTCTTCGTCTTCCTCCTCCTCCTCTTCATCTTTCTGTCCTTTATCCTACTGCCCTTCCCCTCCCTCCTCTTTATGTTCTTCATCCTTCTTTCTCTCCTCCTATCCTCTCTCCTCCTCTTCTTCCTCCTCCTCTTCGTCTTCTTTCTACTCCATTTTCTCCTGTCTTATCTCCTCCTGTTCTTCCTTCTCATCTTCTTCCTTCTTATGTCCTGTCTCCTTCTGTCCCTCCTCCTCCCTCCTCTTCGTCTTCTTCTTCCTCCTCTTAATCGTCCTACTTCTCCCTACTTAGATGTTTCCTTCCATTGTCATTCCAATGCACGACATCGATGTCAAATCCTCCTTGGAGGCCCCTTCTTCCTTCTTTCCTTCCTTCCTCAAATATATTCCATCCAAATTCATCGCGGCTTCCTGATCGTCCTGATCGATGACATCGCCGCCCAGTCGTCCTCGACAAGCACCCCCAAAACCAACCCCAACCCTCCTCTAACCCTGCCCCAATACCCCACCCAAGATCTTCTTCCTGCGCCCTAAAAATCGCCGCACCGCGACCGACTATTACGCTATTAACGGGTGCCGGATATTTAGCCGCGACGACGCTAACGACTGCCAGTTGTATATCGAGGCCCAATCATTATTTAGCACCGTGTAAATGGCGCAAATTACGCGCGCCACCAAGCGGATAAAATCGCACCGGATGCGGTAAGAATCGCTTCGATCACTTACGGTCTGAAAACAACCGTCGCTATGCTGATCGAGTGATCGTTACGCAAATGGAAGGTTTTAGTGTAAAAACAGGCAGAATAATTGTAACCGTAATTGTAATCTCTAAATTTATTCGGCGCCCAAACCAAGCTAATTAATTGGGACCAGCTTGTCCTATCGTAGACTGAAAAATTCTACAAATCCTCTCATGTTAATCCTCTGCCTAGATGGTCTACGTCAACTTCCCTAACAGCCACCAGTTGTTGTTTAGCACTCGATAGTATAAAAAAGTTGCGTTTAGACACCTTTAAATCGCTTTTTCAGTCGGTATATAATACTCATATTTAAATGCATGGAGTATATGTTGAAATAATGGTCATAGCTAATTGTTTATTTAAAGAAAAGGCATTTTCTGAAATAATAGAGAAATTGGTTAACAAGTACTTTAAATTCTAAATAAATTATCTAAAATGTCCTCAACGATCTTTGTAATCATATGATGATAATAATAATGTGTGTGCGTGTGTGTGTGTGCATGTAGTTTAAGTCCGAAAGTTAGCAAAATTTTTTCTATCGACGTGAACGTCCTTAGATGCCATAAGATGTTAAAATGTTCAAATCCAATTGCATCTTTTAGGAATCTGTGGGATTTAACGGCTCTGCAAGGCACAACATGACGATACGCCATGCCTACGAGTACAAAGTGCTCAGCGAATTAGACACCTTTAAAACATGGTCTTCTTCCTCTATATATAAGTTCTTAAACTCCGCCCCTGCCTTGTTTGGGGGTAGTGCCAGTCCCAAGCCTGGATAAAGGAGGAGGGCGACGGCAACGGCCTTTGATGCCATAAGCTGTCGTTAAACTGAGGAACTAAACTAAACTAACTCGTCAATCTGACAATGCATGACATCAGCCAATCTTAACGCTGTCATTACCTTAGTCGGGTAGTGCCAGTCCCAAGCCTGGATAAAGGAGGAGGGCGACGTCAAAGGCCTTTCATGCCATAAGATGTCGTTAAACGTTGGAACTACTAGTTAGAGTCAACGTCAACGGCCCCAGGCTGCAAAAAAGATGACGTTAAACACAGGACGCAATTAACAATATTAGACACCTTTTAAACACTTTTATAGCGCTATTCACACATCACAAACTCCCGTTTTCATTTCAACGCTATTGTAAATATTTCATCTTAAATGGTGAAGTTAGGTCGACCAAAACGGTCATGGGAGCCACAAGAAATCGTTAAATTCTACACACTGTCCACTGTAGCCGTCTGACTGTCTAATCTAATTTAAAGACTTCTATAGCGTCGTTATCATAATGTCTAAGGCATCAGTCGATGATCGCTTCAAATCAAAATTGCATTCAAAAGCACAAATCGTTGGAGAAGCCGGGTCGAATTTCAAAAGGTCAGAGAAACCAGAAGCTAGGCTAATTGGAAGAGATGTATCTTTAATTTCGACATCAGTGTCCACACTTGTCTGACCCTTGGATCTTGACCTAGAACCGAATCTGGCCTTTCTTGCCTTCCGATTTTGTTTTGACTGAGCGCCTGTAAATAAGCTAGTTCCTCAGACTTAGCTTTTCTTTCTTTGGGCGTGGGAAAATCCGAATTACGATCATAGTTGTTCCTGAATGTTAATTGAACACGAAATCGGCGATTCAGGTATGTTCATGTTCGGTTCTAAGTCCAGATGAAAAGGTCAAACAGGTAGTTAAGCAGACGACTACTGCTAATGGTAATTGGAACTGGAGGGGCGAGGTAGATCAGGAGAAAAACGGACTAAACAGGAGACGGTTTTTAAAACTAGGTCTACTGTGTTCGGTTTGATAAAGTCAAGCCTGCTCAAAAATTTCAAGTAAAACCGGTGTTTTTTCTATAAAAAGGTTCCGGAACTGAACAGTTATGCTAAGATTTCATTATTTTTATCAATCAATAAATACTGCAAACAGTGTAAAGTTGTAAACACTGAAATGGAATTAAAATAAGTTACATTATATTACATAATTAAAATAAGTTAGTAACACAATTCTTTTGCTAAAAACTGAATTATTTTTTATTAGCCGAAAAAGGTGCCGGAACGCCTTCCCGGAGCGTTCCGTCCGAAAAAAGCACTGAGTAAAACTGATTGTTACATAAATGCAAAGAGAAATTTGCGTCCTAGATACAAATCGCTGAGGCAAAGCACAATAGAAAACGCGCAATCATCTCAAGTCCAGTGATTTTGAGCACCAAAAAAAAACAACTTCACGGAACCGAAATCGTACTCCACCCGATGCAATCATATATCTTCGCTCGTCATGAAAATATTGCGGAGAGGGGAGAAGCCGTACAAACCCCGCCGATCTATTAGTCGCCCGCCGATTAGGCGTTATCCTGCATTAGCGTCAGGTCGTGGGCGGGATTTTGTCATCGTCAGAGGGCTCTTATGGTGGAGGATACGTCGCAGATGGCAACCATTAGATAAATAAACCGAAAGAGACGGACGAGCATTATAGATTTGCTTAAAGGTCAACTGTGGAAACTAAAAAAATAGTTGCCTTTTTGAACTCGTTGACTAGCGCACTCTGGCGAGAGAAATGTCCACTGATTTGAAAACAAGCGAAGCCGTTAAATATTCTGGTCTGGTTCTTAATAAAGAAAGGCAAATGGTTGGGTTGTTGTTCGGGGGGGGGGGATCAACATCCTGTAAGAAAAAGTCACATTTAGACTGAATTCTCTGACGAATTTAAAAGGTGCTCCGAAAATATTATAAATAGTATTTTTTTACCCGAGGTAAAAAGATCCCTCAAGAACTAAAAAAAAGTTAGAATTTTATTATTATTATTATTATTATTATTATTATTATTATTATTATTATTATTATTATTAATAATACTACTATTACTATTATTGTTATTATCTTCACTATAGTAACAGTCAGTCAATCGTTCACTGACTGACAGATTTCTTAGGACGATATATCAGAGAATAATTAGTCTTCTCCTATTGGTTACTTTTGTCACGTGACTGCGTAGTGTTTCTAATTTAAGACTCAACACAGGACGACATATTAGAGAATAATTAGTCTTCTCCTATTGGTTACTTTTGTCGCGTGATTGCGTAGTGTTTCTAATTTAAGACTCAACACAGAACGACATATTAGAGAATAATTAGTCTTCTCCTATTGGTTACTTTTGTCATGTGACTGCGTAGTGTTTCTAATTTAAGACTCAACACAGGACGACATATTAGAGAATAATTTCTCGTCTCCGCTGTAACTTCCGTGAAAATTGGCTACGAAAATTATTCTATTTTTGCTCTTCACTGCTAGGATAGTCTGGCCATTTTCAGCGTCTTTTATCAGACGTCTACCTATCTGTCGGTCTTTCTGTGTTCGCTCATCCGTCCGTCCGCCAGTCAGTCTATCTATCTGTCTGTCTGTCTTTCCGTTTGTTGTCTGTTTGACCCTCTGTATGTCTGTCTGTCTGTATATATGTTTCTTTGTCCGTCCGTCCGTCCTTCCGTCCGTCTGTCCGTCCGTCTGTCTGTCTGTATGTCTGTCTGTATGTCTGTCTGTATGTCTGTATATCTGTCTTTGTCCATACGTCCGTCCGTCTGTGTGTATGTGTGTCTGTGTGTATATGTGTCTGTCTGTCCGTCTGTCCTGTCCGTCCGTCCGTCCGTCTGTCTGTCTGTCTATCTGTCTGTCTGTCTGTAATTTCCTTTCCTCCTCTCCTTCACTTCTCGTAGAACCCATAAGTCACGCAGTCTGTCTGACAAAAAGCGACAGGAAATCCAATACAGAGATCATTTCTCCATCCAAATTCCATCTTCTTTTTCTTCGGCGAGAGCTCAACGTCAGCGATGCTTTCATGAAGACCGACGCGCAGAAGAAACGACGAAACGGAATATCTGATATCACACGAGGCCATACTGTGCACCGAATTGAAATTCACTTAAGGTAAAATGACTGAAACTATAGTCAAAACATCAAAAAAGATTTAATGTCTGTCTGTCTGTGTGTCTGTGTGTCTTTCTGTCTGTCTAACTGAAGGATTGTCTCGCAGTTTAAGAATATTTTATCCCTGATGTTTAGTAGATAGGGCTTAGAAATCGTGGGTTATAATGTGCATTGCTCTTGGCCTTAGAATGCGTTGGTTACAACGTACATTGGCTGAGGCCATGGAATCTGTCGGATATAACAGTTGAACGGGTTATATAGTGGCCTTACAAAGCGTTAGTTAGAATGTGCATTGGCTGAAGTCTGTTGGATATAACGTGTCCTAAGTATATCCTTTGCAGTTGTATGGGTTATATAGTGTATTGCTCGTGGCCTTAGAATGCGTTAGTTAGAACGTACATTGGCTAAGGCCATGGAATCTGCTGGATATAACTGTTGTTTTGTTATACAGCTGTACAGTGTATTGCTCGTGGCCTTAGAATGCATTAGTTAGAACGTACATTGGCTGAATCCACGGAATCTGTTGAATATAACAGCTGCATGGGTTATATAGTGTATTGCTCGTGGCCTTAGAATGCGTTAGTTAGTACGTTCATTGGCTGAGGCCATGGAATCTGTTGGATATAACTCTTGTATGGGTTATATATTGTATTGCTGGTGGCCTTAAACCGCGTTTGTTAGAATGCATTGGCTGAATCCATGGAATCTGTTGAATATAACGTTTACAGGGTATATCCTTTGCAGCCGTGTGGGCTATAAAGTTTATTGGTCGGGGCCTTTGAAGCCGTTGATTATACAGTTGGTCGGTCTCTTTGTAATTGCGATTGTCCATTCTTTCAGTCCGTTCCTTTCGCTCTTCTGAATCGTTTCGGCTAAGCGAGAAAATGCGCTAGATAAAGTCGCCATAATTTCCCAGCCTGCCCATTATGCTAAAGCCTCGAATTACAATATGGCTGCCGCAATATGCAAACTGCAATTCCCGGATGTCGACGCCGCTTACGCTGTTATGAGCACCGAACTGAATAGGACTAACGCACCGGGTGCAGTAAGGTTCGGCTTGTCTTTTTATCAAATGTAGGTCTAGCAACGGTTATGGCTTGCAGCGCATAGAGACTGTATTAGTACTCGTTTTATTGGTACCGCATGATTTACTTTTAAAGTTTCGGCAGTAAGGATTTCACGGTTGGACTGTTTTAGTGTTATGCATGACTTATTTTTCCTGCTTCAGTTCATGGTTTTATTAAAAAAAATTCGATGTTAATCAAAAAATTCAGTTTTATTCAAAGTATCCGGCCAAAGTCCTTAAGTAAAGTTAAAGTACTCATCAGCAACTGCAATTAAAAAGTAGTGATCTTCCGAGCAATTAAAAAGTAGTGATCTTCCGGCTAATACTTTAAAAGTGTCAGTAGTTTGAAGCGACACCTCTTAAACTGTTCATTCATATTTTCCAATAGTAAAATAAACATTTTCCATAAATTAACCATTAGTGGTTGAAGGATTTGCGTTTAACGACGCTGTGTCATAAGGAAGATGATTGAAGTCGCCCTCCTCCTTTATCCAGCCTTCGGACTGGCACCACCAAAACACCAGACGCTAACGGCCTCTGCGACCATAAATGGTCTTTTAACATGATAGTCCTACTAAAATCGATAATTGCTTAAATTAAAATATTTCCTGTTACTAATCCGATATTTTTATTGTCGGCTTCTGTCGATCTAAACGGTAAGTGTATGTTAAGCCAGATTAGTGTAGGAATGAGAATGTACGTAAGACCAGCGTCAATGGTTGTGGTAGCCACAAGATGTCGCTAAACACTCGATATTAATATTCAACCCGTTTAAGATGACTTTTGTTTAAGCGCTGAAATTTGGGGATAGAACAAATTGTAAAGTAAATGTAAGTTAAGGACTGATTGAAGTCAACGACACTTAAAGCCATAAGATATCGTTAAACACTAATTCTAATGAAAAATGTTAGGTAACGCTTACACACCTTTATATCGGTCTTGCACTTAATTATTTTAAGAATTCTTCCAGTTCAACCAATGTTAACTTGTAGTTTAAGTAATATGTAATATATATGTCGGCATCAAAGGATTGCGACCGCCATATATATGATGTCTTTAAACATTCAATACTAAAGTACGACATTTTCAAGAAATGCTACCCTCATCCATTAAAACAGCCCGCTTCACGTTTCCCGCAAGGAAAACACAGTCAACTTTAAGGGTTTATCTCCTCTCTGGTCTTTTGGCATAATGATATTGCTCTTCACATCGTACATCTGGACAACTCATCTGACTTGACGCAGCGCTAGTAAATAGGCTGATGCCCTCAGTGTATCGTTTATGTAACACTGGAAAAAGTCTCAATTTACAGTTTACAAATACTACAAATAATATTAGTTTACGATTAGACACCTTTAAATCACTTTCGTCGATGTCATATAAGGCTCAATGACGTTCACTAAGGACGATAAACTCCGCCACTGCCTTGTTTGGGGGTAGTGCCAGTCCCAAGCCTGGATAAAGGAGGAGGGCGACGGCAACGGCCTTTGATGCCATAAGCTGTCGTAAAACTGAGGAACTACTAAGGACGATAAACTCCGCCACTGCCTTGTTTGGGGGTAGTGCCAGTCCCAAGCCTGGATAAAGGAGGAGGGCGACGGCAACGGCCTTTGATGCCATAAGCTGTCGTTAAACTGAGGAACTACTACTAAGGACGATAACTCCGCCACTGCCTTGTTTGGGGGTAGTGCCAGTTCCAAGCCTGGATAAAGGAGGAGGGCGACGGCAACGGCCTTTGATGCCATAAGCTGTCGTTAAACTGAGGAACTACTACTAAGGACGATCAACTCCGCCACTGCCTTGTTAGGTGGTAGTGCCAGTCCCAAGCCTGGATAAAGGAGGAGGGCGACGGCAACGGCCTTTGATGCCATAAGCTGTCGTTAAACTGAGGAACCACTAAGGACGATCAAACTCCGCCACTGCCTTGTTTGGGGGTAGTGCCAGTCCCAAGCCTGGATAAAGGAGGAGGGCGACGGCAACGGTCTTTGATGCCATAAGCTGTCGATAAACTGAGGAACTACTAAGGACGATCAACTCCGCCACTGCCTTGTTTTGGTGTAGTGCCAGTCCCAAGCCTGGATAAAGGAGGAGGGCGACGGCAACGACCTTTGATGCTATAAGCTGTCGTTAAACTGAGGAACTACTACTAATGACGATAACGATAACTATACGGTAGTCGGGTAATGCCATTCCCAAGCCTGGATAAAGTAGTAGGGCGACATCAACGGACTTTGATGCCATACGATGTCGTTAAAATATGGAACTACTACCACTACTACTACTACTACTACTACTACTACTAATACTACTACTACTACTAATACTACTACTACTACTACTACTACTACTACTACCACTACTACTACTACTACCACTACTACTACCACTACCACTACTACTACTACTACCACTACTACTACTACTACTACTACTACTACTACTACTACTACTACTACTACTACTACTACTACTACTACTACTACCAGAACACACCATAGGCGGAGTTTTAATGAAAAATTAATAGTAATAGTTTCCAATGTTTAGCAACATCTTCTGGCTGCAAGAGCCGTTCGCGTGAACCAAATCGTAATCAGGGAGCACTTAAGCCTCCGATTAATAGTAGTTCCACTGTTTAACGACATCTAATGGCATCAAAGACCGTTGACGTCGCCCTCCTCCTTTATCCAGGCTTCGGATTAAAGGCAGTAGTTCGAATTTATAATGAATTAAAACGGTTAGTATATAACGTCGATTAAACAGATTTAAAGTTGTCCAAACGTTACCTAATTTTTGTTTTACTATTCAGTACTTTACGACATCTTGTGGCTACCTGAGCCGTTGGTATCGACCTCTATTTCATACTTACTGGCTCAGTATTAACCGGATATTGAACGTGAGGACTTTATAGAGGCGCAAGCATGCTATACAAAGGTGTTTAAACAGAGACTAATTTTAACACAACAATCAGCGTTTAACGACATTTGAGGCTGCCATGACTGTTGACTTGGAGTTCATATTACTTTACAATAACGCGTACCTAAAATACAAGAGATTGTTTTGTTAGTGATTAACGGCGCTGTGTCATAACGACGATGATTAACGTCGTCCTACTCCATAATCCAGGTTTGGCACTGGCACCGACCGATTAAAGGCAGCGGCAGAGTCAATCAAAGATTACCATCTAATGCTTAGCCTCCCGCTATGTGGTATTATCGTGTGCTTTCGAAAGCGGAATCTTACTCCATCCAGTGCGGTTGAATCGTTGTGGAGACATGTATCGTGGAGCTCGTGAACCATGGCTTGAAGATGGAGTAGGGAGAGGATATGAGAGGGAAGAAGGTGGAGGAGGAAGGGGCAGGAGAGAGATGGTTAAGGATGGGAGGAAGAGTGGAAAGGGATTGATGGAGAGGGCAGGGCAAGGGCACGGCGGGACGAAAGCTCACTGGACGTCGGGCGATTAACTGTTATTGGAGGTCAGAAGGTCATAGAAAGAATGACTGAATGCAGGACGGAAGGAGGAAAGAGAGGAAATGAGAGAAAGAAGGAAGAAGTGAGAGAGAGGGAACAAGAGAAGAAGGAAGCAAGGAAGGAAGGAACGGATAGAAGAAGGAGGAAGCAAGAAAAGAATGAAGGAAGAAAGGAAGGGTGAATGGATGGACTGATGGATGGATGGATGAATGGATGGATGGATGGTTGAATGGATGGGTGTATGGATGGATGGATGGGTGGATGGATGGATGAATGAACGGAAAGATGGATGGATCGAAAGAGAGAAAGAAGAATTTAAGACAGGAAGGAAGGAGGGAGTTAAAGCAAGAAAGACAGATATGTTGAGAAAATGGAAACAAAACGCGGAAAATAATAAATTAATGAAACGTGGAAGAAAATGTATGATTAGACTGAAAAATCATGGATCAAAAAGAAAAAACGAACACGCTGTCAGTCGATAATTTTGGTTTCTGTGTAAAGACGTAAATGTAGAGGTAACCCAATTGTTTACTTGCATCTATGGAAACTTCTCACCAGGGAGGTCCAGGGATCGTTCGGCTGAGGCGCATGCACGATCACAATAATCACGTGAAAAGACACTGTTTTACTCCCAACTTAAGTTGAAACACATTGACCGACCACTGCAGGATGGAGGGCTTAGTGTGCGCAAGGTGGCGTGGTATTCCACTGATGTTCACTCTTACAAATACTAATGCTTTAATTTGCTGCTTGGTAGAAATACGGCCAAGTGGCCAGCGACCTGGATTTGGTTTTTCTGTAACTCCATTGAAATTAGGATCAGACGATTGGTAAGTAAGAAGAATTGGGAGGAAAAGCTGCTTCGGCGCCGTTGTTTAATCTCGAAATAGAACCAATCACCATCAACAGCCGAAGCTTCGTCGTCTGCCTTTGAATCTGTTGCCCTCTCTGTATCGCTATCTCTACCTCTGTCTATATCTGGTATGCTGGTGGTGGTGGTGGTCCCTCTCATTCCCTTTAACATTCGCATTCTCGCTCTGTCTGTCTGTCTGTCTGTCAGTCTATATGTCTGTGTGTGTGTGTCTGCGTTCTGTGTGTTTCTGTGTGTCTGCCTGTCTGTGCGTCTGTCTGGCTGCCTGTTTGAGTAATCCACCTTGTTAGATCCTTTTCATCAGTACCCACCACCACCACCACCACCACCACCACCACCACCACCACCACCACCACCACCACCACCACCACCACCACCACCACCACCACCACCACCACCACCACCACCACCACCACCACCACCACCACCACCACAACCACCACCACCACCACCACAACCACCACCACCACCACCACCACAACCACCACCAGTAATGTCGTTATTAGTAGTAGTAATATATATATATATATATATATGTCGTTATTAGTAGTAGTAATATATATATATTACTGGTTAAGTTTGGACACCTTTAAATCGCTAATTCCGACGCTTATATAAGCCATTCTCGTCGCTTTCGTTATAAATTTCCGTCCATCTTTCTCTGTATTTCATAGGTAAAAGCCCTGGCGGCCAAAGTATGTCCACTAACAAAAGACACTATTAATACTACTGCTACTGTTGACGTCGACTTTACTATACCTTACCTAATGAAACTAATGTATTAAGCAAGTTTTCAACCTGAAATCTCCAATGCAGTGAAAACTACAATCTTTTGCTTTCGACGTCAACGGCCTTTGATGCCATAAGATGTCGTTAAACTGTTGCAATCCATCCAATCTATACTATTACTGGTAGTAGTTCCAATGTTTAACGACATCCAATGGCATCAAAGGCCGTTGACGTCGCCCTCCTCCGTTATCTAGGCTTGGGACTGGTACTACCCCCAAACAAGGCAGTGGCGGAGTAAGCTAACGTGGTTGAAGTTTATGCTGGACCACTTAAAATAAAAGTGTTCCTTCCACTGACTCCGGGTTAGACATCAAACACTAGATACAATACTAAGGGTGGGAATTTGTTGGTAGGGTTGTGTGTGTCGGTGGTGTGTCTTCCAGTCGTCTTACTGCAGATGAACTTCATGCTTTTAATGAACTTTAAAACTACTTAGACTCGCTTAGTCGGTGCCTCTCAATGGTGTAAAATGTGCTATATTAAGTGTGTGGATATATGCGCAGTTATTGAGAAGCCTTGAAGGAAGAGAAAGCATAATGATGTTAAAACGACTTCGTGTAATTATGTATGCTTGCAGATATAAATAATGGATTAAATAACCAGGGTCGAGGCCATACGGTAGCTATATTAGAACCGTGTATGTGTATATTTGCCAAATTAGGAGCATCTAACAATATCAGGCGAATATAAAAGAAATTATCTGTTCTAACAACGATATTGAGATTTAGATTAGAGTTAACATTAGCATTGCATTAGTAATGGTTACGAAGACGATATTATAGGCCTACTTATAATGGTTATGATGATAACAATGACGGGGATAGTTCTCGCGGTGTTGTTGATGATGGTGGTGGGTATGATGATGATGAGGAGAAGGAGGAGGAGGAGGAGGAGGAGGATGACGATGACGATGACGGTGATGACGATGATGATCATGATCATGATGATCATGATCATCACGATCATGATGATGATCATGATCATCATCATGATGATGATCATGATCATCATAATGATCATGATTATTATGATTAAGATGATGATGATGATGATGATGATGATGATGATGATGATGATGATGATGATGATGATGATGGTAAAGACGCCGATGCTCTGTTACTGTAAAAAGTTGTTTTACTGCTGTTAAATGTATATGTTTTCCGCTTTCCAATATACGGTACGTCGACGTTGGCGGTTAGGAACCCACAAGATGTTATTAAACTCTCAAACTTATTACTAATGTTCGGCAATATTTAGACACCTTTAAATCACCGGCATCATATATTCCTCGATTTGCTAAACACCTAGCGTAAGCATCATAGCACAATTAAGTGAGACAACAAGGGTTATTGGTAGCAATAAGGATTCGTTTTGTTACCAAGGGAATAAGAAATTGTTAGAAACTGGGTAGAATGAAATTAGGTTATACTCTGAGATACTTTCAAATTGCTTTCCTGCTCTTTTTATAATGTAAATATCTTCCTTAAATCGATAATCTGCGGTAATTATAAGGTCGACGTCAACGGCCCAAATGGCTATAAAATTTCTTTAAACATGTAATATTTCTATTAATTTCAAGCACTTCCTTTATAACATTACTGATTTTTTTTATTTTAGGCTTTTCAACGGCAACTGTTAAATGTACCACCTTAGTTTATAATATTGGAAGGCGGGTAATATCAATTTAAATGGTCCTGGCGACCTACAAGATGTCGTTCAACAGTCGCTATAAATGGTAACGAGTTTCAGAAGATTTCATTTAAGCGCTTAAATTTGGCAATAGTAGAAAGGGTTAATTAAATGAAAATTAAGGAAAGGTCGATGTTATCGGTTCTACCAATCATAATAAGTCGCTAAACATTAATACTGATAAAATATATTAGGTTACGCGAAATCACCTTTATATCGTTGTGTTTTTTTGAGAATTATATGAATAATTTTGTCGCTCAAGCTTTCGAATTTCTTTTATACTTAACATGTATATACTTAACATTTTATACTGCTCCATCATATCTTATGGACTTCTGCATTTCGGTCTCCTTGGTTCCAGGCCGTAGCACTCTCCGGTCGGCCTCCCTTGGACTTCTGACTGTCCCTCGTATGCGGACTGCTACAGCGCAGTCTAGAAGCTTTGCCTATGTTGGACCCAATAGCTGGAATCGCCTTTCCCGAGAGCTCCGGCTAGTATTCCTCAGTTTGTCTCTTCCGCAGTTTCGCAAGCGCCTGAAGTCTGTATTATTTGCCAGTGGTCTCACTGGTTCGGGTCGGGAGCGCTTCTGATGAGTCTATTCTTGAAGTGGCGCTTTATAAATGTCAGATTACAATTACAATTACAATTACAATGTGGTCGACGTCAACGGCTCTGGTTATTTGTCTGTAAACACTCAATTATTAGAGTTCGACCGTTTCCAGAAATCCTACCCTGATCCATCCAATCCTCCGACACTCCATTTCTGTCAATCATTGATTTTCGGTGACTTATGAGAATTATGGCAGGGCAGGTCATTGATAAACCCTTTTAAAGGTCAATTCTTTTCTAAACGCTAGAATATCTTGATAACTTTCGCTCTGTTTAGACACCTTTAAATTGCTCTTTCCGTCTTATTATATTCCGAATTTTTTCATGGGTATTGTTTTTAACTAACTATGTAAGGTACGGCCAACGCAACGTGAATACCGTAACTCACTTCTTATTAGTATTACTTAGGTAGACCTGCAAAACTACATTTTGTTCAAAACTTTTTACCAGAGCCAAAATATAGACCCGTAAATATCAGTTACTAAGTGATAGTAAACTCACTGCAATGGCTGTCCATCGATCCAAGAATTCATTTCAAATCTCCTCTAGTTTACAAGGTACTGCATTTAAATCAGCAGACCTACCCACTTTCGATGCTCACCCCCAAAACCAGTAATCACCTTCGACTCCTCGCTCAGTCGATGGACATATGGCGTGTTAACAAATGCATTACTTACTTACTTACTTAATCAATCAATCAATCAATTAATCAATCACTTACTTACTTACTTAATTAATTAATTAATTAACGACTTACTTAATTTACTACTTACTTACTTACTCACTCACTCACTTACTTACTTACTTACAACTTACTTGGTAGACAATGCAATCGATCAGTGGACGCTGTGACTCTTGCTGTGCCCTATACCCGAACAGTGTTGGGCTCTCGGGCCTTCTCTGTGTATGGTCCAAATCCTTGGAATTCACTGCCCAGTTGAGTTCGTTCTGGCAATTCTTTGATGTCGTTCAGGTCTAAAATTAAGACGCTTCTCTTCCAATTTGCTTACCCGCCGTAGCCTGGCTTCTGGTTTCTCTGACCTCTTCGGAAGTCAACCCTGCAACCTCAACGGCTGATGCTTTTTGTGACAGCGATTTTGACTCGAAGCGATCATCAACTGATGCTCTGGGCATAATGATAACTGCAGTACAGAAGTCTTTAGATTAGATTAGTTATAGCAATAGTATTAGTATTGAGCGTTTGAAGACACATACAGTATTTTATCCGCCAGGACCTTGGTGTCCACTTTACCTCATCAACGAAGCAATCTTCAACAGCAAGTCACCAACAGTACTGAGTAGTAGTTCCAATGTTTAACGACATCTTATGGCATCAAAGGCCGTTGACTTCGCCCACCTCCTTTACTCCAGGCTTGGGACTGGCACTACCCGATTCAAGCCAGTGGCGGAGTTTTTCTCAAGTGTCGAGTGTTTAAAGACATTTTAATTATGGTTGTCAGAACAGTTGACGTCGACCATATGTATAATATATTAAACAGAATTATACACCATCACTTCCAAGCAAATTAAAGATTAGCAAAAATAATAACTATAAATAACGATATAAAGGTGTCTAAGCGTAAGTGAATGATTGTTGTTAATATTAGTGGAAATTGACTTATTATGGCTGACCTGACATCGTTAATTTTGACCTCTCCTTTAATTACCTTTACTGTCATATTTGTACTAGTCGAAAATTTTAGAGCTTAGATGAAGTCATCAACATCTCGTTGAATATTGATATCGAGTGTCTATCGCCATCTTGTGGCTGTTATCGTAATCGTAATTTCGAGATTTCTACAGCGCCCAACGAAAGCTAAGTCGCGAGAACCAGCTTATTCACAGGCGCTCAGTCAAAACAAAATCACAGGGCAAAAGGGTTCGGTTCTCCAGGAGTCAGGCAGTCAGACAGTCGGACGGCTACGGTGGATGGTGTTTGCAATTGAAGCGAGAAGAGAGATAAGGGGAAGAGAAAGAATCGGAATAAGATTTTTGGAAAAGAAATGTTACCAGTCTTGAGTGAAAGACCAGCGCAGAAACTGAAAGAGGTGAAGTGTTGTCTGTATAAATATATATATATATATATATATG
>OZ029920.1:3996759-4059259 GCA_964023275.1 Norana najaformis | reverse complement strand
TCTACACTTGGAAATCACAATATCAACTACTTTAGCAATCAGAATAGCAAGTGTATTAACACCTACCATAGCAACTACACTAACAAGTACACTAGAAAATCACAATAGCAACTATTTGAGCAGTCACAGTAACCACAGAATTAACATCTACCTAAGCAACTATACTAGCAAATACACTAGAAAATCACAGTAACAACTATTTTAGCAGTTACAATAGTAATTGTATTAGCACCTACATTAGCAACGACAACAGAAACTATATTAACATGTAGTTGTTTATGGCTATGAAATGTTCGCTTGTGTCTTTTCCAAGTGGTGAAATCATCCGAGTCATGGATTGCGTGTAAATTGGAAAGTTCATCTTGTACCAACTTCTACCCAGCTATAAAGACGGTTTCTTCGTCCTGCAAGACAGCTGCTTTCTCTCTGAGGAAATTTTCTTCCCTTTCTAGTTGGGAAAGATACTTCTGGTTTTCTTCTTGTTCCGCTTGTTTGTATTCTAAAATTCCTTCATCACTTGAAAGGAGTTCGGTGTAGGAATTGAATTCGGTGCAGTTTTCCTCATCTGGATATACCCATGGTCGTGTTGCATCGTCTGCCGTAAGTTCCACTGGCGTAACATCATCTTCCGGAACGCAGTCATCTACCGTAGAAGTATCTTTGACCATTGCAGCACCTTCTTCGTGTGCGACATCGTCATCTGGTGCAACACCTTCTGCATGTGCATTATCTTCATCCGGCACAGACTCTTTTACAGGATCTTCACTTGGAGGAGTTGTTTCGTCATTCTGGATATCTTCTGTTGAAGCGACATCTTTATGTGGTGTCGTACTTCTGCCAGATGCAATATCTTCACGCGAAAGCCTATCTTCATCATTAGCAGCATCTGTATTTCCAAGCTCATCTTTTTCTCTTTCTTCTTCGTGCCCCTTCTCGATATCTTCATCTACCTTCGGTTGATTATCACCGCCAGGCGCGTTGCCGTCAGTACCATCTTCTTTTTCTTCGTCACCTTCGTTGTTACCTTTATCTTGGTTTTTAGTCTGGGTCAGTGTTGCATCTTCATAGACGTCTTCTACATCTTTCCAGTTATCTTCTTTATCTTCATCGCGATCTTTGTCATCTTCTTCTTTCTCGTCTCTCTGGAAATCCTTGTCTTGGACGTCTGCTTCTTTCTCCAATCCTTCCTTCTCTTTTGAAAATAAGAACAATTCATTATAAAGTCACAGTCTAGTGATAATTAATCATACTATAATAATTAGTAATAAGTACTACTACTGGGAAGACCGCAAAGCAGGTAAGTTATGATAAGGTAAGGAAATGGAAGTTAAGGTAAGGGAATGGAAGTTAAGGTAAGGGAAGGGAAGTTAAGGTAAGGGAATGGAAGTTAAGGTAAGGGAATGGAAGTTAAGGTAAGGGAATGGAAGTTAAGGTAAGGGAAAGGAAGTTAAGGTAAGGGAATGGAAGTTAAGGTAAGGGAATGGAAGTTAAGGTAAGGGAAGCGAAGCGACAGTCAGGGAGTAAAGGAAAGGCTAGGTAACGAATGGCAAGGGAAATTCAGATCAGGTGAGGCAGGTAAGGATAAGTAAGGGTAGAAAAGAACAGAAAAGGAAAGGAAAGGGAAGGGAAGCGAAGGGAAGGGAAGCGAAGGGAAGGGAAGGGAAGCGAAGCGAAGGGAAGGGGATGAATACAAGGCAAGGTAAGGTAAAAGAAGGAAAGATAAGGGAAGGCAGGAAGTTAAGACAAAGTAAGATAAGATAAGGAAAGAGAAGGGACAAGACATTGATGACGACGGTGACGATGATGATGACGACGATCATGACAATGATGATGACAACCACAATGACAATGAAGACGACGACGACGATGATAGTGATGACGACATGAAGACAAAACAACAATAACTATAGAAATAGCAACAATAACGTGATTATCCTACCTAATACGTTTCTAGTCCACTGCATGTACAGCTCTTCAAAGTAGCGTTCAAATTCGTTTGCACGGTTGAAATCTACGACGGCGCTTGCTTTGATCATTTCCATGATCGACAGCCATCCTTGATCATTCTGATCGAAGTCTTGATCGATCAGGACAGCGATGATCGGAATTTGTGCATAAGCAGCTTTCTCGATCTCTGAAACTAACAGGAAGACAATGGGAAATGTCAGCACAGTGTAACTTGTAATTTCAATCGCAACCATGAACGTAATCTGTGTTGTAATCATACTCAGCGTCGCAATCGTGAACTCGAGATTTCTACAGCGCCAAACGAAAGCCAAGTCGCGGGAACCAGCTTATGCATAGGTGCTCAGTCAAAAGGAACTCGATAGACAAGATGGGTTCGGTTCCAGGTCAACGTACAAAAGTCTGGCAGGCAGACATTAAGACGAGTTGTGTTTGAAATTAAACGGGATCAAGGTCAAACAGACCCAAAGGAGATAGATGATTGAAAATATTAGGTTGGTTAGTGAGGGTTAGAGTTAGAGTTAGGATTAGGGTTAGCTATATAGCAGAATCACCAAAACCTTAAACGTTTGGTTTAGGTTTAGGTTCAGGGTTGGGTTTAGGGTTAGCTTAAGGTTTAGGGTTAGGGTTTGGTTTGGCGACATCAAAGAATTGTCAAAGCCACAATCAAACCGACGATCGGTTCAAATAATTAGAATTGGTGTACACCTAAAGCAGCTGACAGCTTATAAGTTCATGAGGCTCCGCCTAGCGATTGCTATCTTCATCGTCGCTGCAAACCCGCCGCTGATGTCCGTCTGTTTCTCTGGGATCTCGATCTGAAAATGAACCTGACCCATTTCAAGATGAAATGATGCAGAAGAAGCCAGGTGCAAAAACGACAAGCTATCCCATCATATTTCCGCTCCTGCACCTGCACTTTCGAATAATGGCAAACAAAAGATTTCTGTCCCTGTGTCAAATTCTGTATGAAATTAAGGAAACCTATAAAAGCATGGAGAAATTACTCACCACTATAAAATAGTACAAATGGCCAATATGTGGTGATTTGAAAGTGATTGTCTTCCCATGACCACCGTCAAGAACGTCACTTTTGTACTTTAGTCTCCTCGTTACCGGGCCGTTGCACACTCCATTCGGCCACCCATGACCTCTTGTTTGTCCCTCGCATTTGAACTGCTGCCGCCCAACCCAGAAGCATTGCCTATGTCGGTCCCATCTGCTGAAACCGTCTCTCTCGAGATCTGCGACTCAAGCTTCCCTCTCTTCCCCTCCCAGCGTTTCGCAGAAGCACGAAGACTACTGTTTAACAGCGATTTTGTTCCGGTCGGGAGCGCCTCTGTTGAGATTATTCTCTAAGAGGCGCTTTATAAATATAAATAACAATCACAATTACCGTCACCAACGAATTCCACCGTAACACCACGATGTCTTCCTGGCTCTTCCTGGCCCAGATTCCTCCTACTTGGGACCAAAACTGACCAAACAACTTGGCTCTTGCGAACTTGATGTAATATAGCACCCTTGTATAAATTGGTCTTCCTAACGCGGCTTTTGTGCTTTGCGGAAAAGTTTCTGAGATTTACATTTACAAGCATTTATAAAACTAGGCACCGGTTTCTAATTTAAATTAACTCACTTATTTGCTTATACTAAGCCATGTCTTACATCAGCCACTCCCGCCAGTTAAAACCCTCAGTTATTCCCTACGGCCCCACACACATGATGGTATAATTCCTCCTGCTAGCAATTTAACGCGTAAATGTGTTATTATTAGGATGTTGTATGGATATCAAGTTTTCTTGTGTTCTTAAATACTTGTAAACCGATGTGCGATTAGCTATTGGTTAATAAGGAATATATTTACTTACTTAGTTACTTGCTTATTAGATAATGGCTCTTTGAAGAGACAGGCCTTGGGTAAAGATCTTGTGAAAAGAGAATGAAACGAACCCAAACGCAAACAGTTGGAGTTCGTCGTTGAAACGCAGACAGCGACGGCTGCATAGTTGTACAGCGATCCAGTTAAACCTATTAAACACCGTTGCCAGCATTATGCTTTGGATGTCATAGTCATTGCTATTGTCTTCGTCAACATCAAAGTCGTAGTCTTCATCATTATCTTCTTCTGCTTCTTCTTCCACTTCTTCAGCTTCTTCTTCCACTTCTCTTTCCCCTTCTCCTTCTACTACTTCTCCTTCTCCTCTTCCTCTTCCTCTTCCCCTCCTCCTCTTCCTCTTCCTCTTCTTCATCATCATCATCTTCTTCTTCTTCTTTTCTTCTTCGCCTTTGTCATCGTTGTCGTCATCAACGTCGTCGCCTCATCGACATCGTCACTGTCACCTGCATCCCGTTTACGGGCCATGCTAGCCTGACATTCAAAATTATCGAAATATAGACACTACCATATTTTGTTTCAGTGCATTTAATTTATCGTTTTGCATGGCATTGTATACCTTCCTCCTCATGCCAATGGATCTCTGTAGTGTATCCGATGTCGTCGAGTTTCTGTCTGACATTCTCTCCAATCTCCTGCTTCTCGCTTTCACAGATGATGCAGATTTTCGGCGACATGACTAGATCCAACAAGCACAGAAAAATGAAGAGTGGACACTGGACAGTTCCAGCAGCACTTGAAGGAACAATATCGAAGGGAATTGATCATAAAGGGTCAAGTTCGAAGGCTTTGCAAAGTTCTTCGGATGATAATTGATCTCACAAAACTCCTTTAAGCCTGAACCACTAGAACTTCTGAACCTCTTCGACCACTTTGAAAGTTGAAAGAACTACTTCGGAAGATAGTTGACCTTAGACAACTTCAAAGGCAGCACAAACTACTGCGAAGTTAATAATGAAACTACGCCGCTACGAATGCTGATACTACAGTATGAACGCCTCAAATGTCCATTGCCGGTCAGTGTCTCGATGGGCAACTAAGTTTGTTGCGCTGAATAAGTCGATCAGACTGCATTGCTATTTAAAGCCTCAATATAGACAGACGATAATTAATAATCAATCGATCTGGTTGCTATGGACGCCGACCAACGTCTCCATGACGACGTGACGTCTACAAACGTCGCGTTGCTATTGGATATTCAGCAATATCTTGGCGGGTGGAAACATCACGCGAGGTGAGTGGAGTATGTGAATAATGGCTCTACAGCAATTGAAAGCACGAATATGGCCCGCGAATCCAATTAAGTGTTGCTTTATTAATGACCGCTGGACTCTAGAGGCAATTGTCTCAGTTCAGCTTGGTTGCGTTTCAATTGGGCATTATGTCTACGATGTATTTGATTTCGTGTTTATATATTAACTACTGCCGTGTGCCTTCTAAATCGCTTTGGATATCTTAAACACAACCACAACAACAACAACAGCAGCAGCAACAACAACAACAACAACAATAACAATAACAATAATAATAACAATAATAATAATAATAATAATAATAATAATAATAATAATAATTATAATAATAATAATAATAATAAAACAAGTAGGTATGTATATATATCGGCCAACAGTTGTATTAGTGGAAGTATCAAGTGTTTCACGACTTCCTGTTTATACTGTTATATGTTCTACGGTAACCCATATGGGCTCATAAAACACCTCTGATAACAGAGCGAATTATTTCTGTGCCAGAGTTTACCGACGGCTTCAGTATCTGGGGGGAGCTTAAAGAATCTACTGATTGGTGGTTTCGTTTCGTCTATAATAGGGTAGCATTCTGTAGCACCTTTTTGTGCCTTACAGGAGCGCGGCTTGTGCTAGGTAATGGTAGGTAGCTAGTTATATATATATATATATATATATATATATATATATATATATATATATATATATATATATATATATATATATATATATATATATATATATATATATATATATATATATATATATATATATATATATATATATATATATATATATATATATATATATATATATATATATATATATATATATATATATATATATATATATATATATAACGCTGACTAAAAGTGAGTTTCAGGTATCTAAGCCTAACCTTATATTATCATTAGAATCGACCGTTTAACGACTTATGCCTGCTAGGGCCGTTAAAATTAGCGTCACCCTTCGTTTGTAGTCTAATCTGACGCTCATATTTGAGAAAAGCGAGGCATTTATAAAGTGGAAAAAGCGAATCAAAGGCGTCGAAACTATAAATGTAGGCATTTGCTATCAGTTATTAGTAATACTCAGTTTCTATGGACATCTTGTGGCTGACGCTGTGGTTAAAGTCGACCATGCATTATCTCACTATAGCCGCTTTTTATATTTTTTTAATAATTAAAATGGTGAAATATGAGGAATACCATATTAATTAACAATTTATCCACGTAAGGCAAGTTACGGCAGACGCGAACTGTACTGGCAGCCGTGTACGACGCATCTAAACACGCAGCGCTACGAATGTTAGGTTACTCTGAGACACCTTAAAAGGGATGTTCCATGTTTCAGTCTACATACCGTAAGTTTCATTCACAGAATCCGCCCTCCTTGATGTTCAGATAAGATAATAATAAGAGTAGGGTGACAATAATAGATCTTCGTGACATTTCTGTTGCTTTTGATACGGTAGACTTTTCTATTCCTTTGCATCGTCTCCAGTTCTGGTTTGGGTTTGCTGGTCCCGTCCTGAGTTAGTTTGCTGGTTTTTCAGTGCTCACACTCGATCACTTTAATGTTGAGGACGAACAAAACAGATGGAAATAACCATTATGCAGTGGGTAATAAATAATTGTTCTAATGGTTGGACTCCTGACATCAAAGCCCTCCTTCACCAGAGATGTAGGAGGAATGGTGTCAATCAGACAACTTTTCCCAGATGAGGAAAAGATAAAGTTTTCGAACCTTTGCTTTGAGGCTGTTATGAAACAAGAGTGCTAGAAACGTTGTTGACTAGAGTTCAGGAATGCATTTAGTATTTCATGTTCCTATTAAAGCAAATCTTTGATATTTTAAAGAAAGTTTTATTATTTCTTTAAATACATAAAGAATCGCAACTGCTTAATTTCCAGCATATAATGTAAGATTTTATGCGAGTTAGAGAGTCTCGCCAACTAGTGAATTTTGATGAACACAAACGAGGAACGTTAACGCCCGCAGTGAAATCCTCTGTGAGAGAAAATGCGGATTGTATAACAGAATTTTGAGCTATTTAAAGGTGTCTAAAATCGATGCCTGATAACATTTGTAGTAGTGAGTGTTAGACAACACCGTTGACAACAGTTCAGGGACTGCATTTAGTATTTAAAGTTCTTATTAAAGAATGTCTGTATTATTTTAATGAAAGTTTTATTAATTCGTTAAATACTGGGTGTATATATAGAATTGCAACTGCTTAATTTCCATCATATTATACAAGATTTTAGGAGAGTTACAGAGTATCGCCATCTAGGGAATTATGATGAACACAAGCGAAGAACATAGGCATGTGTTGCTGGTGCCATCTATGGAATTAAGCTTCCAAGAGAACTTCATAATTCTTAATAAGTTGCACTTGAAAATGTGTCAAAAGAATGCGACACATGATGTTATTTTATTAACTACAAACAAACAAATAAATAAACAAACAAATAAACAAATAAATAAACAAACAAATAAACAAACAAATAAACAAACAGCCGGAACAGTAGATTTTTAGCTGTAAATGTTCCGATGTACTTGGTCGATGATGACTTTGTCTTTAATTAATACATTTATTGTATATTTGATTTTCTGTTCTCCGAAAGGTTTGTCTTCCTTCCTGTCTTCCGGCTCAATTGTCTCTCGCTCCGTCAATCTCTCTTGGCTGGCTGGACCTGTACGGCCCACGCGTAGCCCTTCAGGTCTACTTCTGGGCCGTACAGGTCCAGCCAAGGCAGTAGACCACTTCAGTCGCCATTAAGCACAATCAAATATTCGACCGAATAATCGTTTGAGTAATCTTCCGATTAATTCGATTCGAGTCGATTACCTGATGGACTTTTTGGTCAGGAAAAAAGGTCAGCAGGAAATATCTGACGTTTTACACTGGGTCATGTGGCCTAGCGTTGAACGACCTCCGCGTGTCAGAAGAGGAGAGAATCTCTTCGTTTGGTGGCGAAGATATCATAGGGGCAATTATCTGACGAAACACCGGTTCACAGATTACAAGAAATGACACAATTGACCATTCAAGCAGTTGTTTTGTGCTTCGCTTGCATTCAGTATAATTCATTGTTTAACGACACTATTTGTGACAACCAGGGTCGATGACGTCGATCCCAACTTATATACACCAGGTTCCAAGTGCCGAGATAACCAGAAACTAACAACATATAATGTCGGTGAAAGCGATTTAAAGGTGTCTAAATACATCCCAATAAATCAATAACACAATCCATTGTATTACGAAATATTATGGCTGTATATATATATATATGTGTGTGTGTGTTCGTGCGTCCGTGCTTGTGTTATATGTACCGCAAATTCTGTGAAAGGATAATGTTCATATCAAAAATGTTATTTTTTATTATTACAAAGGTGAAGCAGATAAGCAGGCGGCTACGGTGGACAGAATTTGAGCCGCAAGAGATATAAAAAGAGGATGAATGAGAATAGGATACAGAAATATAACAATCACCTAAAATATTTATAAAAGAAACACTGTTATTTTTTTAACTATGGGATAAAACCAGACAATTTTTCGTGGGCCTGTAGCAGAGATGGTTGAGGCAGTTTTGCATGAATCTTCCACTCAGTCGGTTTATCCTCGATGATATTTCGAATTGGAACATAACGTACGTCGTCTCTGCATTTCCATTTCTCCTGACCATCTACATGCGTTTTGTAGTTTCCTCCTCCGATGACAAAGAGTCGTTCATTCTCAAGAACCAAACCAAAATGACCAACTTCAGTCTTGAACTGTTGTCTTTCTTGCCAAGTCTCCGTCTCAAAGTTAAATATAAAACAAGTATGACGTCCAATCACAATAGCAGAATTTTCCCAAAGTGCAGCTCGCATCAAGTGATAACCACGTGGCATTGGTTTTGAAAGGAGAGTGCATGTATGCAGTTTTGTGTTATACACTTGAACGTGATTCATCGCACAGTCATTTTTATCGTAACCACCGAAAATATAGAGCGAAGTCTTCAATGGTGCACAGTTGCCTGAACTCTTGAAGCAATTAACCAGCTTTCCAACTCTTGAGCATTTGTCGGTGACTGCGTTGTAGGCTTCGACGCTGTCTAGAACTCTCTTATCTGAATCCACAAATCCTCCACAGATGTACAATACTTCATCGATAAACGCTGCGCTGTGTCTACGTCGGCCTTCAACTAAAGAAGAGCATTTCTTCCAACCGGAAGCCACGTTGTATTTCCAGATTTCATTTTTATTGGCTCCGATTCCTGTAACGTACATCGCGTTACAGTAAACGGCAGCAGCTGCTTCCATCTGCATTGTAGTCGGTATTTGTTGTTGAGTTGAAACCTCATTTGGACGACGCAGATTTATTTGGATGACGTCGTTTGTTCTAGTAGGATTATCACCTAATCCCACGACTGTTACATAGTTCTCCATGCATGTGCTGGTTTCTGTTTAAGCAGATGAAAAAGTTATATTGAAAACTGATGGTTTAACTGACAATAATATTCAATTATCTTCACCATTTATTATAACTGAACATTTTGCCTAGCACTTATTTTTATGAACATTTGTCATAGAATAATTACATCTAATGTAATTTAATCGAATGCAATGAAATGTGATCTAATATTATGTAATCGAATGCAACGTAATCCTATGCAGTTTAATGCAATCTATGCAATCATCGATTACAAAGTTATGCATTCTAACGAAATGCAAAATGAACTTATATATTATGATGCGATGTAATGTAATATAACCTTATTAAAGAAATGTAATATAAAGCAATAAAATTTGATGTGATCTCATGTAATGTGATACAGTGTACTGTTGTATAATGGAATATTATGTTATCCAACATAAAATCTTTTCTGGAAACGCGTATAGCGTTATCAATATTACAATACACGTGGCCTCAATCAACGGTAGCTTTTAGGCAAAGCCATGTTTTAAAACCACATATCATTCGAAACAGAACCAGTTGAATTTTTTAGGTCTCTCTGGCCTGAAGATAAGAAATCCGGAAAAGAATGAGATTTCAACCCAAACCTAAGCGATATCACTAAAGATGGAGACCAAAGACATAAATGGCCCTCTTTGCAAGTTTTCTGTCCACTTTGTTTTAAAACAAGCCATCCACCTCAGAAAATTGAATGAAGCAATTTGGAAAATTTTTACCTCTAATTTGTCCCACAAAATTCCTCTCGTACTTCTCTATAACCTCTCGTATATCTGTTTGAAAAGAAATTTCGAATGATCGACGTGGACGACCAATGAATTCCTTGTGATCTTTCTCCAACTCGTCTGCTCTCACTGACAATTTGTCAACAAAGCTGCAGATGTCGCTGGCCGATCCTTTCGATCTTAATTCGGTGCAAAAAATCTCAAAACTTTTAAAAATGACGTGAATCCGTTCAATTTCTTCCTTTTCGTTTTCACAATCCTTTATTTGCTTCTGTTTTATCAGACACAACTCATCCAAAAGGGACTTTGTGTGGTTATCTATAATTTCTTTAAGTTCGAGATTTCTTTTTCGAATTTCACTTTCTGTTTCTGCTAATTTTAAAAGGATATTTTCCCTTCGTTGTTCCACGCTTTTCCACTCTTTTAAAATCTCGTCGGCCATGCTCGAAATCTTTAATGAATTCGTTTGAATTGTTTGTCGGAATTCCTCCTCGACTGAAGTGACACCTTTGCATTTATGTGATGCGTGATTTTCAACAAAACACACTACGCATAGGATTTTCTTGCAATTAGCGCAGTAGAAGTCTAACGGCTTTTCATTGTGATCAGTGCAATTTCCTGTTCGCTGCATTTTTCTGATGTCTTCTTCAGTTTCACTTCCAATTTTTGCAATATGATGATCTTTGCTTAATTTCTGCAGCTTGTGTGCTTTTGCACAAATATCGCAAAAGTTGTCTTTGCATTCAAAGCAGCGCATCGTAGCAGTTCTTGTCTTTTCGTCGCCCTCATAAAGATCTTTACATATATCACAAAGAACGACTGGCGTGCGACTTAGTTGCAAATTGGCTGTGACCTCTAAGAGGTGTTTCATGAAGTAATTTTTCTGGAGTCCATCGAGTCCATTTACTGGGATAACAAACACTTTTCTGCACAAGGGACAAGACATATTCTCTCCTGATTTCTTCTTTGCTGCATCGGCTGTTTGTTTGAGACATTCGAGACAGAACGTATGAATGCATGGCAACATTCTTGGATCAGTAAATGCTTGGAAACATATACAGCATTCCGTCAGTTTCTTAAGTTGATGTCCTGCTTCACTCATTTTCACTGATTTAATTGCAGGCTGCAAAACAAATTTTACTTTTTAACTCGTATTATTATTTTGAACCACCAATTAAGAAGGCCTTTTGCTAATAGTTTAATTTTTAACAAATTGACACGAATTGAAACTTAACAGTGGATTTCATTTGACGAAACTGGTTGAAAGCGTCAGCAAAATATGAGGAAAGTAGGTTATATGCAACAGAAATCTTAGATTTGGACTGTGGAAAAATATCCTCTCTAATTGAGGCAATATGGACAGGAGTTTATTTATATCGACAAATCGTCGTGTACCACTTCCTCATAAATAATTCTACGTCACTGGAAATCAACTGCTTAATTTTTACTTTCGATTTCAAATTCTAAGAGTTCCTCGGGTCGAATAAATTTATCTTTGGCATTTTATAAGATAAATTCACATCAGAATCATTAATTTCTAAAACTTCTCCAAGACTGAAAAATCCAACACTGATTTGTACTCATTTCTTGTTTTTTATACATGTCGTCAAAGTCTACAGGTTTAGACAGCTTTTCCATCGGCGCAACACTACAGCTACAAAACACTTTGTACAATCAACTCCATCAATCACAGTACAGCGTATGAATTTAACCAATTAACAAATTGAGCGACAGTTAGGATCTAAGCAAATCAAACAAATGCTTCCATACTGTGTACCTTCTTTTCGACAGTGTCTTATTCCAATATTAGCTAAAGTAGGTCAATGTGACAGCAAAGCCAATTTATCTGCAACACTCTTAGCTATAACTGCTTTAGACTGGTTTCCTGTGTTCCGTAAGCGACTGACTGATTTGAATAGGCAGAAACCTCTGTTTAATTTAGCTCAATTTTTCAAGGGATTGTAGGATCTATGACATAGTTTATGTTCTAGAGATTTATAAGTTGCAATTTTCATATAACTGTTTGTTCATTATGTTATAACCAACGACTATAAGGACAAATGTTGTTTTGCTCAATGTTGCCTAATCCACTTTATTCATTTAATGTCTCACTTTATTGAATATTTTACGAAGGAGACGATGAACTTTTGGTATGGATTATAATCAGTCGCTGTAACAATAGATCGTTTAAACTCACGCCTGTTGGCTGCCCATGCACATAAAGATGTAAGATGGTTTACCTGGACTTTGGATTAAAATTGGCCTAACAACTGATTTTCCTTTGTTCATTGTTGTCTGGTACAATTTAATCATAAAACTTCTTAATTTAGAGGTCTATTCGACGCAAGAGGATGCTGAACTGCTGGTACATATAAGACTCAGTCCAACAATTAATTGATCATTTATTTCCAAAATGTTGCGAGCCTTTTTGGCTTAATACATACGAGCATGTGTTAGGAATATAAAGAGATTAAAAAAATCATTGACATACATTTGGTAACAAATTAGCTTCGCTTTGTTGAGTGTCACAAATAGCTTTTAGATTTTATTATGAAGTGAATTTAAACCGGTTTTAGCTGTTGTACTGAAGCTGTGTCAGGCCTTGGCGCATTTAAGATCGAATCAAATCAGTTTTGGAGTCTGCAGTTACACCGGTCTAAGTGATAAAATGTAGCAAAGCTTTTTTAATAAAAAGAAATATTTGCTTAGGGAAAAGTTAAGTCGACGTTAGTGGCGCTGACAGCCACATAAAATGTTGTTAAACATTGGAAATGCCAACTACAACTCTTGGATTTGATAATTCCCTTCCTTTGGTTCTCTATATTGGCTTTTGAAGATGGCCGTTTCCTCCAAGGACTCTTCGTAGGCCTACAAGTCTTCGTGCACCGATGGGAATCTACCTTTCCATTCGAGATGCTTATCTCAAAGCTTGCAATATTATCATGAAAATAACTAATGGTTAAATTCTTGTAAATAATAATAAACAAATATCATAAAAATAATGTTTATGTTATCGATAAATACAGTTTGTAAATTCATTTTCCAATACCCTTGCTAGGCGCCATATAAATGATCCCTATGAAGTTAAAATTCGTATCTATGGAAAATATAACAACATGGAAACAAGATCTACACAAAAGTAAATCGGAATCGCTAAAATTAAATGACCACATGCAATAGTTTTACAGTTCATTATAAAATTGATATAATTATTTTACTTTTAATTTAAATCATTGTTTAAAAATGTTTACGGGAATCAATAAAACATATTTTTACTTTATATCTTTTGGATTAAAACAACAATGAATTTACAGGAACATCTAAATGCACGTAGTACACATTGAAATGTTTGCCATTATCATCTGAATTTCTATTCGTCATAGAATAGCCATAACCCATGCGAATGAAATGTCAGAACATGAAAATGTCATATGTGTAAATAAGGTCACGTCTCCCTTAAAAGTCTAAGATCTTCGTTGAGAGAAAGAAGAAAAGCTCAAGGAAGAAATACTGCCCTGATATTTGGCTATGTTTGCACAACTTTAAATCGTTTTATCCGACGTTATTTAGGAGTCTACTGGGGTAATGATATCAATGTGTCTGCCGAAAAATGAGACTTGTATAAATTCGGAAAAAGCGGTAAAAAAGGTGTATTAGCATAGAACTTGCATTTCGTTCTCTTCGAAAAGATCTTTATCACAGGCCCAACAGAGTTTCAACATTAAGTGTCTGAAAACGAGTAAATGTCACCTAATGTAATCCCTAACGTCAACTAGCCAATAAATTTGAATTTAATAAAAGTCGCTTAATACTCAAAATACGCAGTCAACTGCATGAAAGATGTTTGTAGCACAGGATGAAATAGCTGTATGTACGAGATTTAGATGCGGACGCCCGCAATGGGCAAAACCCCTTCTCCCTTGTCCGCATTTGGGGAATCCTCCTCCCATTTGCGGACGTCAGTTGTGGATGACAACCTAGAACAGTTGTACAGCTTTTGATACTTTTAAGCCAATCATATATATACATAGACCTAAATGAAGGAGAACTGGCAATTAACCATATCAGTATCGAGTGTTTAATGATATCGAGTGAGTGGCACGCGATTAGAAGTAGTTTCCAATGAGCTCATGTTTATGCAAGTTGTATCCATCGATATTTAACGTACTTGAAATTAAGACTGAGAAATTAATCAATGCTCATTATCCGATTTTGCTATTATGCGCATTTATTTGTTAAGTGGCAAAACTGTTCTCAGGTATCGGAAAATCGACCCAGCGGTTGATTTTATTTAGGAAAGTAAACATTTGGTGTTTGACGAATTTTATTCATTGTCGTGTTTGGACATAAATACCTAGGAAAGGTTTGTATAAAGTATCTATTAAATGTTAAAGGGCTTTATCAGCCATGTAAAAATTTCTATAATATTTTAAAGATTATTATCGATGATGATGACGACGATGATGATCAAAGCAGGAGACGTAGATCTTGGCTGGACAGGGAAAACTGTTTTCTGGTGTTCTTATATTCATTCACCTTATGCAAAACGTTACTGAAACTCCGTCAATGCCTTTACTGAGGTGGAGCTAGTCCGAAGCCACGATGACGGAGGAGGAAGACGACGCCAATCATCTTCGTTATGACACAGCAACGTTAAACAGAAACTAACTGTCCTATCTAATCACTAGCAATTTCACAAACCTAAGGTCTATTTGGTAAACTCCACGTCAATGGTCCTGGTAGCCAAATAAGAAAATTAAACGTAACTGTGTGTTTTTTTCAACTGGAACCGTATTGTGTAATCCCGCTGCTACTTAAGTTATACTAAGCGTGCCTTGTGCTGCGAATAACCTCATCGACGTGTGTGGTCCCAGGAACTTAGAGAATTACTGGCGTCTCAGATTAATTGCGGCTGTTCAAGCCTTTACGAGATGTAGTATAGTGATGACGAGACAAACCGTGGTAAAGCACGCACACAAAGAGGGAACGACTGTTTCCGGAAAGAAAAGAAAAGACCATTCTCAGGGTGTTGACCACCCGGTGACCGCGAAGAGGTAGAGTCGCATCCCGTGGCTTTATAGCGTTGCCTCCGTTAAAGAAGCAGCCCATACTGAATCTTCATTTGAGAGAACGGATAATACGGGGGGAGATGGTACTAGTTTCCATGGGGTAGTGCCAGTTCCAAGCCTAGATAAATGTTCTCACATGTTGTGACGCTCTTCAGACGGCGTCTTCATTAGACGGGTTTCCGATGTGTTGGTCTGACAGTAAGCTTAAACAGGACGACGGAAACCAACACCCAACCTACCGCTAGTCCGCGAGGTAAGGCCCGTGGGGTCCCCAAGAGACTGAAGCCACAAAGTCCTAATGTCAATCGTTTATTGCAAGAGCAACACTTATCTTTACTATAGGCATATATATATATATATATATATAGTAAAGATAAGTGTATATATATACATATATGTATTAGTATCCATAGCAATGTAGCAATCTAGTGTCAGAAAGTTAGAGCAGGTAAGACAGACATCAAATACATTATCCAGTTTTTCTACAACATCTTGTGTCCGCCATAACTGTTAAAGCCGACTTTTACATATGTGTGCCACAGGAAGTTATTAGAGATCGGCGAAACTAATGTTTATATAAAGTCAGTAAGAAGCGATTTAAAGGTGTCCAAGGAGAGCCTTTATGCTAATTATATGCCGAGCTTTCGATGATGTCTTATAGCTGGCTAAAATGAAGCAAATGCTACACAACTAACGTAATCGTAATCTCGAGATTTCTACGTCACCCATTGAAAGTTAAGACCCAGGAACCAGTTTTTTATTCATAGGCCATACTAGGGGATCGTCTATAAACGACGTTCATCATGGCCAGGAGGGTTACCCATATGTGGACAAGGGAGAGGGGGTTTCGCACAGTGCGGTCGTCCGCATCTAAATTTGGTACATGCAGTTGTTTGAACAAAGCGAGGAATACCAAACGTCGGAAAACGTTGCTTGTAACCTAGCGATTGGTAGAAGTTTATGTCTTACGACGCTGTGTCATAATGAAGATGATCAGCGTGGCCCTCTTCCTTCATCCAGTGTTTGAACTGGCACCACCTTATTAAAGACACTGCCAGAGCTATTAGTTTCCAGCGTTCACCGACATCTTACGGCTTACAGGAAAGTTTCTACAGCCTTACATTTGCATGCTTAACAAACTGGCGATTGTAGTAGTTCTAATGTTTGAGGATATCTTATAAGGCATCAAAAGCCGTTGACGTCGCCCTCCTCCATTGTCCAGGATTGGAACTAACACTACCCAACTGAAGCTAGTTGCTTAGTTACACGATTAGTAGTAGTTCCAATGTTTAACGACTGCCGTTGCCGTCGCCCTCCTCCTTTATCCAGGCTTGGGACTGGCACTACCCCCAAACAAGACAGTGGCGGAGTTTAGTTACACGATTTAGTTTTTATTATAATTTTACACGATTGAACAAATTTAAATTTATATATCTGCGGAAGAATCGAATATAAAGGTGTCTAAGCGTAACCAAACTGTTTAAGTATTGCCCTATTTGACGACATCTTGGGGCGGCCAGGGACGTTGAAGTCGACCTGAACTAGCATTACCTAAGAAATTTATCGGGGTTAAAATATAAACTGATTTATGGCGTGAAAGTGTCAAAATCCATTACAATTTATATTTGAGCCAACAGTCAGTGGCTATGGCAATGGATTTCCTGAAAACCCAGAGTTTGGAGTTTAAAGCTTCAAAAGCCTCGCCGAAACACAAACACAAACACACATATATCATTATCACTATCTGTATAATAGTGTGTAACCAGATGAAGAGGGGTACCAGTGTGATCGCTGTGGCAAAGTATTTGCCTACAAGTACTACACGGTCTAAACGCCTCAAGTACACCCGATGCGTCGACCAGGGTGGCCTCAATTACCCGTGCCACCTTTGAACGAAGTATTAGTGTTTTGCACAGAATAAGTACTCTGTCCTTAAGTACTCAAACGCTCGTTGACTATCTGGTCTCAGTAATGTAATCAAGCATTTGTATAGCGCCATTTGGCATTATATTTTGATATGTATGCTACTACGTACCACTAGTTTCCAGTTTGAGTCTCCAGTTTTTAGTGGACAGTTTTTATGTTCAGTTTCTAATGCGATTAGTTTCATCGAGTGTCTAACGACATCTGACGGTCGCCAGAGGGCGTCATGGTCGACCGACATCACAACTTAAATATCGTGGAAAATATCATCAGAAGTTGAACGATAAAGACGAGGACATACAACAGTGGCAAAAAATTAAAGGCATTAAGGCGGAGCCTAATTTTGTTAGTCTATGACATCCATTCTTTAATTTAACAACGTGTGCCTGTCAGAGTCAGCGGCGACTTCGCCTTACGTTGCACAAGGGTTAAATATTCAAACGCTATAAGAGCGCACGAGGTGCCCTATATAATGTCGGTTAAAGCGATTTTAAGGTGTTTAAACAGAGCCAAATATCAATGTAATACCGAACTTTTCTTCTTTCTCTCAAAGACGACCCCAAATTAGGCCCAAAAAAATTGCCTTTATGGTAAGAAAGCACTTCTGACCCCAAAGTTTCAGTAGCCGTTAGTTGAGCGCTCACCTTTTTTATGCGTAGCGCGTGGGTTCGATCCTCCCAATTAGACGGTTAATGTTATAATTATATTGCGTCTGAGCTTAATCTGAAATGGCCGCTATCGATGAATGAATGAACGAACGAGCGAACGAACAAATGGATGAATGAATTAATTAATGTATGAATTAATTCATTGTTTAATTACTTACTTAATTAATTAATCTATTTGTTTAGAATAAACGAATAAAAGGCATCTTAAATAAGCTAAATAGAAAGTGCAAACAATCTATCTTTTGAATCGAAACAATTCTTTTTTAGGTATTATAGTGTTTTAGGTTTTTCTGTATTTCCTGGCGACGCAAGTAGAGCAGTGGTGGTGCAGATGATTTCAATTCTGAGTTCACTGATACGATGGACGCTGGTGGAGAAGAATCTGCTTAAAGATACCAACCACCACGGTGTTGATTTATTAAAATTTATCTTTCAGTCGAAAATATAAAGAGAAAATCCGATTGTCTTTTTAATTTCTTCCAAGATACAAAAAACCAAAAACTTAATTCGGAAATTATTTAGGTTTTCAGATTTTTTAAATCGTATAAACCTCGAAATCTAAGCAACCCCCTTGTACAACTCTGTTTATCTAATTTTGTGGCTGCCTATAGTTCCTCAGTTTAACGACAGCTTATGGCATGAAAGGCCGTTGCCGTCGCCCTCCTCCTTTATCCAGGCTTGGGACTGGCACTACCCCCAAACAAGGCAGTGGCGGAGTTTTGTGCGTTTACGTCCCCTTTATAGCACCAGCTAACAACGTTTTAAAGGTGTCTAATATAGTTCCTCAGTTTAACGACAGCTTATGGCATGAAAGGCCGTTGCCGTCGCCCTCCTCCTTTATGGCACTACCCCAAACAAGGCAGTAGCGGAGTTCAACTAAACTAAATTAATGTATATCAAGCTATATAGCCGTACAACAGTGATTTAAAGGTGTCTAAGCGTAATCTAACATTTATTAGAATCGAGCGTTTCATTAATCATTGCTATGACAGCACGAATAAGCAGTAATTTGAAAATTGCGACTAATAAATCTTTAGGACATGAACTATGCCTTAGGTCCTATTAGCCGTTGTATAATTGAGCTAAATTAGTAAGAAATTTCTGCCAGAGCCATCAATCGTTTATGGAGCACAGTAAACAAGTCTAAAAGAAGATTAGCGACCGACAGAGTTACAGGTAAATGGACTTTGCTGTCGTTTGCACGCACACTTTTTGACCTCATCTAGCTAGCAACTTATTTGCTTAAGAAACTGCCGAGAAGACGTTACAAAGTAAGAAATATTTATACTGTTTTCTTAGTTTCTAACTGTCGCTTAATTTGTTAATTTGTTAAATCCATGCGCTGTGCGGTGATTGTTAGAGTTGATTATACAAAGTGTTTTGTAGCTGTAGTGTTGCACCGATCGAAAAGCTGTCTTAGCCTCTAGACTTTGACAACAGGTATAAGAAACAAAGAACGAGTACAAATCAGCGATGGTTTTTTTCGCTGACGGAGAAAATTTTGAAATTAATGCATCTGATTAGAATTTAACTTAGTAAATGCTAAACATAAATTTATTCGACCGCAGCAACTCTTGAATATGAAATTGAAAGTAAAATTTAAGCAGTGTAAAACAAACGCGTTGATTTCCAATGACATAGAATTATTAATGAGCAGGTGGTGCACGACGATTCGTCGATATAAATAAACTGCTGTCCACATCGCCGCCATTGTTGCCAGAGTAAAAATCCGAGATTTTTCTTGCACAAAACCTAATTTTCTCATCTTTTGCTGACACAAGCAGCTTCGTCAAATGAAATTCCCTGTTAAACTTCAATTTGTGTAATTTTGTTAAAGTTAAACTATTAGCAAAAGACCTACTTAATTGATGGTTCGAAAATAATCCGAATTGAACAGCAAAATTTGTTTTGCAGGCAGTAATTAAATAATTGAACATGAGTGAAGCGGGACATCAACTTCAGAAACTGACGGAATGCTGTATATGTTTCCAAACATTTACTGATCCTAGAATGCTGCCGTGCATTCACACGTTCTGTCTCGAATGTCTCAAACAAACAGCCGATGCAGCAAAGAAGAAATCAGGAGAGAATATGTCTTGTCCCTTGTGCAGAAAAGTGTTTCTTATTCCAGCAAATGGTCTCGATGTACTCCAGAAAAACTTCTTCATAGAACATCTCATGGAAGTTGCGACCAATCTGCAACTAAGTAGCACGTCAGTCGTTCCTTGTGATATATGTAAAGATCTTTACGAGGGCGACGAAAACACGAGAACTGCTACGATGCACTGCTTTGAATGCAAAGACAACTTTTGCGATATTTGTGCGAAAGCACATAAGCTGCAGAAATTAAGCAAAGATCATCATGTTGCGAAAATTGGAAGTGAAACAGAAGAAGACATCAGAAAAATTATACGAACAGGAAATTGCACTGATCATAATCAAAAGCCGTTTGGTTTCTATTGCGCTGATTGCAAGAAAATATTATGCGTTGTGTGTTTTGTTGAAAATCATGCATCACATAAATGCCAAGGTCTGACTTTAGTCGATGAGCAATTGCGACAAACAATTCAAACAAATGTATTAAAGATTGCGAACTACGCTGAAGAGGTGTTAAAAGAAAGTAAAAGCGTGGAAAAAAGAAAGAAAAATATCCTTTTAAAAATAACAGAAACTGAAAGTGAAATTCGACAAAGAAATGTTGAGCTTAAAGAAATGATAGATGACCACACAAATTCCCTGCTGGATGAGTTGTCTCTGATAAAACAGAATCAAATAAAGGATTGTGAAAACGAAAAGGAAGAAATTGAACGGATTCACGTCATTTTAAACAGTTTTGAGAATTACTACACCGAAGTAAGATCGAATGGATCGGCCAGCGACATCTGCAGCTTTGTTGACAAATTGTCAGCGAGAGCAGACGAGTTGGAGAAAGATCACGAGGAATTCATTGGTCGTCCGCGTCGATCATTCGAAGTTTCTTTCCAAACAACAGATATACGAGAAATTTTAGAGAAGTCCAATAGGAATGTTGTGGGACAAATTAAAGGTAAAAATTTTCCATATTGCTCAAATTAACTACTTGAGATGGATGGCTTGTTTTTTTTTCAAGCAGAGTGGACAGTGAACTTGCACAGAGGACAAGTTCTCTCTTTGGTCTCCAACATTTGTGATATTGCTTAGGTTTGGGTTGAAATCTCTTATTTTTTTCAAGATTGCTTATCTTCTGTGTCGCATGTCTTCTGGCTTGAGAGACCTCAAAAAATTCGGGTAGTTCTGTTTCGAATAATTTGCGGTTTTAAAATATGGTTTAGCTTAGAAGCGACCGTCAACTGAGGCCACGTGTATTATAACATAAACAAAGCTATACACTTTTCCAGAGATGATATTATATTGGATAACATAATATTCCATTACACTACTATACACTAGATAACATTACATTAGATCACATCACATTTCACTGCATTATATTGCATTCGTTTTGATAAGGTTATATTAAATTTCATCGCATCATAATACATTAGATCACATTGCATTTCATTAGAATACACCAACTTTAGATTCAATGATATGCATTAGATTACCTTAGTTACATTAAACTGTTCGATTACATAATATCAAATTACTTTTACATTGCATTCGAATACATTACATTAGATTTAATTATTCTATGACAAATGTTCACAAGAAGTGAGCAAATGAATAAATGCTCAGCTAAATGGTCAGTTATAATAAATGGCGAAGATAAATTAATATTATTGTCAGTTTAACTATCAATTTTCAATGTTTCTGTTCCATCTGCTAAAACAGAAACCACTGCCCGGATTGAGAATTATGCAATTGTCGTGGGAATAAATGATGGTGCGATAATAACAGAGGACGTCTTCCAAATAAATATGCATCGTCCAAATGAAATTTCAAATCTACAGAAAATACCGACTACAATGGACGCCGCAGCCTCAGCCGCCGTTAACCGTAACACGATGTACGTGACAGGAATAGGAGCCAATAAAGATGAAATCTGGAAATACAACATGGATTCCGGTTGGACGAAATGCGGATCTTTAGTTCAAGGCCGACGTAAACACAGCGCAGCGTTTATCGATGAAGTATTGTACATCTGTGGAGGATTTGCCAATTCAGATGGAAGAGTTCTAGACAGCGTGGAAGCTTACAACACGGTCATCGACAAATGCTCAGCAGTTGGAAAGCTGGTTCACTGCGTCCAGAATTCAGGTAACTGTGTTCCATTTAAGACTTCGCTCTACATTTTCGGTGGCAGAGATAAAGATAACAAGGCGCTGAATCACGTTCAAGTGTACAACACTAAATTGAACACATGCACTCCGCTTTCGAAACCAATGCCACGCCCTCGTGGCTTGTTGCGAGCTGCACTTTGGGAGACATTTGTTATTTTAGTTGGATGGGATACTTGTTTTATATTTAACTTTGAGACGGAGACTTGGCAAGAAAGACAACAGTTTAAGACCGACGTTGATCATTTTGGTTTGGTTCTTGAAAATGAACGACTCTTTGTCATCGGAGGAGGAGACATCGAAACGAGTGAAGATGGCGTAGATATATGGAAAAGCAGAGACGACGTACGTTATGTTCCAATTCGAAAAATCATCGAGAATAAACCGACTGAGTGGAAGATTCATGCAAAACTGCCTCAACCATCTGAGATACATGCCTACGTAAAATTGTCTTGTTTTATCACATAGTGCAAAAAAAGCAATGTTTCTTTCATTCATATTATGATGTGATTGTTATATTTCTGTATCCTATCCTCATTCCTCCTCTTTTTTATGTCTCTTGCGTCTCCAATTCTATCTACGGTAGCCGTCTACTTATCTGCTTCACTTTTGTAATAACAAAAATGACATTTTTATATGAGTATTATCCTTTCACAGAGATTGTGGTTCAATAAACAGTGCTCGTTGATGTAACTGTCTGTAAATAAATGTAGAAATTGGCTGACGCTGCTAGCGTTGATTTCCACTGGACTGCTTCGCGTGACCGATATATATATATATATATATATATATATATATATATATATATATATATATATATATATATATATCGACCAACAGTTGTATTAGTGGAAGTATCAAGTGTTTCACGACTTCCTGTTTATACTGTTATATGTTAGATGTCTTGCGTATCTTTATTGTCTGTGTCAGTGGGTGTCTGTAAACGACATGACAACACTAAATTAGGCTGATTTATGCATCGGAAGGTGGCGCAAGGTACAAACAGCCATAGAATGTCGTAAAAGTAATTCTACTAAACTGGCACTGATACTTGGCTATGTTTAGACACCTTTTAATCGTATTTCCATAAGCTATATAATGCAACGATATTACACCCAGTGCCTAAATCTGCCACTACCTTGTTTGGGATAGTGACAGTCCCAAGTCTGGATAAAGGAGGAGGGCGACGTCAATGGCCTTTGATGCCCTAAGAAGTCGTTAAACTGAGGAACTCTAACTACATATAATCCCAATTTGCGTTTAAATCGCGATGAAACTTCACCACTGCCTTGTTTGGGGTAGTGCCAGTCCCAAGCCTGGATAAAGGAGGAGGGCGATGTCAACGGCTTTTGATGCCATAAGATGTCGTTTAACACTAGAAACTATTACTACTACGTTCCAGTTAAGACGCTAAATAAAAAGTAGATCATCGATTGGTTCATGACCTAACGCATCGTACAGCATCGATCCTGTATATACAGAGATGGTTCAAAAGCGGTCATTTTTACAGGAAATTTCGTTTATGTGACTATTCAACTGAGATGGCGATAAGTCGAATAACGGCAATAAAAGAAGCTATCCAATGAGTAGCTGAAACTGAAGCGAAATCCCTCGCAACTTTGTCATAATTTCCGATTCGCTAAGCGCATTTACACCTCTCAAAAGAAATCAGTTGAAATCTAGGCTTCTAAATTGCTTGGTGAAACCTTTAATATGTACAATAACATTGCATTCAATACTGTTGAGGTAGTCTGGATACCTAGTAACGTAAATATATCCGGCAGTTAACAAGATATCGCTAAACAATCGATATTAATAATCAACCAGTTTCAGATGACTTCATTTAGGCGCTGAAATTGGAAAATGATACTGGCAGCGGTTAGGTGTCTTTAAACATTAATAATAATAAAATATTGTGCAATATTTAGACACCTTTATATCGTTGTTTCTCGAAATTATTTTACTAATTGTTATCTTCGCTTGAACCATGGTCATTCATATGATGTCCGTACCATGTTTTGATATGTAATGTTTAGGGTCAACGTCAACGGCTCTGACAGAGTCCCACCTTTTCAAGAAATCTTTCCCTGCTATATCATCCGCCTTCCCATTCCTCTCAACCTGAACACAACCAACTTTAACATTACGTTCATCTGTTTCCTCTCCTCTCTTGTTTTCTATGATCCTGATATTGTTTCTTACATGGTAACCCTGGACAAATCCTTTGACTTGAAGCAGCGCTAGTGAATAGGGTGCTGTCTTGACCTTGGCTTTTAGGTAGCGTTTGAGAGTTCTCAACTTTACGATTTACGATTTACTACTGATGTCAAGCTAGGTTTAGACACCTTTAAATCGCTTTTTCCAAAGTCATATATGCCTCAGTTTCATTTAGCCTTAGCTTCAAACTCTGCCATTGCCTTGTTTGGGGTAATGCCAGTTCCAAGCCTGGATAAAGAAGGAGGGCGACGGCAACGGCCTTTGATGCCATAAGCTGTCGTTAAACTGAGGAACTATAACTATCTACACGAGTTAACATGTTGTGATGAGCAAAATGTGGTCGACATAAACGGCTTCGGCAGCCGTAACAAATTTTCTCGTCAAACAAGTGACTAAAATACTACCTTTTTAAGAAAGCTTACCGTCATCAATAAAATCCTCCATCGTTCCATTTCTCTCGACCAAAACCCAGCCCACTCATATATGCCTCATTGTCATTAATCTTAAACCTAATATTTCAATGCTCAATGTAAAAATTTGCCAATCGACGTCAGAGGTCACCAATGTAGGCATACGACGTCTATAAACACGAACTAGGATCGCCAGTGCCAACAGAATATCGATCTTCATCGTGATCGTAATCTCGAGATTTCTACAGCGCCCAACGAAAGCCAAGTCGCGGGAAACAGCTTAATCACAGGCGCTCAGTCAAAACAAAATCGATAGGCAAAAGGGTTAGGTTCCAGGTCAAGATCCAGGAGTCAGACAGTCAGACCGTCGGACGGCTACGGTGGATGGTGTTTGAAATCGAAGAGAGAAGAGAGACAAGGAGAAGAGGAAGAATAACTCAAGACTGGATACATTTCTTTTCCAGAACTCTTATCCTCGTGTGGTTGTTAAGAAAACGTCCACGGCTTTGGCAAATGTAAATATTAATGAACGGGTTTTTCTATGGAGACAATATGTCCTAAACCTTGTTAATATTTCTATAATTATATTATTCTGGTGAGATCCTTCACCACTGCTGTCCCATTTGAATGGGCGCCAAGCCATTTAAAGTTCCAGCCACATGTCGTTAAATTCTGAATACGACTTGGTATTAATATTCGGCTCCTCTTAAGAGACCTTCAAATTGCATTTAACGATATACAAATGCCTCATTTTCGATCAGTCACGGCATCAACAGAGTGCCACGTCAACAAACTCGATATCTTAGACACCTTTAAAATCAATTTTTCGACGCAATATAATTAACATGTTCGTTCAGTTATTCGTTACAGATCTCCTCTGATAAAGTAAAACTGACCTGAAGGCCAAAATATATATCCTAACAGCAGATACTACTACTACTTCTTCTACTACTGTTGCTGCAACAACAACAGCTACTACTACTACTACCACTACTACTACTACTACTACTACCACTACTACCACTACTACTACTACTACTACTACTACTACTACTACTACTACTACAGCAATTGCAATAGTAATAGTATTAGTAATAATTATAGTATATGTAGGGTTGCGCGACAGTATAGTGGTAAGCATGCTAGACTGTCAATGAAGGATTCCGAGGTTCAAAATCATCGCCAGGACAAAAAGTTGTTTCAAGGTTTCTGTGCCAGCCCCCTTAGGCAACTCAGGTATAATTAGAACTCGGTGGGGAGATTAGGCAGTGAAGGAGAGGACTGGTTAACGGCCATCGTAGGCCGAGGCCAAGAAAACTGAAATCGCTGACACTTCATACCCAGGGCTGTCTCACGACAGTGACTTAGGACAAGCTAAAAGCAGAGCTCTAATTACCTTGACGAGGACGGAGTCATCCGTGTAAGGTTTGTCGATCCGGGAGATAAGAGCTAAGCTGCCATCGTATCCCTACGGCAATGAAAGACACCACACTTGCAATTCGTAATCAGAATATAACTGAATGGTTTGTTTTGTTAATTTACAAAGTAAAGTCAGCGGCTAGTAACAATTATCAGATTCCAAACGTTGACGCCCAGATGAGCAGCTAGGCTCCACCTAGTGAATGATAGAAGAAATAGATTTTAAGCAATCACTCGGAGGCGTTATTTCATGGTCAAGCGAACTCGAGTTGACCTTTATTAAACAGAAACTTCATTTATATTCGCTAATAGGAATCCAGATAGTAACGCCGACGTTAATGAATCTGGCGATAACAAGATGTCCTTAAACACTTCATACTCCTATTTGGCTACGGTTAGACACCTTTAAATCGTCTTATTCGGTTCTATATGAAACTCTTCTTCGCATAATCGCTGATTTCCACATGAGTCATCAACAACGCTCGACGCTAACGCCTGAAGTAGCCAGAGGATATTCTTCTAACTGAATAGTAAATTTTAATACGAACGGTTATCAGACATTGCAAAGGGCGAGGAAAGCCGACACGTGCAAGGTTAAAGGTTAATTAAATGTTAATGTTTTTCAATAACGACCGTATGGCCTCGACCCTGCTAATTTGACATAGTTCATTTGCTTCGAGATTCCATGATAAAACGGAAAGGAGTCAGGCAGATCATCCAATCAAATGCAAGGGTGCGAAAAATTATTCACTCTTTTCGCATGTATTTCGCTATTGGTGGATTGACTGATTTATTTATTATTCATGCTACCTTAATTACTTACATTTTTATTTGTTTACTCATTTTATTTACTTGTGTGTGATTGTTCATTCATTTCCCTCCCCCCCCCCCCCCCGATGTACATATGATCTCTTAGGAGTTCAAAAATTCTCCGTTTTGCAAATTAATGCCAGATTGTATGCTTGCTTAATAACAAGAGTGATCCATTGATTATAAAACCATATGGCCTGAAAAACAAGTCAAATTAAAATGATGGCAGTTGGAAATCGCGGGTTAATGACTTGCCCAGGTTTCCTACACCGTGATCGTCCAGGTGAAGGTTCGAATCCGCCAGTCAAGACGAGCATCTAACTACTGGACCAGCGCTAACTCAACACTGGCTTACCTTGATGCCGAAATACTCCTTGATGCTGACTGGTACTCCATGCAGTAAACCATCTGGCTTACTCAGCTTGTCACGCTCCATAGCGCACTTCTAAGACGCCAACGTAGTCATCGTCATCATCATCGTCATCAACATCATCGTCATCATCATCATCATCATCATCATCATCATCACCACCATTATCATCATCATCATTATAATTTTTATAGTCGTTAAGTTATCGTCAACATCGTTGTTGTTATCATCCTCAACATAATTACCATCATCATCATACTTATCATCATCGTGTCGTCGACGTCGTCATCATCATCATCATCGTCATAATTGCCATCGTCATAGTCACATAGTTATTATCAACATTATCCCAGTAGATGTTTTCGTCGTCGTCAACTGAATCACCATCAATATCATAATCATCGTCATCAGTCTGCTTCACAAAATCATCATCGTCGTCATCATCATTATCATAAACAACGCCATGATTGCGACGACTACAGATCAACTACCAATCGAGTTCGTCAACTACAAGTGAATACTTGGATTATATGGCGCCAACAGTGAATGTTCGAGACCTTTACCTCTGCTTCTTTTACTGGTTCAACGAGGCAGCTGGTCCTATCATGGGCTTCGAGAGCCTGCAACAGTAACAACAGTTTCTTCATCTGAAACGTGAGCGTTTTTATCTTTAGAAGAAGTTTCGTGTATTTGCCGACATCTTGTGGCTGCCTCACAGCTATATGAAGTATGTGAATAGTCTTAGTGATAAGTAGTAGTTCCAATGTTTATCGACATTTTATGTCATCAATGGAGAAGAAATTGAACAAATAAAATATTTCTGCTACCTGGGGAGCGTTGTCAAGCAAGATGGCAAATGCCACAAGGAAACTGAAAGAAGAATAGCATTGGGCAAAGACGCATTCTCAAAACAAAAAAATTAATGAGAGGGAAAATGAACAAGAACTGAAAGAAACGAATGATTAAAACTATGATATGGAGCATGGTGCTGTATGGATCTGAAACAAGGACCACGAGAAAGAGGACGTCAAGAGATTGGAGGCCTTCGAAATGTGGATTTGGCGCAGGATGGAAAAAGTTATGTGGATGGAGCACATAACAAATGAGGAGGTGCTGAAAAGAGTTGAGGAAGAAAGATCTATGATAGCTACAATAAAGAGTCGACGAGGAAAATGGATTGGTCACATACTGAGAGGGGACTCACTCTTGAGATCCGTAACTGAGGGCAGAATGGAGGGGAAGAGGACAAGAGGAAGACCCAGACAGATGCTGCTGGATTGGATGATGGCAGACGGATACAGCAGGCTGAAAGAGGAGGCTCAGCACCGACAGAAGTGGCGTCATCGGACGTTTGAACCTGCCTGAGGGCAGAGAATCAGAATAAGAGATGTCATCAAAAGCCTTTGACGTCGCCCTCCTCCTTCATCCAGGCTTAGGATGACACCGCCTGAAATACGTTAGTGGTGGATTAGTAGTTCCTCAGTTTAACGATCTTATGGCATCATCATCATCATCAACATCATCATCATCATCATCATCAACATCATCATCATCATCATCATAATTATGAGGAAGCCGAAGACGAGATGCATTACAACTTCTGAAAGATGGACTAATAGTGCGAAATGAAGGTACTTTCCGATGTCAGGTAATGGTTGACGACCCCAGCTACTTGGGAAGCCCCAAATAGTCATAAAGCAATCAAATATATTACTAATGTTAGTCAGTGTTTAGACACCTTTAAATTGCATTCATAGACCTTATATATTCATCAGTTTTAAAAATCCGTTATAATGGCTGAATGGGTCCATGATTTATTGTCGTCGGGAACGGCTCTTGTAGCCATAAGAATTCTTTCGTTACGAAATCGAAAAAGAATTCAAAAGAAACTGGTTAGAATATATTTATATAGAGTATATATTCGTCAAATCTCTATTTGTATCTACAGTAATTATAAATACAAGAGAAGGTCAGCGTTTACAGCGTCAGCCGCCATAAAATGTCTTTAAAAATGTGGTACTCCAACTAGTGTCAATAACTGATTTAAATGTTTCTTTTTCAACTTAACCGAACTTTTTATTTTCGGTCTCTGCATGTCTCAACGACAAGTGTAGATTCAACCAGCTCAGTTTAGGAATGGGAAGCTAGGGCAAGATCAATGTCAATTATCGTGGCCGCCAAAAGATGTCGTTAAACACTCGATATTAATATTCAAACAGTTTTAGATGACTTGATTTAGGCGCTGACATTTGGGAATAGTACAAATGGTAAATTTCATGTAAATTTAGGAAAGATCGATGCCAACGGCTGTGGCGACACTTAAAATATAGAGGTTACTCTTAGACACCTCTATATGTTTGCAATGAGGCAATATATATGGATGTCGTTAAACACAGAATAATACCTAGATATAGAACAGTACGAACAATAAAAGCCGAAATAATAATGTCATTTAAAGAAGTGAGAATCAAAAACAGAAAAGGAAGAGGTTTATCAAATGTATATTTTCATAACAAACAACTCACTAACCGCCAATGCTACAGTTTTTTTCAACGAAAATGACTTAATTTATTTTAAAATTATAACATTTAATTCCACTTCTTATTTATCAGGTAAATAGTTCTAATATTTCTCAAACAATGGAATCGACAAGTATTGCTCATAGTTCACACAACTCAAGCATCTGGCTGCATGCATGCTGCTATATATTTATACTGGTGCATTGGACTGCGGCTGCTTCATAGAGAGGCGAGTATTTGCGTCTGATTTACGTTTAACGACGCTTTGTCATAACGAAGATAATTAGCTTCCCCTCCGCCTTCACACTGGCATCTCTCGACTACAGGCAGTGGTGGAGTTTTGCGAGAGAATAAAAGAAAATTATAAGTTTGTAAACTTGAAAAAGAGTCTTAAAAGCGTATAAACATAGTTGCAGATGAATAACTTAGTATTAACCGAGTTGTATAAATTGTTTGCGCAACGAGAGAAAAGGATGTTGTGTGAAGATTATGATACTTTGCAAAATTGCAATGCTAGCGACGTCTGTGCTAGTGTTTATGAACGGTATTTCTCTTAGTTAGTTTGTATTGTAGCTTTTGTTTTTGTATTTGTGTTCTGTAGGCTTGTGTGCTGCCAGTTTTTGTGGCGAAATAAAGTTTTTATATATATATATTATATTATCGAGCAAGTTAGACACCTTTTTATAACTCTTTCAAACCTTATATATTTCTCATTTCCGTTGAATCTCGTTAAACTGAAGAATAAGGTTTTGTAACGTAGGATGTCGATGTCAATGGAACTGTTAGCAATACGATGTAAATAAAAAACAATGGATACCATTAATAAACGCTAATTCTCTCCTACATAGGGCTACTAATACTATATCATATTGTTGTAGTTTCTGTTTAAAGATGCTTTGTTATAATAAAGACTGATAACGCCGTTTCCTTCTTTACCCATGCTTCTGCCTGGCACCATTCCAATAAAGGCTGTGACGTAGTTTCAGCAGCGGTTTGTATAAAGTGAATGATTATGAGAACATCAGGAAACAGTTTAGCTACGTCGTTTGCTATGATCATCGTCGTCGTCATTGTATATTATCATTATTAATCTCTAGGCAATTTCCAAAAACATTTGCATGGCTACTGAAAACCTTTAGCATTCCATTGATAGTGGGACGCCGTGGCGTAGTGGTATGGTTTTTACCTAGTAACCGGAGGGTCGCGGGTTCGAATCTGCCTCAAGCCACTGCGTAGCGACATTGGACAAGTTGTTCACCCACAATTGTCTGCGAGTAAGGCAACGGGAAACCACCTCACTCATCTCATCCCCGATTGGCATAGAAAGCCCTTTGACCTGGCTTCGAGACAAAGAACTCATACAGAACTCAAAGAACTCCCTGTCCTCTCCTGCTGTTATTACTCTAATCACGTCTTTATCTGCATCAGGGTGGACTTTGGTAGCGCCATCTTTGCAGAACTCTCCCTAACTAATATTTCGAAGCTTCAGTCTGTTCTCCATGCTGCTGCCCGTCTTATTGGAGGCGTCCCCAGGTATGGCCATATAACTTCCTTTGTGCGGGACATTTTGCACTGGCCCCCCATGCAGCAGCGCATTCGGTTCAAGATCCTAACCCTTATGTGTAACTGTCTCGTTGGCTCTGCTCCACCATACCTTAGGAACTTCTGCATATCGGTCCCCTTGTTTCCGGGCCGTAGCACTCGCCGAGCGGCTTCCCTTGGACACCTGACTGTTCCTCGTATGCGCACTGCTACAGCTCAGTCCAGACGCTTTGCCTATGTTGGATCTACACACTGAGATAGTCTTTATCAAGAGCTGCGGCTCGAGATCCTCAGTTTGTCCCTTCTGCAGTGTCGCAAGCGCCTGAGGTCTGTATTATTTGACAGTGGTCTTACTGGTACTGATCGGGAGCGCCTCTGGTGAGTTTATCCTTGAAGGCGCGCTTTATAAATGTCAGATTACAATTACAAATTGTACTATAGGATAGGTATCATCGAGTTCTTTCGCGATATCGTGTTGCTTGTTGCTGATATCGCAGTTTATATCTACCTGACTCTAAACATTATGAACCCCAAAGCAAACGCACACAGTGAACGAAAATGATTATTTATAACTTGGGTAGAAGCCATTTAAAGGTGTCGAAAAGCAGCATATAACATTGTTTGGTGTATAAGGCTTCAGTAGCTCCTGAGGTTCTGGGATGTTGATATCAATCTCATATCGACTTTTCGGCAGAGCCACAGGCTGCGCACATCTTACATTATTACCTTTCAGTGTTTAATGTATTATTGTTTCAAATTTATCTTTAGTTTTCTGCGTTGAGCGACATCTTGTGACTGGCGGGGTTCTTGACATTGATATTCCCTTGCCTTATCTCTCGTTTCAGACTCCAACTGCAATCTTTAGTAGAAGTTTCCATTGTTTAGCGACACCTTACGACTGCCAAGGCCGTTGACGTCGACCTAACCTTACGTTATTTTATAAATAAAACAACAACTATAATCTTTTGTGGGCCTTCCGTTTAACAAGCTTCGCCCTCCTCCTTTATCCGGGTTTTGGACTGGGACCACCCGACTAAAGACAGTTGCGAGAGAGATTAAACAAAAATTAGGATTGTATAGCATCGACAAATAAGCGAATTAAAAATGTATAGGCACAGTTAAATATAATATATTTTAAATGAGTTATAAGGTTAAATTTAGACACCCTTATATTGTCTCTTTCCTCCGTTATATATATCTCATTTTTACTCAAACGCTAGTCGATGTACCGCAGCAATCCGCCTACGTAGACATATGCAGTTAACTGTGTGATTTTATGAAGAAGTAAAAACTGAAAGTTAAGTAAACTATGAAAATGGCTAACGGAAGTTAAAGAAAAAAGTCACGTCGTACGTCATACGTTTAATTACTGAGTAAGGACAATTTTCAGTTTAAGAAATCGCCCAAAACATTATTTAATAAACATTACACAAGATTTCACGAAGCGGTGTCACTTTTATTGCGCCATCCTGTATTTTTCACCGGAAATACATCTGTCCACGAGCGTTCTTCTATCAAAGAAATAACATATACTGTTAAAAATAAAGAAATAAACCCGTGGACGAAAAGTCTGTAGACGAATTGTCGTGATACCGCTAGGGTAACATTGAAAAATTCGTATATAAGTTAAGATGCCGACGTTAATAGCCAAGTCAGCCACACGATGCCATTAAACAGTTGGTACTATTTTTAATCGCTAGTTCTCCTCCATAACTACAGGCCTACTAATGCTACATGGTATTGTAGTAGTCTCTCTAGCGACGCTATATAATATCGAACACGATCAGCGTGGTCCTCATTCTTTATCCAGGCTTCGGACTGGCTCCACCCGGCGGAGTTTCAGCAAACGTTTGTATGAGTGAATGAATATAAGAACATCGGGAAACAATTTTGCCTGGTCAAACCATGATCTTAGCCTATTGCTTTCATCATCGTCGTCGTCATCATCATTATTAATCGCGTAAAAATTCCACATTTACATGGTTACAAAAACCCATTGGCATTCCACAGATCACTTTATACAAACCTTTCCAAGTAGTGGAATTGATACTTCTTAATTGGAATGCATCTTTGGCTATTATATCTGCTTTGTCATTCCCCAGTATGTTAGTGTGACTCGGGATCCATACAAATTTAATCTTATTATATTTAATTTTATTAAGTGAATTAATGATGTCATTTAGTAGATTATGTCTAGCTTTAGAAAATAATTCTTTAATGGAGGTCAATGCACTTAAGGAATCGGACAGAACTGCGTAAAGACAAAGGTTAGGAGATTCATTTTCTAGAATCCATAGGAGAGATTCATTAATAGCAGTCATCTCTGCAGCATAAATGCTTGAATTATAACACAACCTAAATTTCCTGTCAACATGGAGACTAGGAATAGTAAAGGCTGCAGCTACATTTTTGTCTGCCTTAGATCCGTCTGCGTGTATATGAGTGTAATGATCAAACTTAGAAATTAACTCTACAGCCATTAATCTCATATATTCAGGATTATCTTCATGCTTAATGACCAATTTTTAAAGACTTAAATCTATTTCAAATTTATCAGAAGTCTATGGTGGATAAGATGAGAACATAGGAGTAGAAAAAGGGTAGCATGAGAAGTGAAAAAAATCAAAAGTGCGAGTGTAAATGGATTGATTTTTATTGCAAGGGGTCCTATATTCATTGGTCCAGTGAGGGTCCATAGCAGTTTTAGCTGTGTGATATTTGTTCCCTAGAATTTTGGTGCCTAGTTGCTGAACTTGATTGATAATGGACGTATGATCGTTTCCTGCCGATGTTAACTAACAGTCACAAAAAGAATAGGCAAAGGGGTAGTTGCAATCGCCCCCTTTTACACTTCTACGAGTTCTTCAAATTCTGGTGACTTCTCGTTTTATCAAACCATATTTGAGGAAAATGAATCAATTACAGTGAAAGGGAAAGAGCTGTAATGGAAATGAGGGCTAGTGACTGGTCGAAAGTAACGCATATATAACTGCATATATATATGCATATATAACTGCATATATATATATATATATGCAGTTATATAAGCTGATGATGGAAACGAGGAAGTTATCTCCGACTGAAGTAGGGATGGTGGAATACTTGACTGAGGAGATGATCACTGGTCACGTGGGCCGGAATCCAAAAACAACAAAAACAACAGATGAAGACGAAGAGTTTGGAAATAATAATGCGACGATGAAGGAGAAGAGGATAAAGAAGAACGTGATGATATGAGTTACGAAAAACAATATAATTATATAGCATCGAAGAAACATGATATAAAGGTGTCTAACCAGAGTTTAAAATTTTGTGCTACTTAGTGCTAACGACATCTTGCGACTGTTAGCGCCGATCTCACCTTACTTTCTCATTGCGACTTTACCTTTGTAGCTTAATACGTGTAGTTTCCAATGTCTGACGACATCTTATTTCTGAAAGGATATTGACGTCGCCCACCACCTTTATCCAGGCTTGGGACTGGCACTACCAAACAGTAAGGGAGTGGCAGAGTTTACTGTTTAAACGGAAATGCCGAGCAAACAAATAAATAGCGTAGAAATAATCGATTTAAAGTTGTAGTAAATGACCCTACAACTCTAAATTGAAGTGTCCGACATTATACAATCGTCATTTCTGTTCAATCGCTATAGTCGGTTCCGCCACTGCATATAGTCGGGTAGTGCCAGTTCCAAGCCTGGATAAAGGAGGAGGGCGACGTCAACGGCCTGTGATGCCATAAGATGTCGTTAAAGTGTGGAACTGCTTCTACTCAACGGCACTGAAAGACACGATAACATAAAGCAGTGGATACTATTAATAATCGAACCTTTTTGCCTATAGTTTCTGTTTTGACTGAGCGCCTGTGACTAAGCTGGTCCACGTGACGTGGCTTTCGTTGAGTGCTGTAGAAATCTCGGAATTACGATTACGATCCTAACTCTCCGGCTCAGTCTCCGTTCAAGGCGAACGACTATCTACAACTCGATCCGCCATTCTACAGATGGTCCCCCTCCTCCTTCATTTCGTCTTCCATTCGGAAGCCTCTGCCTTTGGACGTCCTTCGTCGGCTCCTGCTGGAGTCACCTGCAAAGTCCTGTGAACTGGATTTATTAAAGCCATTACAATTAATGCTCCTTGACCTATGATGTTAGGTGTCTGCCGCTCATGTTTTTACCACCTTCGTCAGCTTCGTACCACCCGCCGCTCGCTCTCCTTTCATGGTTTTGCTACTCTAATTCATGCCCTTATCTGCAACACGTCGGTGGACTTTGGTAACGCCATCTTTGCCGGAATGTCACTTGCCAGTATTTCCAAGCTTCAGTCTGTTCTCAATACCGCTGCCCGTCTTAATGGAGGTGGCCGTAGGCATGGCAATATAACTTCCTTTATGCGGGATACTTTGCACTGGCTCCCCATTCAGCAGTGCATTCGGTTCAATATCCTAACCCTTATGCGTAATTGTCTCGTTGGCTCTGCTCCATCATACCTTAGGGACTTCTGCATTTCGATCTCTTTGTTTCCGAGCCGTAGCACTCGCCGATCGGCTGACCTTGGGCTCCTGACCAGTCCTTCGTATGCGCAGTGCTACAGCTCAGCCTAGAAGCTTTGCCTCTGTTGAACCTAATAGCTGGAATCGCCTTTCCCGAGATCTCCGGCTTGAATTCCTCAGTTTGTCTCTTCCGCAGTTTCGCAAGCGCCTGAAGTCTGTTATTTGACAGTGGTCTCACTTGTTTGAGTCGGGAGCTCCTCTGATGAGTTTATGCTTGAAGTGGCGCTTTATAAATGTCAGATTACAACTACAATTACGAAGACTGTACCCTAGGTTGTTAAAATCATCAAGTGCTTGGTGACATCTTGTTGCAAACATCAAAGTTTACATCGACCTTGCTCTAAACGCACGAGAAGAAGCGCTCAATCCACGCAAGTAACAAAATGAAGGATTTATAACGCGTATAAAAGCGATTTAAAGGTGTCGAAAAGCAGCATAAAATATTAGTTGGCGTATAAAGCCTCAGTTGCTCGTGGGATCCAAGGCTGGTGACGTCGATCTTATACCTACTCCTGATCCGCCAGAACTACATTCGTTCTTGTTCTCTCGCTAATTATTTGTGATAGTATCGTCGAGATCCATTTCCTTGGTATTCATCAGATGTTGTTAAAGACTCGCTGACAATTGTACTGTTAGTAGACTGGGCTAAGACACCTTTAAATCGTGTTTTCCGATCTTATATGTGCGTCGTTTTCGTTCAACATATTAAGCTCGTCGTGATCCTGATCCGCCAGAACTACATGAAACGAAGTTGGCGCAAACGGTGTTGGTTGCCCATTAATCTTTGTCATAGCAAAGCGTCGTTAAACAACTTCAGGTCACTACATGTGTTGCAGGGCGCAATCGCAAGGTAAAGTAAGGTCGGCGTCAACGCCCTTATCAGCTACAAGATGTCGCTATACGATTGATACCATTGCTTTAGATAAATGGCTTAGCGTAGACACATTTGAATCGTTTTTTTTTTCCAACGTGTTCTTGTCTTCTTCGTTTACTTGCTACTAATTTAAATTTGTGTCGTTTAGAGTATCGTCGATATCCAAGTCCTTGGTAGTCGTAAGATGTCGGTAAACACTGGCTGCTAATGTGCTATTGTTACGAAAACCGAGTTCTATCGGCGGGCGATATATTAATGCTCAGTAGATAATGCGTTGCAGGCAGGTAATGGTAGTGATGTTAGTCCATGCGATCAATGTTTGGCTAGACCACCCAGGATGTCGGTTGTTTCCCACGTATATATTTAGATTATATATATATATATATATATACATATATATATATAATTGGCACATTGAGCGCGAATCTCTTCAGTTGGCGCCGAGGTATCGTTTCGGCGAGAACGATTTAAGCAAGAATCGTCGATTTCTGTAATTTCAGCATCTAATTGACGATCTTGCCGATAAGTTCAATAGAGTGTCGTAGTTTAAGGAACGGTTGAGTCGAAATGCATCGAAAATCGATATATTTCTCGAGAAACTTCGATCGTACACGAGGTTTCCGCCGACAGTCGGTTACTTGTCGTTGTGTATGGCCGTGCTTAGTCAAATCTACCGTAGATGACAAGATCAACGCTTGGTCTTCCGTGTAGATCGAATCGACTTTCTTTGAGCAGGGGAGTTAAACATTTCTTTTCTGGTCAAATTTATTGTGATCCATGTCTGAAGGCCTAGAATTAGTTTTAATGTAGAAATCTGACGTAGATAGGGACATTGTATAATTGTTGTGTAGATTTTTGTACACTGAAATTGAGATAAGTGTTTACCTTAATTAAGATTAAAATATAAATTTTAAAATATGGCTGCGTCTGAATTTGCCAAGGAATTAGTTGCGCCAGATTCCGTATCAGACCTGTTGAAAAGTTTAGCGTGTTTGGCGGAATCCATCACTACGCTGATAGTGGACCAGAATCGGCTGAGAGATGAATTAATACAGCGCCAGAACGAATCAAGTGAAAATCAGGCCCTGTTGAGAGAAGAATTGATACAGCGCCAAAAAATTCAATTGATGGAGATAAAGGAAGATTTATTAGCCGCTTCTCAGCTCGAACAAGTAAGATGGTGAAGAGTGATCTAACGTCCTCCTCAGACTTCATAGAGCGCCCTCTTTTAACTGTAGAGGATAAGTCTGTCGGGAAGGTCAAATGGAACCCTTGTTCCCAAATGGGGACAGTTTCCTACTCGGCAACCACGGACTCCACGAAGCCATCTGGTGAATTTAAGGCGCTTCCTCCTCTCCGTCGAAGTGTGAGGTTAGGTGAGAAAACACCAGTCTATTATGGGGAACAAGCCTTTAGCGGTCGGTTCACACACCAGACCGTTTTGGGTTCGAATCCTCAACATACACTTGCCAAACTGACAGCTTCCTCCTCCAAGGCCTCCCGAGAAAACGCCAGAGAGAAAGAGCAACGATTTACCGGCGTAACACTATTAAGCTGCACTTAGACACCATTAAATAGCGTTTCTCGATTTTATATATACGTTTATATATTTTATATAATTATAACTCCGCCACTGCCTTGTTTGGGGGTAGTGCCAGTCCCAAGCCTGGATAAAGGAGGAGGGCGACGGCAACGGCCTTTGATGCCATAAGCTGTCGTTAAACTGAGGAACTACTATATATACGTCGTTTCCGTTTAAACGATGACTAACTATGCTCTTTTGCAAAACTATGTGATATGATGAGTCGATGCAGTTGACGTTCTTGTCAAAAGTAAATACTACTAAATTACTGATAATAATTGAATGCCTTCTTCGGTGTTATTTGTTCGTCGTTTCCGTTCATTCGTCTGGCCGTAGTTAACACCGACGATAATAATCTTCTCTATTACTCAACATCCTTAAGCACAGACTACCTACCAATCGCAGGTTATTGTTTGGCTTTGTGTAGAGAGGTCGACGTCGCCAGCTCGGGCAACTACAAGCTGTCATTGAGCTCTTGAAAATGACACTATGCTCTTCTTAGACACCTTTAAATCGTTTTTTTATATTATATAAATCTCACTTTGTGTGGTACTCAAAGTTTAAACTTTGCCACTGCCTTGTTTGGGGGTAGTGCCAGTCCAAAGCCTGGATAAAGGAGGAGGGCGACGGCAACGGCCTTTGTTGCCATAAGGTGTCGTTAAACTGAGGAACTACTACTAGAATGGATAAAGCTGAGCAACGCTGTGGCAGCCACAAGATGTCGTTAAACACTCGAGTTCAACAATTTCATTTTACATCCAGTTAACATATCAATAACCAATAATAAATAATAATAATAATAATAATAGTTAAACACCTAAAAGCGCTTAGACATTGCAAATAAGTTGCAAACAGCAATCACACACTTCTAGACTTCGAATTGGCCTACAGACAGACAGACAGACACACAGACACACAGACAACCAGACAGACAGACACACAGACAGACAGACAGAAAGTCTGCTTACTGTTAGTGCCACAAGGGAAGTTCTATTCCGAGCTATTCAACTAATGTGGCATACAGTTATGTAAGCAATTAATTTGGCTCATCATTTATGAATTGCGCTTAATACCTGCTCAAGGTCAGCAAACTTGCCTGTGAGCTGAATACAAATGCGAGTAAACATGCTTTTCAAAGTCTTTACACAGAGTACTCACAGCAGAGACGAAACTGCAACCGTTGGATTACAGACTCAGCGCATCACCGAAATACACCATCATAATTACTTAGATAACTTGGCCAACATTTTGTCTGTATTCAGTGTAGGCGCTCCTGTTTAACGGAGATATCGTCTTCTCCCCCTTTTCTCTCTCCTGCAGATACAATTCCAGACAATATCCACCGTAGACGTATGACTGCTTGTCTGACTTCTGGATCTTGACCTGGAACCGGATCCTTCCCGCCTATCCATTTCGTTTTGACTGAGCGCCAGCAATAAATAGCATTAGTTGCTGTTTGACGACACTGCGTCATAACAACGATAATTAGCGTCGACCACCGCTATTTTCCTGTCTTGGAACTGGCACCGTCCGAGTTCGGCGATTGCTGAACAGCGGTTAAAGTTTCCCACAGTTTCCCATCTTATGGCATCAAAGGCCTTCACTTCTATTGAAAACAATTGTACAGTTTTCGCTGACTTGACGGTGATTACGATTAGTAGTAGTTTCAATGTTTAACAAAATCTTAAGACATCAAAGGCGCTACTCTTTCCAGGCTTAGGACGGCACTACCCAAGTACAGCAGTTGCAGCGTTCACGATTAAATACAAACGGGGACAACCTGTAAACGACAACTTTATACCATCGAAAATAATGATATAAAGGTGTCTAAACGGAGTTAAATTTATAGTACAATTTAATTTTCAATGACGTCTTGCCACTGCCAAGGCCTTTATACGTCGACGTAAACTCTTTTGGTACCAGAACACTGGTTTTCAGAAAATCGGAAGACTAAATAACTTCGAAATAATCGCTTTAAAGGTGTCTAAAAACAGCCTAATATCAACAACATTTTGTGGCTGTCAGAGCAGTTATCGTCAACCTTACCTTAAATTTCTGAATTTTTTACCTTCGTCTCGTTTACCTTCGTTAATGGCATTGATTTCTGCGATGAACTGAAGCAAACAGATGAAAAGAGGCAAAGCTTGAAACCGGAATTGAGAGTAAGTAAGTCGGCGCTTCAAGAAGATGGTATACCTGAGCCATGTGAGGAAAATTAGTCTCCAGAAACGGAATAGCTCCATGTCTTTTTAGCACCTGGCAATAACATTGTATTAGTAAAAGCAGCAGTAGTAGTTTTAGTGGTAGTAGTAGTAGTAGTAGCAGTAGTAGTAGTAGTAGTAGTAGTAGTAGTAGTAGTAGTAGTAGTAGTAGTAGTAGTAGTAGTAGTAGTAGTAGTAGTGGTAGTAGTAGTAGCAGTAGCAGTAGCTGTGGTAGTAGTAAATCCAACCAGGGCAAGAGATTTCTTCAAGATTTCTGCTCCTAAACAACTCACCTATAATCAGTACACTGACCGTACTTCAGTATTATTGTGAAGATCAGGCGGCGATGGATGGACTGGCCAACCGCCCCCATAAGCCGAGGCTAAGAAACATGAAGTCGCTGACACTTCATGTCCATGCCTGCCTCGGGTCTAGCCCAAGGGACTCCTCCTCTTCTTCTTCTTTTGGGGTTAAAGGGACGAGTGATAGATTGTCTAGTGGTTACCCCGCTGGAGTCGTACAGCCCCTTCAACTCACTGCCATAAAACGAATACCCTCCTTTGCATGTTAATGTCAAGCTAGGGAACTCAATAACTCTTTGCATCCACGGCTGCCTCGAGGAGTTGGCTTATGGACTTTCAGGGATTGATCAAATTCTATAGCTGTAACAACCTTGATGAGGATGGAGACATCCGTGTGAGGTTTTCCGACCCGATTCATAAGAGCCAGGCTACCATCGCCCTAAGACAAAGAATTCGACGAGTTGCGTTAATAACAATTAATGGACTCGAAACTCTGACGCCGACTGAAGGGCTCCACCTAGCGAATGAAAAAGAAGTGAATCAAAGCATTCGTTAGGTGGCGTCGTTTTTACGCCACAGTTGTGTAGGCTGACTTAGTCTATAACTCTGTGTTGACCACACAGGATCAAATAAAAGGTTCTGGAAAATTGATTTATTGTTTACTTAATATTGGATTGACTTATTGACTGATCGACTGATTGATTGACAACCGGAATTCATTCATTTATGAATTTATTTTTTGGTTATAAAGAGGTACTGTGTGAAAATGACAAGATGAATCAAATGAACGGAGTTAGGAAGTCTTGTGTTAATGTCTTGCCCAAGTGTCCTGTATTGAGAACGTCAATACGTAGGTTCGAACCCGCCAGTCAAGACGAACAACTAACCTGACTTACCTTGATACCGAAATACTCCTTAATACTGACTAGAACTTCGTGCGGTAAACCGCCTGGATCACTAAGCTTGTCACCCTCAACGGCCCACTCCTGAAATACAGTCACCGTAGACATCGTCATCCTCCTCCACCTCCTCTTCCATGTGTTCCTCTACATCATCATCATCATCATCATCATCATCATCATCATCATCATCATCATCATCATCATCATCATCACATCATCAACAACAACAACAAAGGATGCTGGAGACTTTTACCTGCGCTTCACTGAGTGGATCAACGAGGCAGTTGGTCCAATCGTGGACTTACGATGCCTGCTATGGAACGTCATTGTTTTTTATCTTTACAGCCAGTTTCTTGTATATTAACGACATCTTTTGGCTGCCAGAGAGTTGTTAACGTCGACATCAACAATGTGATCCAGTCTTACAACAGCGATTAATAGTAGTTTCAATGTTTAACGACATTTTATGGCATCAAGAGCCGCTGACGTCGCCCTCCTCCTTTATCATCATCATCATCATCATCATCATCATCATCATCATCATCATCATCATCATCATCATCATCAAATTTAGGATATACATTACACGGTCAGCATCTTCGTTTTCATCATCACCAACATCTTCAAACTGTTCCTGGTAATATTCTGGTCAGTTTATTAGTTTTAAAAATGGACGAATATTCCATAAATTATTTAACTGCTAGACTCCCTTATCCCATTTGCCTCGCGCATTCGAATGGACTGAAGTTTCAGATATGCATTGGTGCGCCGTAGATTTATGCCTGGTGATGTGTGACGAAGACGGTGTGGAATTTTTGAGAATAGGTAAATGATCTTGTAGTTGGATATCCTATCAAGCGTTAAATAAATGGAGTGTAATGTTGCAATACCCGTATAGTTTTAAAAGATGTTGCTAAGGCTTTTGCATATATACTGCAGAAGGAAAGTTCGATGTCAAAAACTTTGGCAGTCGCAAGATGGCGAACAACACTCGAAACCATAACTAATATTGCTCACGACACCTTTAAATAGCTTTATCGAAATTGAAGTGTACCTAGTGTTCGCTTAATAAAACTTTTAAGTTTCACGTAAAACAATTCTTGCTAACGAACGATGTCGCTAAGCACTTGCGACTGCTTTTAATATTAGGCTAAGTTTAGACACCTTTAAATCGTTTTCCACCGAGTTATAAATAAAATGTGTTCGCTCGGCAGATCCACTGGTTGCGGCGTTGACGAATGTATGCAAATGTAGACTCGATGTTAACACATGTGGCGGCTAAAATATGTCGTTAAACACTCGACACTAATGGTTACTGAAACTCGGTTACTAAATTTATACAGCATATCAATACATGCACATCGGATTTCTGATGCATCGAAACTTCCTACTGGATAATTCTTTGAATTCATAATATAAAGTTACGTACTGTTTGAATATTCAACATTCAAATTCCGTTTAACCTTATTCACATTCTTTCGGACCAGTGAAATAGCCGTGTATGCAAAGCTTCAGAGAATTTAAAATGGCGCAACATAAATGCTTTGCTAAATACAAATACACAACCAGTGATCACGAACTTCAGATTAGATTTTAATTATTATGCAACTTATGTTTAAAGTCATTTGATTTGAAGCGGGTGACGGCTTGGCGCTTATCAGTCGACCCCAGTCCAGCTAGCATTTTTTATTGGAGACCACCCATGCAATATCAGACCGCGTTGCGCAGTTGCTAACTCAGACCTACATTCTGTTGGGTTCGGTAAATGAGTACCAAAGAACATTTGAGAGGCAAAGTAATGTCGTTAAAAGCATATTACCTACATATTCAGCTCCTGAGTAGATATCCGATGCGGCGCTATATAAATCATCTTGCCTTGCTTTGCCATATCTTTTGCAACATCAGCCGATTGATAAGAGCGATCGGCTTGTAACGCGGAGAGTACGGGTTCGAACCTCCGCCCCTAAGACGGTTACTATATGGAGTCCTTGAGCAAGTCCTTTACTTACAAACAAGCGTAATTTCCTTCTCATTATTACTTGTATTAGATCTTCTTTTATGCTCAGTCTTCTTCGGACCTCCGTATTTGTAACCTTCATTGTCCAATTCAGATGTAATATTCGTCTATAGCAGTACATTTCAAATGCTAATATCTTATCTTTATCCGTCTTTTTGATTGTCCATGCCTCACATGCGTACAGAGCTGTGCTAAACACACATGCTTTCAAGACGTTTAGTTTGGTCTTGTGGCTGATTTTCCTGCTTTTCCAGAAGTTGTTTAGCCCTGCCATAACTCCTTTTGCCTTTACTATTCTTGCCTTTATGTCTTTTGCGCAATCATTATTCCATGTCATGAGACTTCCTAAGTGCACAAACTCCTTTACATTTTCAGTCACCTCATGTTGCACTTTAATTTCCATGTTATTGTCTCCTTGCCAAATACCATTGTTTTTGTTTTATCCACATTTATTTTTAGTCCAGCATGTTCGGCAAGTAGGTTCAGTCCGCACACATTTTCCTGCAGCCTGTCGCAGCTGTTCGCATCAATCATCCATTAAATAATGTTAATCTCCATTATCTGATGTGTAATACAATCAGTAGTAAGTAAGTAAGTAATGCATTTGTTAACATGCCATATGTCCAAAGACTGAGCGAGGAATCGTAGGCTATATTCAAGTGCTCTGCTATTCTTCACAGGATTTTATGATAATTGACGACCTCTTCGGTTTAAGTTTAAAGTGTACTGGTTTGTTTAATTGCAACTTTACTTGTTGTCAACGGCTGTCAGCAGCAACTGCTGCCATATCATGTCATTAAACTTTCGGTTCTACTACAGCTTACTAGTTAAACCATACCACTGCCGTACTCGTGTATTGCCAGACCCAAGCCGACAGAAAGGAGGAGGGCGACGTCAACGGTCTTTGACGCCATTCATGATGATGATGATGATGATGATGATGATGATGATGATGATGATGATGATGATGATGATGATGATGATGATGATGATGATGATGATGATGATGATGATGATGATGATGATGATGATGATGATGATGATGATGATGATGATGATGATGATGATGATGATGATGATGATGATGATGATGATGATGATGATGATGATGATGATGATGATGATGATGATGATGATGATGATGATGATGATGATGATGATGATGATGATGATGATGATGATGATGATGATGATGACGATGACGATGACGATGACGATGATGATGATGAGTTTTAGATGACTTTATTTCAGCGTTGACATTTAGGAATAGACCTTCTGCTAATTGTTGTGAAATGTTATTTAAAGAGAGGTCGACATAAACGGCTACAATGTAGCCTTTAAACACTTAATACTCATGAAATAGTTCGAGTACGCTTAGACACCTTTCTATCTTGGCTTCTTGAAACAATATAGTCCTTATTTTCGTTCCGTCGATAGGTTCGATTTTAAGCGTCTCGTTAAACCACCGCCAGTATCGGCGGTAATTATAAACGTAAGTGGAAGTCGAAGTTTACGGTCCCAACAGCCATAAAATGCGATTAGCCATAAGATACTTCTAATGATATCGATTGTTTTTTTAACTATTTCCTGTGGTACTTAACCGAGAGTTGCATTTTTGGCTCCAGTAGTTCTGAAAGCATCGATAGATTGAATCAAGTTATGTATAGGAAGGTAGGGAAGATCAACGTCAGTGATCTGAATAGTCAATAGATGTCGTTAAACATTAATAGTAAGAAATATAGGCCTATTATGCTGCGCTTAGACACCTTTATATAGTTGTTTCTTGGAGCTATAGTCATAATCCCTTTCCAATGAGGGTTTGATGCCCTAAGATGTAGTTAAACACAGGAACTAAACTACTAATTTGGGCATAGTAGCCGATTGGATAGAGCGCTCCGCTTGTGACGCGGAGAGTACGGGTTCGAGCCTCCTCCCCTGAGACGGCTGCTAGTCCTTCTCTCGCAAGTGCTTCGAGTCTCAAATTCAGATTTACTGACTATATATATATATATATATAGTCAGTAAATCTGAATTACATATTATATATATATTATCAGTAAATCAGATTTATATATATGTTATCAGTTAATCAGATTTACTGAGAATATATATATAATATATAATATATATATATAGACTTCTTCTTCTCAGAAAGAATCTCTTGTAAATCACCAGGGTGAGAGTGGAAAATTCAAAACGGACGACAATGACCAGGACAGTAACGACACTTGGAGTGACACCGAAGAATCAAATGATGACAATGATGTAGAACTTGGAAAAAAGAAAGACTCAGAAGCTACAACTGAAACACGAAAAAAGACGATGAAAGAACTTTTCTGGAAGACTAAATTTGAAACCGAACAGAAACAAAACAACAGTAAGAGGCCTCGGCCCAGAAATCTTAAGAATAAACGAAGTAAAGAAATTGGAACTACAGAAGATGCTAGAAATGTTAAATTTTCTGATGATATAAATACTGTTCAAGTCCGTGAAACTGAAAGTGAAAAATAATTAGCAAGAACAGAAAACGATGAGTTAGGATTTGTGAGATCATCTGATGAATATGAATCCCAACTGATAATGAGCAAACACTTAGGGAATACTAAAAGTATTGGAGACTCTGAAAACACATCGTCAAAATCAAATTTAGCAAAATCAAGCACAATTACACAATCCAGACGACCTTTGACTGAACAGCAAAAGCTACAGTTAAGATAAACTTTATCTCGCACGGTATACATGCAGGCGAGAAAGGAGAATTTGTTCAGTTTTTCAAAACTAAACCAAGACAATTAAATAAGGAGATTTGTGATAAAGCAGGAGGAAATGTGGAAAAAATTGTTCGAACTGATAAAGGAATTAAAATTATAACAAAAAATGATTCACTGAAAAGTAAATTGCTAAAACTAGATACATTAAGTGGGCATCGAGTTTTCACTAGTCTACCAAGCCACTCTTGTGTGCTCACTGTCGTTAAACCTAGTTCGATAAAACAGCGAGAACAGTACTGTAAAAATTACTAATCGACGTCAACGGGCATTTTAGGCATAAGATGTTTAACGCCAGCGCCAACAGAATATCCATCCCCAGGTGTTTCTTATAATCGACGTCGACGGTCCTGTCAAATGTAAATTTAAAGTACGGGTGTTTCTATAGAGATCGTATGTCCAAAACGCTGCTCATATTTCGATATATTAATGGAGTGAGATCCCTCATCACCGCTGCCCGTTTGAATGGGCGTCACCCACCACAAGTCAAGCCACCACAAGTCGTTAAATACTGAATACAAATTCTTCGGTAATAATATTCGTTTTATGTTTAGAGACCTGCAAACTGCTTTTAACATATGCCTGGTTTTCGTTCAGTCACGACAATGCGCTGTAAAGTTCATAATATTATGAAAGGCTAATTTCGACATCAACGGAATTGGTAGCTTATACACCTTTAAATCACTTTCTTCGACGCAATATATTCCCCATATTTGTCTGGTTAACAAAAACTCTGCCACTGCCTTGTTTGGGGGTAGTGCCAGTCCCAAGCTTGGATAAAGGAGGAGGGCGACGGCAAAGGCCTTTGATGCCATAAGCATCAAAATTAACTACTGCTGTTAACCGCTAAATAGTTGAAAATTAGGTAAAACCCCAGTGGCCAAAATGAATGCGTTAAAACCATATATACTACTACTGCTCCTGCTGCCTCTATAACTACCACCACAACTACAGCAGCAGCAACAACGACAACAGCTACTACTACGACTACTACGACAAGTGTAGGTTAGACCCGGCTTAGTTTAGGAATGGCAAGGTTGGGTGAGATCAGTGTTAATGATCCTCGCAGCCACAAGATGTTGTTATGTACTCGGTATTAATATTCAACAATTTCTAGATGACATCATTTAGGCGATGAAATTTGGGAATACTACTACACATTGTTATTAAAATGTAGATTAAGGAAATATCGATATCAATAGCTCGGCAATCCACAGGGTGTTGTTAAGCACTAATTTAAAAAAATAGAATTGGTGACTTTTAGACACCTATATATCGCTGTTTCTCGGAATTATATAAACCTTGTTTTAGTCAAAACTTGACATCTGATCCTTGTGTTTAGCCGACGTTAACGGCTCTGACAACCATTTCATGGTATTAAACACTCGATACATCAAGAGCTCTACGTTTTCTCGATATCTACACTGTGTCCGGAAAAATTCCAAGGCTTTACGGTAAATATGAAAATAATTAGTAAACATTAATCGATTTTAAAAATTCCAAAAACAGTTTAATCCTGAAATATTATTTGCACTATAATTGTTGTTTTGGCGTAAAAAATTTATAACAATTTTGTCTTCCTCGCTGAACGCCATTTTTCTAGCAACTTTCTTTACAAAATATAAAATTCAAATACGTCACTGTGACGTAATTTTAAACGGGGGCCGTTAATAAATTACAAAGAATTTTGTTGGTAATTATATATTTCAGGATTAAACTGTTTTTGGAATTTTAAAAATCGATTAATGTTTACTAATTATTTTCATATTTACCGTAAAGCCTTGGAATTTTTCCGGACACAGTGTATATTCAACCAGTTTGAGATGTTACAGGGGAGGAAGCTAACCTGCGCCCACTAAACTTCGGGCTAGTTACGGCCAGGAGACGAAACCAGATTAGCAACGGCTGCTTTCGGGTTGTGGGGAGGAGCAATGCCGCAGATGATGATGCTGATGGTGATGATGACGACGAAGACGATGATGATGACGACGAGCAAGACAAGATGCTCTGTTACTGTAAAGTTATGCTTTACTAATATGAAATTTAGTTGTCCTCCGATTTAAGTTACAGGTAGACGTCAGCGGCTTTGGAAGTCACAAGATGTCGTTACATATTCAAATTCATTAATAATGAGCCAGTGCTTAAACACCTTTAAAACCCGTCCATTTGCGTTATATATATAATTTCTCATTTTAGTTAAGTGTGTTTCTTGGTTCGGCATCGCAAATGTAAACGTTACCATCGGAATTCGTTTCGTTTCAAAATCGATTATCATGTCATTAGAAACTGGGAAGAAGCTCTGCTGAGACATAATGTAAACTTTTGTTAAATCGCTTACTGTATCGACGAATAATAATTATAAGTGTAAGTGAAGGTCAACATTAAAGTCTCCAGTGGCCATAAAATGTGGCTAAACATAGGAAACTTCTATTAATATCGATTGCTGCAAAAATTATAAACCTAGATTTTCGTTTCCGGTTTCTGAAGGTCTAAATGACACGTGTAGATAAAACCGGCTTAATTAATTTATAGGAAGGTGGATAGAAAAGACATCAATTATTCTGGCAGCCACAAGATGGCGATAGACCCTGGATATTATTATTCATCCAGTTTTAGATGACTCTATTTAAGCGCTGAAATTTGGGGTCAATGCCACTGGTTAGGATAATGTTAATTTAGGACAGTTCTATGAAAACGTATCTGGCAGCTATAAGATATCGTTGAACACTTATACTAATAAGACAGATTATGTTACGCTTCGACACCTTTATTTCGCTTAATCTGATCGTTATAAAAGTTAGTGTCGTTCAACCGGTAGAAATTTGTTCTATTATAGCGAATACAAAAAATTACCTTATGGTGAAAAGTAGCATTGCATTAAAGATGAGTAAGGAAACCATTTTATTCTAATAATAGTCACCGTGGTAACAATGGTTTTATGTGTTGTTGATGGTGGCGGTGATGATGGCGATGATGGTGGCGATGCTGCTGCTGCTGATGATGATGACAACGACGACGAAGAGATGCTCTATTAGAGTAAGAAAATGCTTTACCATTGTAAAATGTAGGTTACAGGTCGACCTAGGGGCCTGGAAGCCGCAAGGTATCGTTAAACACTCAAGTTAATGAATGTTCCAGTCTTTAGACACCTTTAAATCGCTTTCAGAAACATTATATATTCCCCTTATTCTTAAAATCGTCAATATTATTTTCGTGTTCAGTTTGTCGCTGTGGTTGCAATCGTTATTGCTTTGCCTAACATTTTTAATTTAAATTCTAATTAATTCTCTAACTTGTAAGCAGGACGCCAGAAGATCAGAGATAAGATAAAACATGTAAGCGAAGGTCGACGTTAACGGCCATAAAATGTCTTTAACGATATGTTACTCCAACTAATATCGATTGTTTCTTTAATTACTTCCAGTGATAATCAAACTAGATTATCCTTGTCGGCTTCTGTGGATGTGAACGGCATTTGTAGATTGAAATAACTTAGTTTATTTATGAAGTTCAGTGGTTTTTCCATTCTAGCAGTCACAAGATGTCGTTAAGCTCTCACCACTAGAGTCCCATCTCTGCAAGAATTTTAGCCTGATCTATCAAATCCTCCGTCTTCTCATTTCTCTCAACTTAAATAAAACCCACTTTGACAGTTTTTCGTTTTTTCCATCTCTGATTTTCTGGCGTCCTGCTTTTTTGTTCTTCGCATGGTGTCTCTGGACAACTGATCTGACTTGACGCAGCTTTCTTCAATTGGCTTATGCTCTAAGCACAGCTTTCAAGTAGCGTTTCAGAAATTTCCAACTTTACGAATACTACTTGTATCAGGCTGTGCTTAGACACCTTGAAAACGCTTCTCGTGACGTTATATATGGCTAATGCGTTTAATCGCAAGTTAATCAATCTTTCTTATGGACATATGTTAGTCAAAGTCGACTTTAAGGGCCCTGCGATCCATAAGTTGTTAAGGTCTTAATATATAATCTATTAATCAGGTTGTGTATGGACTTTTAAATTCAAGTCATTGACATTATGCTCTTATTCATACTGATCAATAGCTAGTCACAGATGCAAAATAGTAAAAACTACAAATTTTTCCCAATCGCCTTTGATGCCACAAGATGTTAAACTATGGAAACTACTCTATCGCTGGCCATATTATGTACACTAAGCCGAATGTAAAGTGAGGTCGACGTCAATCATTGGATGTCGTTAAACACCGAATAATACTAAGATGGAGAACAATACGAAGAATAATAGCTGAACTAATAATGGGTTTTAAATTAGTGAGAATCAAAAAACGGTAATCGAAGAGGGTTATCAAATGTATGTGTTTATAACAAACAACTCAGTAACCGCCGATGCTACCGTTTTTTAACAACAATGACTTTCTTAAATAATTTTAAAATTATAAGATTTAATTTCACTGCAAATTTCATGAGGTAAATAGTTCCAATATTTCTCAAACAATGGAATCAACAAGTGTTGCTCTTAGTTCACTTAACTCAACTGACCAGCTGCATATATACTGCTATACTTACATTGACTCGGCACTTAATGAGAGGAATCGTTGACGCAAAGTCGACGTCAAGGTTATGACGGACAAAATATGTATCTTCAAACACTCGATACTACTACTGCTACTGCTACTGCTACTGCTACTACAACATTTCTAACGTGAAGGCTGCTATAGCGCTGTTATCATAATGTCAAAGGCTCCAGTCGATGATCGCTTCCAGTAAAAATAACAGTCATAAATCATTGACTCTTGGAGAAGTCGTTTCGAATTCCGATTGATAAGCAGAAAAGAAGAAACAACAGGAAGAATAGTAGTTAATGGTGAAGAGTTGGAACAGGTCAGGCAGATGTGCTGCTTAAGAAGAATGTAAAACTTGTTATGAAGTATGATTACAACAGATGTAAAATGTCAAGTCAAAAGGATAGCGATGGCAAAAGGCGCTTTTATGAAGTGGAAAGAATTAATGAGAAGAGGACCGAACAGGAACCTATGGAAGAGAATGGTGAAAACAGTGATATGGAGCGTGGTCTTATATGGATCGGAAACATAGACCCACAGAAAAGAAAACTCGAGGCTTTGTGCTATGGGCATTCCGGAGGATGAAGAAGGTTAGCTGGACAACGCATCGTTTTTACATGGTTAGAATCAAGTCAAAGAGCTGATAGTCTAGTGAAAATCTGACAGCTGTATTTAACATAATTCCGAAGTTATTCGTAATCAAAAACTCTCCAGAATTAAGTCGTTCTCGTGCTGTCGCTATACCCCCCCCCCCCCCCCCCCCGTATAAAACTGGTCATATCTTGACAACATTAAGAGCTAATATTTTGCATGGCCACCTAAGACATGTTTATATACAAACTGACCCAATATCATCGAATTCTGAGGTGGTGTGTTGGGGACCATTGGTTGATTTGACATAGAATGACCCATTTCCGAAATTAGTTGACAGTTCTGTTCGAGACGTGACAGTCGGGTTTAACTTAAGTCGTAGGTTTCCTCACTTACCCCTTTGTTCTCGCCCTTTCGGATGGACTGGATTTATAGATTTGTACTGGTGCGCTACCGATTTATGATGGTGTTGTATTACAAAGATGATGTGGAATTTCTAAGAATAGATAAAAGGCTTATAATGAGGTATCCGATTAAACGCTAAATAAATGCAGCGTAATGTAACAATATCCGTAACAATGATTCCTTTGCTATTTTCAACCGGTTCAATTCGTTTATAAAACCCGTGAAAAAGCATGCTGGAAGCAAAGTTTGTTATCAATGTCGTAAAATCACTGTTCAACTCTGGATACTAGTTCTAAAATTAGCCTTATGCTTTTACACCTTTAAATCGCGCTCTCCATCCTTTTATCTAGTTGTGCTCACTAAATAGCATGTGAGTGAAATAATATGTGACGTAAGAAAATGTTAAACAACAGTGCGTCACGAAGTTGTCGTTTTTATACGAAACAAATAAAACTCTTAGACACCCTTAAATTTCATTTTCTGACATATTAAATCCGTCGTTTCGCTTAATCGTTGGTTGTTTTTTAAGCCTCAGCGGATTTAAAGTTGACGTGAACAGTCCTCGCAGCCACAAGCTGTCGTCAGTCATTCAACGCTAATGCTTTCAAAAACTGGCGTTGATTAATTTATCACATCAATACAAGCTAAAATATTAACTAATCTTGCCATACTTATTGCATTATAGCTCACGTTACCTTACCATGACCTAGCTTCGCAGATGATTCCACCAGTTTTCTAAGATTACAAATGATTAAAAATTTACTTTGCAGCTTCTGAATCCACGCGTTTGTTGCACAAAACCTTCCTTCGAGCGAATATTCCAGCACGTCCGCGTTGCTTATCCTCGCAGAAATGGTCTACGGACGAGAGTAAACTGATTACTAGCGACCGCTAGGTGGCGCATGCCGCGCACAGATTGATCCTATCTCTTGCTAATTGGATCTCTATGCCTGAGGCGTTTCTCCGCATGTCTTCATAGACGGCGTGCTTGTGGCGCCAACTGCGTCGCCCTATGGATTACTTGGCGCGGTGCAGTAGTCCGCATGCGACATTCACATTCAGAACAAAGAGTGCATCGGGTGTGGACAGGTGGCCTTGGCGATGTTAATTTGAGTTAAGGTGAGAGGAGGAGGTGATTTACGTTCAGTGATTTTAGGTGAGGTGAACAAAGATAATGTAGGATTAGTTAGGGTGTGGACTAGTTTTACATGTGGCAATTACCTTCCTTTACCTTGCCCATCTTACCTTGTCTCGTCTTCCCAGATCTGACTGTATTTTCCCTTTCCTCACACACTTCCCTACCTTCTCATTCCTTGATTAGCCTTAACTTAAATACATTACCTTACCTTACCTAATCTTAGCTAATCTATTGTACCTTTGGTTTATGTAAATTCGTCGATTTCACTCATTGCCCTTTCATCTAACTATAAAAGCATTCTTGATAGCTTGAAGGCGGTTTATTTGAGTGGCATAAATTCTAACCTTTTCCATCAAAATCCACGCCTTCCTTTTCTCTCAAACCAAACGTAACGCAGGTTAACAGTGTACTTTGTCACCCTTTATCTGGTTCTCTGGTTTTGCCATTTTGAATTTGTTCTTCGCGTGATGGCTCTGTACTACTCATCTGACTTGACGCAGCGCTCGTGAATAGGATGGTGCCTGAACTTAGCACTAAAGTAGCACTTCATAAATTCTCAACTTCGCGATTGCGATTAGCACTGATAATATCAGGCTGCGCCTAGACACCTTTAAATCGCATTTTTCTTCGTTTTATATGTCTGAGTTTTGTCCAAAATCTTTGTATCAAGATATCAAGGATGACATCAGCGGCTCCAACAGTCTCAAGTTGTTAAGGCTATTAATATACAATTAATGAGGCTGTGATTAGACAAATTATCGTTCATAACGTTACATAAAAACATTTTAATGCCTCAGCAGTGAAAACTGTACAATTTTTTTCCAATCGACTTCCAACAGCCTTTGATGCCACAAGATGTCGTTACGCTAGCGATTAAAACAGCGGAAACTGACGTCAGACTACAACGAGATAAGCGAAACTCGACGTCAACTGCTCTGGGGGCCAGAAGATGTCGCAAAACATACAACAACAACAACAACAACAACAACCACCACCACCACCACGGTACTGTTTAAGACACCTTTAAATTGAATTTCTTTCGAACGTGAATTCCCGACGCATTAAAACGTAATTGTTACATGGTATCGTGTTACGGTCAACCTGAGGAGCTTTGGCAGCCATAGAAATTCATACCTAAAGTTGACACAGAAGTGTCTTGATGGAAACATACCGCTAAACTACAACCGCGTTAGCTTTGCAGAGAGGCGTGTAATTGCGTGTAATCTCCGTTTAACGACGCCGTGTCATAACGAAAACGATTAACGTCGCCCACTTTCTTCATCCAGGCTTTGGACTCTCACCACCATAATTCGTGAAAGAAGCGTCCGTCCGTCCGTCCGTCCGTCCGTCCGTCCGTCCGTCCGTCCGTCCGTCCGTCCGTCCGTCCGTCCGTCCGTCCGTCCGTCCGTCCGTCCGTCCGTCCGTCCGTCCGTCCGTCCGTCCGTCCGTCCGTCCGTCCGTCCGTCCGTCCGTCCGTCCGTCCGTTCGTCCGTTCGCTGTAACTCTTCTCTTTCTATGTATCCTTGCTGTGTGTCTGTTTCTCTGCCTGCCTCTGTAATTATCTCCATCTCCAACTGAATGTTTGTAAATGTAACATTAGACTTCATATTGCGCCCATTGAAGGAATCTTCTCAGTGTTTGCGTTGCATTCTGGGACTGGCACTACCCCCAAAGAAGGCAGTGGCGGAGTTTCATCTTGTGATTGCGCAAATAAGGGATTTATAGTTCGTATAAATACGACTTAAAGGTGTCGAAACATAGCTCATAATATTAGTTTATGCATAGGACATTAATATTTGGTTGGAGACAGACCGATACTATCGATCTTAAACTTACTTTTTGGAAGCACATACCTTACCCTACAGTATTTAAATATTACTGTTCAAAATTTATCTTTACTATCATGAGTTTAGCGACATTTTGTGACTTCCAGGAAGCTTGAAGTCGACATTACCTTAACTCGCTGTCGTTTTAGACTCTTCCTATAATCTTTATTAGCAGTTTCAATTGTTTAACAACATCTTGCGACTGTCAGAGCTGTTGACGTCGACGTTACCTAATAAATGAAAATTAACTATAATCTTTGGTGGTAATTTCCGTGAAGCGTAATGATTAACATCTCTTCCTCCACCTCGATCTAGGATTGGAAGAGGCACCACCTGAATAAAGTCATTGACGGAGTTTCATGTGAGATTAAGCGAAAATTAGGAGTATTTAGCGTCGAAAGAAGCGATATAAAGATGTATAAACGCTATTAAATATAATATTTCTAATAAACTTTTAGATTATGTTTGAGACACCTTTTTATTGCTTACTTCCATTGCTATATATAACCATTTTCGTTCGTTAAAATGAGGAACTACAGCATTTTTATAATAATGTGTGAATCGTTAACACAGCGTCAAGAACGTATCTGTCAATCACGTCGTCATTAAACAGTGGATGCTATTACTAATCGCCAATTATCCCGACGTTGGCCTAATAATATTAAACGGTATTGTAGTAATTTCGGTCTAGCGAGGCTGCGTCTTATCTAATCTTATCTAAACTAAGACTTCTGTAGCGCGTCTATCATAATGTCCAAGTTATCAGTCGATGTTTGCTTCAAGTCAAATTCTCAGTCAATAATCATAAACCGCTGAGTTAACCGGGTGGGATTCCGATAGGCCAGAGAAAACAGAAGCCAGGCAACGGCTGGTAAGGAAGTTGAAACAGGTGAATCTTAAGTTTAGACCTGAATGACATCGTAGAATTGACAGAACGAATTGAACCGGCAGTGAATTCCAAAGATTTGAACCAGCAACCGAAAGGGCACGAGGTCCCAACGCTTTTCGGGTATAGAGTACAGCAAGAGTAACAGTGTCCACTGATCGAGAGAAATATCAATTTGTGGTAGGGGTGAGCATGGAAGGTAGGTAGGTCGGCAGATTTAAATGTAATAAATTGTCGACTATAAGACAGATTTTGAAATGAATTCTTTGCTCAGTGTCCTAACGAAGATGACTAGCGACGCATTCATCCTCGTTGAGCTAAGCCTCAGATTGGGACCACGCCAATTAAGGCGTTGCAGGAAGATGAAGCAAAGATGGCATACTGCATGGCATTAAGAGAATTTCTTTTAGTAGCAACGAGATATATTCAATATTCAAATAACGGTGTGTTATATTATTTAATTTCAAGGAAAAGTTTGTGTTGCAAATGGTGGAATTGAAGCAGTCATAAAATAATAATGTTGAAGAAAATAGGACAATGATGGCAACAAATTTGATCATGGCGTTGACGATGAAGATGATGATTATGATGATGATGTTTTGGCATGATGACCACAACGACGACGATAATGATGTTGGCGGTGTTTGTGGTGACGCTAATTGTGATAGCGATGGTGATGGTGGTGGTGGTTGTGGTGATGATCGTGATTGTGTATTAATTGTTTGTTAATGAAGAAATCTAACAAGTTGGATAACACAGGCACCAGAAAGACAGACAGACAGACATACATACAGACAGACAGACAGGTTGGTAGGAGAGCTATCTGGATTGGTGACCGACAGGTTGTCTGCCTGTCTGTCTGTCTGCCTGCCTACTTGCCTGCCAGCCTGACTGACTGACTGACTGACTGACTGACTGACTCATTGACTCACTGACTGAGAGACGAGAAAGAGAATGAGAGGAACAGACAAAAAGAGTGAAACATATTCAAAGAGAGAGAGAGAGAGAGACAGAGAAGATTCGGTTACTAATGGTGATTGGTTCCATTTCCAGATTAAGCAACGGCGCCGAAGCAGCTTATCCTCCCAATTCTTCTCACTTACCAATCGTCTGATCCTAATTTCGATGGAGCTACAGAAAAACCAAATCCAAGTCGTTGACCACTTGGCCTTATTTTTACCACGTAGCAAATTAAAGCAACTTGAGTGACCATCCGTGGAATACCACCCCACCTGGCGCGCACTAAGCCCTCCATTCTGCACGGATCGGTCAATGAGTGTCAACTGAAGTTGGGTGTTAAACAGTGTATACTGTCGTGTGTTCATGGGGGTAGTGTATGCGCCTCAGCCGAACGACCCGTTTGATCTTTATGTAAGGTGAGTTCGACGTGGTTGCAGAGGGAACGATAAGAATTCGTTTCGTTACGAAATCGAATAATAAGTTGTAAGAAACTGTATAGATTCGTATTAAGCTTCGCTGAGACACTTTGAAATTGCGTTTCTACCCTTTTTAAATTATATGTTTTCGTTAATCGCTAATTGCATAAGCGCTAACTATAAACATCAGCGAAGGTCAACGTTAAAGGCATCAGTCGCCATAAAATCTCTTTGAAGATATGGTATTCCTACTAATATCGATTATTGCTCAAACTATTTCCTTTCTAACTTAAGCGGAGTTTTTAGTTTCTGCTTTCGTAGGTCTAAACGAGAAGCATAGATCATTAGACCAGATTAGTTTATGAAAGGGAAGAGAGGGTAAGATTAATGCCGCAAGATGTCGTTAGACACACGATATTAATTTTCAACCAAATTAGATGACTACTTTTAAGCGCTGATATTTGGGGATAGCACAAGCGGTAAATTAAATGTAAATTAAGGAAATGTCGACCATAGCGGCTTTAGGCGCCCAAAACTGGGGTGAAACACTGATACTGATGAAATATATTAAGTTACACTTAGACACCTTTATATGCTTTTTCCTTTTGTTACATATAATTATCTAAATTACGTTAAAGCTTCGCTAATCTATCAGATAACGTGTAGTCGACGGCAATGGCTCTGGAAGCCATAAGATGTTTTTAAACTTTCAGCACTAGAGTTCCATCTTTTCTCGAAATATTCAACCAGTTTTAGATGTTTCGATGGAAGCCGACCTGCGTTTCTAAACTTCGGGTTACTTAGGGCCTGTGGAGAAGCCCAGAAAGGGAGACGGATGGTTGCGGGTTGCAGAAACGGCCAAGTTTCAGAGAAGAGCATGCCACAATCATGATGGTAACTTATAGATGACTTCATTTCAGCGCTGAAATTTAAGAAAACACTATTACAAACGATCAGGAAAATGTTAATTTTAGGAAGGTCGACGTCAAATGGCGTTTGCAGCTACAATATGTCGTTAAACAATTAAAACTCATTTTAAAAAATTGGGAAACGCTTAGACACCTTTCTAACGTTGTTTTTGGGCACGCCATAAACCTTATTTTCGTTCAGTTTCGGGGTTTGACTCAGGTACTTTCTTTATAACGTAATGTAACATATTTTTGTTAAACCACTAATAGCATCGGCTTCAATTATATACTGCCTTGTTTTAATTCCGCCACTGCCTTGTTTGGGGTGTACTGCCAGTCCCAAGCCTGTATAAAGGATGTCGTTAAACTGAGGAACTACTAACCGCTAGTCCCTTAACTCGTTTTTCGTTTTAGACTCCTCCTATAATCTGAATTAGTAGTTTCAATTGTTTCAATTGTTTAACGATATCTTGCGACTCTAGGGCGATTGACATAGACTTTACCTTACGTTATCTTAGAAACGAAAAAATAACTATAATCTTTGGTGGTAATTTCCGTCTAGCGCAGATGATTAGCTGCTCTTCCTCCTCTTTGATCTAAGCTTGGGTCTGTCTGTCAACGCCCGAATAAAGGCAGTGGCGGATTTTCGCGCGAAAAGAACGAAAATTAGGAATTAATAGCGTCGAAAGAAGCGATAAAATATAATATTTACAATATAATATTTGTAATGATTATTTTTGAGACACCTTTTTATTGTGTCTTTTAATTACTATATATAAGTGACTTTTTCGTTCATTTTGTTCAGTTTATTCAGAGGTCTGTTGCATATCCCACAACAAGGGTAAGATCGATTTCAACTCTAAAAATCCACAAGATGTCGTTAATCAATGAATTCTAGTTTTTTACGATGATCTGTGAATCTTTAAGAAATCGTCAAGAACGGTTCTTCAATCACATGACGACATTATTAAACAGTGTATAGTATTATTATTTGCTAATTCTATCCCACATTGGCCTAATAACATTACATGGTATTGTAGTTATTTCTGTCTAGCGAAGCTGTGTCTAATCTAATCTAATCTAATCTAATCTAAACTATTATCATAATGTCCAAGTTATCAGTGGATTGTTGCTTCAAGTCGAAATCGCAGTCGATAATCATAAATCGTTAGAGATCGCGGGTGGGATTCTAATAGGTCAGAGAAACCAGAAACCAGGCCACGACGGGTAAGGAAGTTGAAAGAGATGTATCTTAAATTTAGACCTGGATGACATCAAACAATAGACAGAACGAAATAGAACTTGGCAGTGAACTCCAAAGCCTTGGACCAGCTACCGATCATGCTCAAAAGCTCAACACTGTTCGGGTACAGCGCAGAGCGAGAGTCACGGTGACCAATGATCGAGTGCAATGTCTACTGATGTGAAGGGGTGAACATGGAATGTAGTTGGATCGGATGATTTCTATGTAGTTCTTTGTGAACTATAAGACGGGTTTTGAAATGAATTTTTTGCTCATTGTTGTCGTAGCAAAGATGATTAACGACGCTATCCTCATCCGATTGTGATCCTGGTGTTGGTGGTGGTCGCGTTTACGATGGTAATTTTGGTGATGATTGTTGCGCTGGTGGTGGTGGTGATAATGATGATCATGATCATGATCATGATCATGATCACGATCACGATCATGACGATAATGATGAGGATGAAAATCATGATGGATGATGCCTCGAGGCGATGGTGGTGTTGATGATGATGATGATTGTAGTACTTGTGATGATGTTCACGATGATGATGATGACAATGAAGATGGAGGTCTTGGTGGTAGTGGTGGTGGTGATGATGATGATGATGATGATGATAACGCCGACGACGACGAGATGCTCTGTTACTGTAAAAAATGCCTTTCTACTTTAAAATATAGGTAGTATTAATGCATGGTACAGGTCGACGCCATCGGCGTTGGAAGTCATCAAATGTACACTTGAATTTATTATTGTTAGGTGAAGTTAAGACACCTTTAAATCGGTTTTACAGATTATATATAATTCTCACTTTTCTAAATCGCTATTATCACATCTTGATTTTGACATTTGCATGAGACGTTAAACTAACCGAGCAACAAAAATAATTCTTATACACAATCGGGAAAATCGATTTAAAGGTGTCTAAGCGCAGCCTTATGCATTATACATTTCTAAAAATCATCTTATGTGATGGTGTGGAACAAAGCAGTGGCGGAGTTTCTATACTAGTAGTAGCGGTTCATGAGTTTAACGGCAGCTTATGGCATCAAAGGCCGTTGCCGTCGCCCTCCTCTTTTATACAGGCTTGGGACTGGCACTACCCCCATAACAAGACAGTGGCGGAGTTTTCTATACTAGTAGTTCCTCAGTTTAACGACAGCTTATGGCATCAAAGGCCGTTACCGTCGCCTCCTTTATCCAGGCTTCTATATTAGTAAACTGATTTGTGATTGAAGTATTTGCTACGCTACTTAAAATAAAGGTGTTTACTCCATTGCCGGTGTGTAAGTTCGGTGTGGAAGGATTTTTGTATCCAAGAGACGTCATTGATCACCAGACACAATAATATGGGTGTCAATCTTTTGGTTCGGCACTGAATTCCAGTTGGGATATTCTACAAGTTGTCATGTTGAAAACAAACTTGATGCTTTATTTAATTTTGACACTCTATAAGTGTTCGTAGTCAATGCTTCTATATGGTATAAAAGGCGCTATATTTAGTGTTTGAACAGATGTTGGGGAGATTTGAAGGAAGAGAAAGCATAATGTTGTTAACTCGACATCTTTTGATTATGTGTTCAAGGAGATTTAATGCATTTCAGGGTAACAAACATATGACATTGAGACGAATTTAAATTAGAAATCGTTCCAGCATCGAGATTCAAGTTAAATTACGGCGAACAGAAGCATTGCATTGCTATTGATAACAAAAACGACATCATTTCCAATTATAAGACTTATGATGATAACAAAGACGATTAGGTCCTTGTTACTCAATTTTAAGATGCTTTATCATGCTGAAATATTGGCGCTAAAAGGTGATTGGTAAAGGTCGCCGTTGGCGGCTTTAGAAGCCACAAGATGTCGATTTACAGTCGAATTTTTTTTTTGATAATGTTAAGTGCTTAGAAACCTCTAAATTCTATTCAACGACTTTATATATATATATATATATATATATATAATATATATATATATATATATATATATATATATATATATATATATCATTTTCTTAAAGTCGGTAGTGAAATCAATCGTTGATCCTTTGAGGTAAAGTATACGTGAACCGCCCAGAAAGATTCGGTTCGTTACGATGTCGAATAAGAAATCGTATGAAAATGGATAGAATGAAGTTACGTTACTCCGAATACGTCTGTGATAATATGCGGCTGCTGCCTATGGTCCTTCAAATTTGTTTTAATTTGAATTAATTTGATTTAATCTGATTTAATTTTAATTTGATTTGCATATGCCTCGTTTCGTTCAGTCACCATAGTGCTGTATAAAGTTTAAGTATCATGGAAGGTGAGTTCGACATGAACGGACCTGGTAGTTTAGACACCTTTAACACACTTCTTCCGAAGCTATATATGCCTCATATTTTTTCGCTTAATCGCTCGTTGGTGTTGCGCCTGCGATGAGATTTAATCGACGTAAAAATCCCGGAGGTCAAGATATGTCTCCAAACAGTAGATAATTATTACAGTCTCTGCTATTACTGATTATGCTGCTGGTGCTACCTCTACCAAATTACTAATACCACTATTACTACAACTACTAGAACGAATACAAAAAAATGTAAATAGTGTATATTTTAAGAGCCATTGGGTCTAAACGGCATCTGTATACTGAGAAAGCTTAGTTTATGTATGGAAAGTAGGGTTAGTTGACGTCGGCGCCATCCCAACTACGAGATAAAGACATATATTGGATTTTCAACAAGTTTTAAATGAACTTCGTGGAAGCGCTGAACGGCAGTAATTGCAAATAAAAAATTAACTAAACATCGGTCGACGTGAGTGGTACTGAGAACCGCAAGACTTCGTTAAGTGAAGTTTCTTTCCCTACACGGTTGCACTTAGACACCTTTAAATCGCTTCTACAATCGTT